>MU225848.1:1306112-1320899 GCA_018584345.1 Thuja plicata
TGAATCAGAGGTAGGTTTTTTATCAGATATAAACATCCAAGTTTGACATTCAATGAAAAATAGTAAAAAATAGAAAAAAAAATTTGAAAAATAACAGTGCCCTCCGGTTTCGAGTCTTCTTTCTATCCAAAAAAAAAAATTGAATTCTGATAAATACACAACAAGTTATCAGTTACGCAAACAAGGTATGTCAAAATTACAGTTGACTCTACTTCAAACGTTCATAAAATATGAAATAATCATGATAATGTCATCAAACCAATTGCATGCCCTCCGTATGGATGTTACAAAACCAAATTCAAAAGAAGCACATCAATATCTATCTTAGAAAAAAAGTTATGTTGTACGAAGTCATTGTACCTTTTTGAAAAATACGTTTTCAGCAACATAGCAGTTTTAGTGGGAGAAAAAAAAAACCATTAAAATCAATTCAAAAAAATAAAAATAAAATATATTTAGAATCTAGACAGAAAATCCTAAAAAACTCTAGTTTACTTCGTCTTTCGATTTCAAACAGTTTAACGACAATATGCATCCGAATGTGAACATTTTTCTCAAAATGTAGAGTTCAATGTCCGTTTAGGCAAAAAAGTGTAACCCATTATTGTGGGATCACCCAAAGAGTATTTTGCAAAAATGAGAAGATAGATTTGAAATGTACCTGATCAATTTCATCTAAAAATAGTGTTAACTCGTCAAAAATTAGCACCCTGCTTGCTTCTACCAGTGCACCCACCATATTAATCCTTTGCTTTTGACTACCACTTAGATTTTGGACTGGCCTTTGCAGATAGAAAGTGATTCACGGTGAGTGATAATATCAACCTTCAAATATTTAATGTACAATCCAAAACCTCTAAACGAAATAGTAATAGGAATGAAATCTATACTTGTATCATGTATGTATTCTACCATTCCTACTTTCTCTAAAGATTTGGTCACTCTAATCCTGACTTCACCTTCACTAAGATTGAATTGTCCAAGACCAAATGGAATATAAACGTTGTAGGCATTATTACCTACTTAAAGTACCGCATACAAATTTTTCCTTCAGTATTTAAACAGGCAATAAATGTAAATATTTAGATTAATGTTCTAAGTTTTTAACTTTTGCATATCACCAAAAGTAGTCAATGGGTCTCAAAAGTGGCATACAAGATGTAATCATTATGGGACTACCAAAAGGTTGAAACATTTTGGGCCTGGGATAGTACTTTTGACCTCATCAAACAAGGAAACAAAAATAATGTTGAGAAAGTATATATTAATATGACAGAAGATTCATGCTTCTATGGTGATGCAAAACTAGTTTTGAAGAGGCCTAAAGTGCATCGTGTATTGTTGGGAGACAAACCCACATTACTCCATTATCATTCATTTACAAGAGAAACACAGTGATATAAACATTAACTCAAATCTATTAATCGCTACAAAAGCCTTCCATTCCCATCATCTACACTTGTTAATATCAGAATCTATGTGTGTGTAGATGCCAAAAATTAAGGACGTATTCTCTATAAGATCATCAAAGGATGATATTTCCCAAGATTTTCAATAATGATACATAGAGGTACATGGATATTTGATTTCATAAAGTTTGACGAGACTTTCATACCATGTAGCTACAAAGGTGACTAATTTTGTATATTCCGTACTCAAAATAAAAATACTAAACATCTCATCTTAGATTTCCTTGTGAGCATGCTAAATCATAAAATACAATGGGAGGAAGTAATAATCCATTTTTATAACTAAAAAATATTTTATGAGTTTTATATCCATGCAAATCAACAAATGCTTTTATATGTATTCTTCACACCAAATGCTAGTGAAATATGACATTAAATTAGAAACCATTACCCCTATTCCTACCCCCAACCTACCCATAAATAAAACAATAGCATTCATGTTAGTTTGGGATGCACGTCATCAATCATTGATGCTTGATGTAGTGCCTTGAAGTGAGCGTATGATCCCATTCTTATTTGGTTAAAATCCTTGTCAGTGCCCCAAATAACATTACACAAGTTACAAATGTTTTATTCAAAACACAGAAACCACCAAAAATAATACTTTCTTTTGAGGTTCTTCCCTGCCTCCTACCAAGCCTTTACTCACATGAATTTTTTAATTTTTATTTTGTAAAATTAACAAGCGAGAGATTCAATAATATCGATAAACTCAATTTGAACACAAAAACCAAAAGAACTCATCATAATACTAAACATAAGACACATAAATGAATTTCATTAATCAAGATTTGATTTTGTCTATTTGTCTATCATACTCGCATGATCTAGTGATTTAATTTAGTGTTGTGAAGAATACCACACAAGGTGCACAATTGAGGCATTTACTAAGCATTTCTAAGATAAAGATAAAAACAGGCTCAAATGGAGGCCACTGTGAGAGCTCAACAAATTGTTCAATTATTATAATATCTCACAATACATTAGGGCATGTGTATCATTGAAAATGTATCTTATTGTAATGTGTAACAATCAATTAAGTACAATTAAAAAAACAAAATTATGAAAAGTTGAGTCTGGGTCATGTTCCCGTTGTCATTTTCTCGTGTCATTGACCTTGTCTTTTTATGAGCATGATGGATATTTCGGTTGCACAATAAATCGAGTCAATGTAGCATTTCCATAATCATTACAAATTTAGAATAATGTTAGATGAAAACACCAAGTCAAAACAGAATTTGTCTTTTCTGAATGAACAATCGACAATTTAGAAAATTCATTTGAGGTTACTACCAATGTTTAACATGCATGTCCCTGCAGTGGACAATAGTGGGATAGCAGAGTAACATTTCATCCTCGTCCATGAAATAAATGACTATTTTTGGGGGTGAAAACCCCCATGGTGCAGTGATAATAACCTCATACTAGTTGTCTAAATTGTTCAAGGACATTCCTGGGTATTCCATAAGAGTGGCATGAGCATGAAATAATGGTACATAAGCAACTGAGAACATACAATCCTACAGTACATATTGCAGGTCATAGAGGTTGCAAAGGATAATGTAAGCTTAGTCAAAGGAGTTATCCTCAAAGTGACAAAGCAATGAGAAATACCTTCTTATCAAAGCAATGTACAGTGGTTAAGTTACAGTCCCAATAGCAATCACAATGAAAAGATAAAATTTCCATTGTAGAAAGGGCACAACATGTATAAGGTCTGGGTGCAAAGATCATTTAGTTGAAAAGATACAAGCAGGTCAGTGAGATCACAGTCAGAAGATGGTGTTTATAGGGGTCCTTGATGCCTTAAAAGATGGCCAAACATCCATACTAGTCACAAAGATGAACCAATGAGAAATCATTTACAAACCATAGCAGTAGGGATCATGACTTTAGAGGCAGGGATCCGTCACTCTTACTATGGCAGTCAATCAAGATGCTAAGAACATGTGTGTGTTAAGAAGGCCTAAAGGACATTCATGAAGATGTCAACCCACAACGTCACATGAATAGAGCAACCAATAGACATCAATGCAATAATAATGAAGGTTGTTGCTAAACCAATGTGGAAATAGTGCTAGTTAAGAATATATGACTGGTACAAGGTCAAAGACAGTGTTTCATGCATGTAGCAATTAATCATGGACTTAGTAGTGAGTTGTATGGTGATAGTGAATTGGAGCATCAAAGGGGCATAAAACAAAAGAATTTTAGTTGTTGTGGAAAATATATCCTACTTATCAATTAATGAGCTTAAAGGGACTTTCTAATGAGTGTTTCATAAGGCACAACACTTGTTGAAGGTTTTGCAAATGAGGTTGCAAGCAGAGTGGGCTTAACCATGGAGGAAACTTTGTGGTTAAGCGCGCTTGAGTTGGAGTAATACTGGGATGGGTGACCTCCCGGGAAGTCCTGGTGCTTCACCTAGATGCAATGGGTGTTAAGTGTTCCATTCATTCTCATGAGAGATGAGTTCTTGTGAACCACTACTCATGAAACATGGGTCAATAAGATTGACTCAAAAGACTACACAGGTGAATCCTAATAGAAATATCACAAGAATAAGAGAAGTCAATATATCCTAGGATCCATTTGAAAAGAGCTGAGCTTTAAGGTATAAGATCCAGTTGTATACCAAAGATAGTCATGGTGTTGGTAGTGAACTAAAGAGGATAACTGTTTACAAGTAGAGAAATGATAGCAACACAATGCATGAAAACAATGTCATAAATATAAGGACAGTCTCAGAGATGCCAAGGATAAAAATAGTGGTATTCACTGTCAACACAAAGACACCAGTGAGAAAAAATCATTAAAATGGTGATGTGTTTGCAGTCATAACAGTGACCTTGAAAACAATGACATGAAGGCACCGAGCAGTCATCAAGGACATCAATCAGATAGAAAATATTAAGAGAGCGGATATGATGAAGTACATTGGATTTTAATGACCAAGACAGTGAGATTAATTGTCATAAAGAGCGTGGTTTTTCTACCATATAAGGAAAAGTAGTAGCCAAGGAGCTAAAATCCATAATTAGGAGCATGAAGACATATTAAATGGTAACAGTCACAAAAGCCCTACAACATGGATTATTCATAGATAAGTATGGCTTTTGTTGAGAAGATCCATGCACTGCCTTTGAAAAGGAGTCTCATGATTACCAATCAAAGTTTTCTATTGTATTAAAAAGTTATCTTCATTTTTCTAACCATGTTCAGGGAGAGGAATGCAACCAATACATAGAAGAGCTTGACTGTGGAAGGAATCAATGAAGAATAAAGGGTATTACAGTAGTTATGACTGCTACAATAGGTAGAAAAGTTGTACTTGTTAACAATAACATACATTTCACTGAAGGAGAAAGAAATTACATGAGAATCACTCAGAACAATAATTCAAGAAGAGTTGTTAAAGGTGACAATAGTGCATTCAAGCTAAAATGCTAAGAGGCCAGTCACAAGGACAAGTTGTCGTCAAAGAGGTGATGTAAGAGCACAACAAATCATAGTAGAGAAGTGAAGAAATAATGAGAGTGGAGCTTCGTCAGTAAAAGAGCTAATACATGCTGATATATATTGTTAGTAAAGTGAAGAGATGAAAGAAACAGAGTTATGAAATGATAAAAGTCAGTAATGAACACTGTCAAAGTATTGGGTTGACGGTGAAATAAGGCCACTCACTCTTTGAATTGACATTCTCCATTTCCCTGGTTTCTTGGGCTAGAAATATTGAATTTGTTAAAGATTCACACTCATTTTTTGTTATCTATTTTCTAGACTTCTTAAAGCTCATAGTTACTCATATCAGACAAAACCTTCTTCTCATTTGTGCATACTGAGAACACTGGACTTTATTCCTTCTGTGATTACGTGCAATTCCCAGGTTAGCAAGTTCTCCTGGCTCCTACCAAATAGTTTCATGGAAATCGTGTCCTTCAAAATGAGAAGACGAAGTATGTCAGAAGCAGAGGATGTAGATATAGCAGATATCAGTGATATTTTGTGTCTAATTACAATGATGTCACTGCTATTACAAGGATAAAAATACAGACATCAGAGGAAAAGAATGCATGATAAATATGAATATAAGGTGATCAGGTTGTTTGTTGTATAATCAGTGATATGTGGAGGGAAGGTACTATGATTGAGGCTCGATGAAAGAGATAGTCTTAGTGAAAGAGATCATCCAATATATAGAAAAAATAGTCAAGGTGTGCTTAAGATATGAAATTAGTATCCATGGAAGATAATGATTAATGCTTGGGAGCATCAATCTCATCAAAAGGACAATATCACAGTGCGAGGATTGAGAAATTATAGTGCCAATGGTATAGTGAGCATCCAGGCCAATGAACAAGAAGTCAGTGACATTCAAAGCATATGGAGTAGATACATCACTGTCTTGAGGCATAATGATCAAGCATTTTCACGTTTTCACCAATGGTAATGACTATTATATCAAAGGTTTTAACTGTTCCACAATATGAGTTTCATGACTCTTATAAGTTACACTATTTGAAAAAGGTATCCAAAGTTAGAACAAAGATCTTGTTATGAAGTAAATGTAGAGATAGGTTATTATGAATTCATATTGACTTTCCTCAAGGCAAGGGCACTATCCTACAAGAGGTCTGATATTTTTCCCCGGGTTTAAACTGTCCACGGGGTTCAATCCTATTGTCATGAAGAGGTATGCAACTATTATAGGCAGTAGTAGATGAAATGGCTATCAACGAGAGAGAGGGAACGACTGAAGCGTAGCGAAGACCTTTCTTTACTTGAACGAAGCCAAGCCACCGATAGGCGAGGTTATCCCGCCCGTTGGCTAACAACCTCGTATATCGATCGTGACTTCCCCTGTGCCCTAGAGGGTAAATTTTGAATTTGAAATGTGTCATCAATTTGAGGCCAGATTATATGATTGTTTAATATTTGAATAAGAGTGTATTTGCATATTTGGAGGTTATGTCAAAATGTATTTTTGAAATCAAAATATGGCCACTATGTCAGAGTTTTTCTTAATTTTTATAAGGGCCCCATGTTGTTTATATAGGTTCTAAAACTCATTTCATTATAAAACGTCATACTCTAAATAACATGTCAACAAAAGCATGTCAGCGTTAGCCTTTGGCCATCAGAAATCACATAAATATTAACATTTTCTTCTCATATCAATATAGATGTAAAAACATCACACAAAATTACAACTTCCGGATAATTCTTTATATGAGATACCTCGTTTCACTTGAACCATTTTTATCTTCTCTGTCTTTTGCTCCAACCAACTTTTGCACCTTTTTGCACTATTATCATCACTTCTGTAAAATTCATAGGCATCATAATTTAAGCACAAAAAAACTGACAACATAAATGAAACACAAAAATAGGGATAAAAATAACTTTGGACTTCTTAAGTTTTGATCCTTTAAATTTAGGTCTATTAAGTTTGAATTAAATGAATCTAGGGAATAGAAAATTAGAAGCTTTAACTGAAACATAGGCGTTCGTTATTCATGAAACTCACTACAATTTACCTTCCATGTTTATGATGAGGGGTTGTTGAGCCATTGACTTCCTTTTCTATTACATTTGCAGGGGCCTGTAGTCATGCTTTTGCTTCAGAATGTTCATCTCTATTGGCTAAAAACATATTTTACTATGGTTCTTCACAAAACTTGAAAATTAAATTTCAGCCATAACTTGAAATACCACAACCATGAATTCATTTTACATTTTATCCTGACTCTATGAGAGCTAGTTTTAAGTATTGAAGGAAGGGTCATTTGGAAAATTTGATGACAAAGCTTAAAATTAAGAGGGGGTTGCTTTTTATTTAGTCAACATGTATAAGCTTGAACTAAACAAAAATGTTTTATTTTTTAAAATTTACAAGGAAAACTTTACTAGTGCTTTCACTTAAGTAAAATAAAAATATATCCCAAATCACTCTAAACCTCTTATTTAATGTCATATGACAATTGTGATCTAGTTGGCACCAACCTTAGTTTTGGCCAGCTTGGGGATGGACAAATTGTGTCAAAAAGTCTTAAAAGAACACTTCACAATCTCTTTGTCTCTGAGATTTTGAACAATAGAAACACGCCTGTTAGTAGAAAGAACAAATAACTGAGGAAATGTGATATTAGCAACATTTTGAAGTCCCAAATAGAGGGACATGTGTAAAGAATCAGATGTTGATCTTTTGTTTTCTCTTGTCTACGGACCATGTTTTTTCTTCTTAGGGATTGTCTCTTCCTTTCCTACTTTTATTGACACGTAGGTAATATTCTTAACACAATAAGAAGTGTTATGATTTAAAGGAACATATGTTCTTCCATTGGACAAGTTCGTTGGAGATTCCTTTCTTCCATGGTTGGTTTGTGATGGTACGTGCACATTTGAATAAGGAACCTCTTGCACCAAGATAGACAAACATAATACATAAGTAAGAAGTAAGACTCTTGTCAAGGAAGAGACACTAAGAAACTTGTTAGCTTTGTTAAAAAAATTATCTGTCAATGTCATTGTAATAGATTAATACTAATGACATTTAAAGGGATTGTGAGTAAAATTTTCATGTAAAAACCACTTTGAAGTAGTGTGTATAAAAAAAATATGTCAAAATAGTTATTACCTTTAGAAAGGTATTTTCCCTTTGCTTGGATTTGTTGGAATAATCTATGGCATGCTTCAGAGAATTCATCATCGTCGTCTTCTTTTCATCCTTTTCTGGGTCATTGACTGCTTTCCCAATGTGTTGAAGGGTAGCACCTTGTTGAGCCAAAATAATCTCACCCATTATTTCCATCTTTGGACTCTCTGGCACTTAATCTATGACTAGATTACAGAGTGTGATCTAGAGCATTTCCATACAAATCACTACACAATTTTTCTATAGAAATTTACAAATTTTCTAAGATGGATTAAAAACTTAATGCTTCTAATAAGTAAAATAATATATTTTTGTGAGAATACATGACACCAGATAGTTTTCAGTAATTTACCTCAATAAAACAAATGAAGGATTAGTGTGGAGTTCAACAAACACCAAACACTCAACCTCTCGATGGACAAGTGACCTTTGGCATTTCTTGTCATTCAATTGTTGGGGGTACAATGCATATTAATTTTAAATTTCAAACAATTTGTCTTTACTAGCCATCATTTAAATAAACATATTTAGTTCCTAGATATACCTTTTTCTTAGGAGTAAAAAGGTATATCTACTTAGTGTTAAAAGGGTGTTCGTCCCACTGAGAGGGGGGGTGAATCAGACAAAATCAAATTTAAACACTTAAAACTCAACTCACTGATTCACTCAGTAGAACTAAATACAGTAATAATTGATTCACCAAGTAACTTAAGAACTTAAACAACCATACATCTCATAATATGCAGATCATTCATTCAAAATCAGTTGACACCAGATTTAACAAGGAAATCTAATATAGGAAAAACCTTTGTGGGAATTGTGACCCATAAAAAAAATGTACCTTTCTGAAGTACGCTCGATTAAGAACTTATTATGTTAAAGATTACAAACACATTTGCTAGATCTGACCCTGTTAAGGGATTTACCTTAGATCGGTTAAGATCTTCACCCTGTTAGGAGTGGCCTTGCTAGAGGAATTTAAAAACTCTTTTGGAATGTCACCTATGTCTAGGATTTACAAATAGGACTATTAAATCCACTCGGTTAAGAGATTTTCTATGTTACAAATGCTAATAAGCAACAATAAAACTTTGATATGTAAATGTAGCAACTACCTTTTGCTTGGTTCAGTTCCTTTATGCTCACATGAATATTGGCATCACATACTCCATTTGTATCTATTTCAGATTGTAGATCATGCTCTTTCTGCTTCTCTGTTATGCTCAATAACTTTGTTCTTCAACTTCTTCTGCTATTTTTTCAATTTGCCAGCATCATAATCTTTGTTAATTTCTCATCCTTTATATAGACAAACTTTTGCCTCTTAATCTCCTTGTTTAGGTTTTCCATCATTTGCGCTCAGTCGTTCAATCATCTTCTTCATAATTCTTAACTCGGCAAACCGTTTAACTTTTACCTCGTAACTTGAACTTTTCTCGAAACTCTCACAATCAGGTCTAACCACTTGATCTTCACCTTAGATCTTCTCATTGAATTTTCTTGCTCGTAGATCTTCTAACAAACTTCCTTTAATTCTTATCTCCATCCAGATCATCATAGCTTGGTATTAATTTCGATCTTATCATCATTCTTAATCAATATCTTGTACTCCGTAACTTGCTTTGCAACTTGATAACTATCTTCATTCACCTCTCGATGCTCGATACTCGGTAACTAAAACTGACTAACACAACTCTATACCGACTAACTCTGTCTAGCTCAGTAGAGTAACTCTTTTCAGTCATAACTTAACTATTTTCAATTTCTGAGTTGATCAATCAAGTGTACCGACTTGATAACATCAAATATATAGTAGAAAACAACTATATCATCATTACTTAATAATATTTTGGTATTTATTTGTCACCCATTTAACTTCTCCTTCTTATAATATGGTAACTCAATAGAAATCAGTAAATTAATTGATTGACATCAATGACAAAATAATAATTGATCTAACCATTTCTATAAACATGTATACCTACTATCACTCGTTCTTAATCTTATCCATCGGTTGATCAACAATCTCCCTCTTTGGCATTGATGGCAACACTATAGTAATACTGTAGCAATTGATGATGTCAACTCTCAATACTGTCAATCTCTGTCATTACTCCCTCTGAGTTGATATTTATGTTTCTGATCTTCAAACTGTTCATTGTTCTTCCTCTTGGATAAATCTTCTGATACTTTAGCATACATTATGATTCTCCTTCATGAGTAAATAGTAGCAATTCATTCTCTTCCTCTTTCATCAATATCTCCCTTATGGATAATTATCATCAATTCGTTCTCTCCCTCTTTGACAATAATGCCAAAAAGTCATACTCCTGAAAACTTGTTTCAGCAGTGGATTATACCTATGTACAAATACTCATTACATACACAAATCTCTTCACAACTTCAGGAATCACGTAAAGTGTGTCATACTAACATCAATTTAAGAATAGATATTCTAATAAAGTATATAATTGATGTAGCATGCCTCATGCTTCTTAGTGAATATTGGATAGGGGAAGAACCCCTAATTTACCTCTGAGATACTCAAAAGCATCCTTCGGTAGTGTCTTTGTAAAGATATCATCCAATTGTTCCTTTGAATTCACACGTTCCAATACCACATTTTTCTCTTGAACTTGTTCTCTTAAGTAGTGATACTTGATAGAAATGTGCTTGGTCTTTGAATGCATAATCGAGTTCTTTGATATATTGATAGCACTTGTGTTATCACAAAAAAATAGTTATAGGATTTGTGATAATCTCTAGCATACTTTCAAGTAGTTGTTTGATCCAAACAATATTCACACAATTCATGGCAATAACAACATATTTTGCCTTGATAGTAGACTGTGAAATGCAACTCTGCTTCTTTCTTAGCCATGTAACCAATCTTTCAGCTAGAAAGAATTCTCCTCCACTAGTACTTTTCTTGTCATCAATGTTTCCAGCCCAATTTGCATCAGTGTAGACTTGCAGATCAAAAGTACCTCATTTCTTGTACAATAAACCAAAATCTTTAGTTCCTTTCAAATGTCTAAAAATTCTCTTGACTACAGACATATGTGATTCCTTAGGATTAGAAGAAAATCTTGCAACAATCCCAACAATGTGTGTTATATCAGGTATGTTGTGAACAACATGCTGCAGTTTACCAATCATAGATCAGTAAAGAGTAGTATCCACCTCTTGTGTCTCATCTTCTTTAAATAGTTTACATCATGTGACCATCGGTGTTCTAATAGGCTTGGAATCTTCCATACCAAAAGTTTTGAGGATCTCTTTGATATACTTAGCTTGTGTAGTATAGATCTCTTCTACAACTTGTTTTATCTATAGTCCTAGAAAGAGCTTAATCTCTCCAATCATTGACATTTCAAACTCTTTTCTCATTTCATCCACAAATGCCTTACATAAGGTGTTATTGCCTCCAAAAATAATATCATCAACAAAAATTTCAGCAATCAAAACCTTTTTATCACTGTCACACTTCAAGTAAACATTATTGTTATCACTTATTCTTTGAAATCCTATTTTGATTAGATAAGAGTGCAATCTCTCATACTATGATTGGGGTGCTTGCTTCAAACCATGAAGATATTTATTTAACTTACATACCTTGTTCTTATTTGTGCTCTCAATGAATCCTTTAGGTTGCTCAATGTAAACTTCTTCCACAATCTCATTCAGAAATACAGACTTGACATCCATTTATAAATATTGAATCCTTTATAATCTGCATAAGCTAGAAGTATTCTAACTCCTAATCTAGCAATAGGTGCAAAAGTCTCTCCATAGTCTATGCCTTCTTCTTGTGCATAACCTTTGCAAACCAATCTAGCTTTGTTTCTGATAAATTCTTCATTCTCATTCAACTTGTTTCTGAAAATCCATTTAGTATTGGAATAAAAAAATTATCCTTTGGCCTAGGTACTGTAAGCTTCCTTTGGCCTAGGTACTGTAAGCTATGGAAATTAGTTATAAAAGGGAATACAATAATAAGATTAAAGCACTCAATAACTAAATAACCAAAAACTACATACGTGATTGGACAGGAGCAGAACTTGAAAAAGCATAAAAAACTAAGGAGTGCAAACCTCCCTAAAATAGAATCCAAGATCTGTTTGAGATTTTAATGTGTCCGTTGGTGTGGATGTGCGCTCAAGGATGCTGGCTCCAAGCTTCAAGATGTGGATGTTGCTTCAAGATGAGTGATTCTGAACTAAAACTGGCATTATAAGTTTGCATGGAAAGTGGATGATAAATGTGAAGGAAGGAGGTTTCTTTTATAGGAAACAGGTGAGGAATCAAGGGCCGGGATGCAATCCTGAGGAGAGGTCCAGATGAACCTAGAAGAGAGCACATGGATTGTGCTTCTTCAAGTGCATCATATTGTGACAAGTGTCACAATATGATTGGGTTGAAAAGAGGGAGGAATGTGACTATTTAGGGAAGAGAACCAAGAAGACTCTAGAAGGTAAGGTTAGTAATGAGGGTGTAAGAGCATTTATGAGGCATTAATGAGGCATGGGTGAAGGGATAAGAAAGAGCTTAAGAAAGTTAAGTTTGGGGAAGGGATTGAATTCCTAATCCAGAGATTAGGAATGTGACATCATTAGGGAGAATTTAGGATTAGGGTTAGGGTTTAAGATAGGATTAGCAAGGGTGAAGATGTTGGGATTGGTTTGAACCCTGAGTTAGGTGGTTGGGATTGGTTAGGTTAGTATGTGTGAAGGGGTTGGGTTGAGTTAGAACTCAGGGTTAGGTGGTTGAGATAAGTTAGGTTAGGGGTTAAAGGGAATATTAATGAATTGAATTGCATACATAACATATTCGTTCAATAATAGGTAAATAGGGTTTTAATTAATTATTAAGCTATTGGTTGCTTTTGATAATTAATCAGGACTATAGCCAATTAATTGAATTAATTAGGGCTAGGGGATGATATAGGTCAATTAGGTAATGCTTAATTACTTAGCTAATATGTCTTAGAAGGTACTAAATATGATTGAATTAGGTTAATCAGATTTAGGTGTCTATAGGTACTAAAGTCCATGTATTGTTCTTTTCTATTTGATCAAACTCTTCTTTCATTACTTTCATCCAATATTCATTATCTAGTGCATCTTTAACTTTCTTTGGCTCAAATGAAGATATCAAACATGTATTATCTCTTACCTTGCTTCTTATCATCACTCCAGCATCTTTATTTTCAATAATCTTGCTCGGGGAGTGGTGCCTCCTCACATATTTAGCTAAAGTAGGCTTGGTAGGTCTCGGTGCTTCATCCTCATCATTTGGTAGTAGATAAATCTATTCAGCTTCCTCCTCGATGGGTGCTCTAGGTAAGGTGTCAGGAATATCAGGTTGTACATATACAAACTTATCATAGTCTTTAGGTTCCTTTTTGCTTTCTTCATGTCATTCTTTTTTGAAAACTCATCAATTCTCACACTTGCTCTTTCCACCATTTTGTTAGTAACTTTATTCAAACATTTACAAGCTTTACTCCTTGTAGAATATCCTAATAATATTCCTTCATCCCCTTTAAAATCAAAATTTCCTTCTTTAGAATCTTTCAAGATATAACATCTGCTTCCAAAAAAATTTTAATAACTAACATTAGGTTTGTGTTCATACCAGATTTTATAAGGTGTTTTGTTGGTACATTTCTTCATTTGTACGCAGTTCAATGTGTAATTAGCAGTATTGACTTCTTCTCTCTAGAAGTTTTATGAAATACCTTTCTCAATCATTAGTGTCCTAGCACAATTAATAATAGATCTATTTATTCTCTCAACGATACCATTCTCTTGTGGTGTCCTCGGTGCTGACATATGTCTCTTAATTTCATTTTCATTACAAAATAGTATAAAATCATCAGATGTAAACTCACCTCCTCTATCAAATCTCAGACATTTTTCTCATCCTATTTCTTTCTCAACTCGGGCCTTATACCACTTAAACATTTGAAATACGTTAGATTTTTCTTTTAAAAATATTACAGACATAATTCTAGAATAATCATCCACAAATAGAATAAAATATTTATCTCCATAGTAACTTTGAGTTCCCATGGGTCCACATAAACCAGTATGCACTAAATCCTAAGGCCCCGTTTATTTCTAGGAATTGACTAGGAATTGGCATACCCGCATGCTGCTATTGTCGAATTCAGTGTTTGGTTCAAAAATGAAAAATAGGAATAGGGTTATGCGAATTCTAATTTTGGGCCTTTTTTAGCATTCCACAATTCCCCCTCAGGACCTGGAATTGGAATTGGAATTGAGAGTATTATTTTGGGAAGGAAAATTCATTCCCATTTTTGTGTTAATATTATATTGCTATAAGGATATATATATATATATATATATATACACACACACACACACACACACACACACACACACACACACACACACACACACATGTATATATACATGTGTATATACATACATGTATGTATACACATGTGTATATACACACACATATACACATAAGGATATATACATATTATATTGCTATAAGGATATATATACACACACATGTGTATATATACATGTGTATATATACATGTGTATATATACATATGAGTGTATATACACATATATATAGCATAGATACATGTATGTATATATACACATGAGTGTATATACATACATGTAT
>MU225848.1:1323293-1353097 GCA_018584345.1 Thuja plicata
CATTCTAATCTAACATAAGTTTTTCTAAAATATATTTAGTCATCTTGACCATTTTACATTCTCTGCACATAGCATTCTCAGGTTTCTCTAATCTCGGTAATCCTCTTACTCTATTCTTTTTACTCACTTTGATCAAGTTGTCAAAATTAACATGACAAAGCCTTTTGTTCCATAGCTAGACATCCTCAACTTTATCAAATAGGCAACTCTTCATAGAAGTATCAAGATAAAATAAATTACCTTTAGATTGTTCTCTAGTAGCAATCAAACTTGCCTTCTTAGCAATAACTTTCACCTTTCCATGGTGAAATTCCAGTCAGTGACCTGTGTTATTTAACTGTGCAACACTCAATAGATTATACTTTAATCCTTGAACCCAATAAACATCATCACATATTGTGTTATTCAATAGAATTATAGAATCTTTTCCTTTCATAGTGTATGGAGCATCATTACCAAATCTAACAAATCCTCCATCATGCTTTTCCAAAGAAATAAACTTAAGTGTGTCATCAGTCATGTGATGTGAACAACCAATCTAACAAATCCTTCATCATGCTTTTCCAAGGAAATAAACTTAAGTGTGTCACCAGTCATGTGATGTGAACAACCACTATCTATATTCCATGTTTCATTCTTACTTACTTGTGATATTAGGGCTCTTGGTTCTTCTTCATCAGAATTGTCTTTAATAGAAACATACACAACTTATTTTTCATCATTGTCATCTGAATCATCATCACTTAGATCTTCTTTAGCAATATGACAAGATTTATTACCTTTGTTTTTGTAGTCTCTGAATCCTCTAAATTTGATTTCTCTTTTGTCCTCATCTTTGTTATCTTTCTTCTCCTCATTATCTTTCTCAGGGTAGTTAGATGCAAAATGACCAATCTTGTTACAGTTAAAACATTTCAAGGGTAACTTACCTTGGTATTTGCTTTTGCCTCTTTATAGCCTTCTAGCCAACAAAGTTTAAAACTCTTTCTCTCGTTCTCTTCATTTGCAAGATATAACTATTCCAAACCACTCTAACAACTATAAAATATCTCATTAGCACTGCTTTTGTATCCATCACTAGGTCTAGAGTCCTTAGAACTTCCTATCTTCAAAGATGACTTAAATGCAGACTCAATCTTAGATGTGGCAGGTAAACTATTATCAAAATCATTAATCTCAAATGCAACCAGCTTACCAATAGTAGCATCAAGAGAAACATTCATGTGAGGAATGGATCTCAACTCTTGTATAGCAGATACTCAAATAGCATAACCTGGTAGTAGGGTTCTCAACATTTTTCTTGTAACATCTTCCTCTGTTATGGCTCCACCAGTTCTTCTGGTAGAATTAACAATCTCCTTAAGTCTAGTGTTGTATTGTATTATGTTTTCTCCATCTTTCATTCTCATTGAATCGAAAATACCTCTCAGACTTTCTGCTTTTGCTTTCTGAACATGTTGATCTCCACCATAGGTCAAAATAAGCTTATCCCACATTTTTTTTGAAGTAGTACATCCATCAAGTTCATCATATTCTTGTCTGGTATGTGTAGAAGCAATCTCAATCATGACTTGTGTGTGTTCTTGCTTATGTCTTTGCTCTTTGATTGTCAAAGGTGCATTAGTCGGTGCAACATATTCATTATCAATAAAATGAAGTCCATATTCTCCTATACCAGACACATTCAATCTCATTCTACTTTTCCATGTAGAGAAATATTCCCTATTCAACTTTGGTGCTTCTCTCTTATACATCTTTAGATCTCGACTCAACTCCTTTTAAACTTAACACTTCAGAGAACCAAAGCTCTGATACCAATTGTTGGTCCCACTGAGGGGGGGTGAATCATACCAAATCAATCTAAAACACTTAAAACTCAACTCACTCATTCACTCGATAGTAGTGAATATAGTGTAAAGGGGGAAAGATGACGTGATGTAAGAAAATGGAGAGGTTTGTTTTAGAATGTAAGATTAAATAATGATGTGGAGAAGGTAAGATTGTCCTCTTAACCCCAAATTTCATAAAGGGAAGATCCAAATTGATTAACCCCAAAGAAAGTTTCAATGCATAAATGAATCAACCTATTAAGGATAGGGATAAAGAGAAAAACCCTAAATTCTGTTTTATAGAAGAGAGTGTGTAATAGATTTAGGAAGACTAAAAATTTAATTGAAATGAATTGAAGACATGTACTAACCTCAAAATGCAACAGATCTGAAGAATGCTATTTTTGGGTGTCTATACTAATTTTCTAAAAAATTTGCAACCAGATCTGGAACAGAAACATGGAGACAAAGAAAACCCAAAAATCTTTTCCGAATCTAGCTCAGGTCTGATTTTGACCCAAAAATGAATGTCACCTTTGACCCAAAATTTATGATTCTGACCCAAAATCTCTTATTCTAACCCAGAACAAAATGTCAATTATGACCCAAATGTCTAATTCTGACCTGCACAATTTGACAAAAAATCTATTTTTGGATCTTGACAATTTGCCGAAAAGGGTATCCGGATCTGCACTCCAATTCGCTGTTCCAAACCTGTCCCTGCAAGAAAAATGGTTTGTTTGTTGGGGGGAGGGGTTTGCCTTAGTCAAACCCTGATTTAGGAATTAACCTTGAAATCAATAATTGAAATAGAGAATGCTAACAAGTAGTAGAAGTAGATCTAATAATGAAGCTATGACAATAGGTATGCAATTATACTTCGAATGTAAACAAGTATGTAAATATGAAAGCTTGGACTCAATATTAGAAACCATAAACCTCCATGATTGTATGCTTGGAATCCACCTTGAAAGAAGAATGAATGAATCTTAAGGATGAACAAAGGATCTTGAAGGAAGATCACACCACCATGATGGATAGATCTAGGTTTTGAATGATGAATCTTGAATGCTTGAACCAAATCCCTTCAAAGGCTTGAATGCTTGAATCCTTGATATTCAATGGAGAACTTGAATTCTTGAGAGGAAGACTTGAAAACCTTGATTGAACTTTTAAATCTTGAGAACATGTAGAATTCTTTCTTAGTTGATGATTGTTCGCTTGTCATTATGCTTCTTGGATTAGTTCATAATTCATATTTAGAGAAAATGAGAGGAGAAGGCTTCCTTATATACCAATCTAGGGCACAATCTTCTAGAGAGTCCTGCATAGGATAATTAAATTCTCATTAGACCTATACCCCTATAAAAGGACCTATATTAAATATAATTTCAAGAATCGTTACTTCGAAACCCAAAACAGTCGACCCGGAAGGGGGAAATGAACTTTTAATGACCCCCGGCATCTGACAAACTTTCAAATTGGAAAGGGGGACCTAGGTCAAAATCAAGGTCGACCTTGACCTAGTTCAAGGTCGAGGTCGATGTTGACCTAGGTCAAGGTTGAGGTCAACCTTGACCCAGGGAGTCAAAACCCTTAGAAAATGTGCTAGGTGGGATAAATAGTGTTCGGAGAGGCCCAGTCAGGGTCCTAAACAGCCACAGAAGCAGGAGAGGGTGCAAAAATGAGAGGACAATATGATGATGGTCAAAACAACCCCCCTAAGGAGGGATAAGTGTTCTTAATATGGAAGTGCTTCCATTTTAATGTTAGAGTAATTATTTGTTTACACTTATTAATTAGATCACTTTGATTTAATTAATTAAGTTGTTTATTACTCTAGTTTACTTAAGCTATCTCTTAGGTGCATTATAATTAATATTTATATTAATTATTAATGTGCAACCTAGATTTTCTAGTTTTAGGGTTTCGTTCACCTTTATAGGTTGAACTTTGTAGTTCATTTTTCAATTAACTCAGATTATAATTTAGATCTCACATTTTGAGTAACTTTTGAGTTCTTTTTTCCTCTTTCTGCTTCTCTCTTGTAACAAGTTATTTGCATACAAGTATTCTTGGTGTTCTATGGATTTGTATCTCTCAAATCCTACATGGTATCAGATCTTCCCTACTGCTTCCTGGTCTGGATTTCTTGAAGTCGTGATTCGAAGATGAAAACCATAGCTTCTCTAGGGTTTTTTCTTCAATCTGGAGGAGGCTCTTTTTTCTAGAGCATTTTGAGAAAAAATGGACATCATCATTGTGCTCAAAGGGCCTAGGAGATCAAATTTTCACATAAATTTGGCCATATTTGGCCACAGTAGCTTTTGGGAAAAAAATTGCCCCTCAAGCCGTACGACATGCTTCCCAAGAAAAAAATTAAAAAATTAAAAAAAGGCCCTTTTAGGGCACTTTTGGGGTGCAGCCGGTCGTAGCACAGCCGTGCCACCCTAGCTTGGCCTACGCCTGACCCCCATCGGTGCACCACCAGCAGGCCGCCACCTCCGTCAACTTGCGCCGCCCCTGCTCAGCCCCCGCGCCGCCACTTGTCATCCCCTCTGGTGACGTCATCAACCCAAGGGGTGACATCAACATCCTGATGACCGGAACATTTTTCTGGCCAGTCAGGCCCATGATGTGTCGATGGCCATCAATTTTTTTCCCAGGTGCTACGAAAATCATTTGATTGTCAAATTTTTTGTCGTCTCTGTGTTTTTTCAGAGAGCTCATTTCTTGGAGGTGCAGTTGGTATTTTGGGCATAACTTTTGCATCCTGTGTCCATTTTCAAAAAACAAAATATTATCAGAAAGCTCTTTTTGAGACGAAGACAATGATGTTGGTTTTGTTTGTTGATTTGGATATTTGAGCTCTTTTTTTTGGCATTGAAATAGAGGCTTCAGTTTCCTCCATCTCTACATCTGGCATCCAGGTTTTCTTCTAGTTTTTTGTGCTTTATATACTTGTTTCTTTGGTGTACGTGGGATAGATTTATACATTATGGGGGGTGCACTTTCCTTTATGTAATTTAATTCAGAAAAGACCCTTCTACTTCCATCTTCTTCTCTTAATGTCAGACCCCTCTATGGCCTGACTGACACCTCGCAACTATCACACCTAGAAAGCACACATGACCAGGCTACTTATGTCACATGGATTATGGTCATGTTTGGATGAGCGCCAACCTATTTTGTAGCACCCTTTTTAGGTTCTTCAGCACAAAAATAAAATGGATGAATCCATGGGCTTGATTGCACTAAACATCTCCGACAATCTCTTCTTTCACCTGGATGGTTTGACCACTCCTCGGGCTATTTGGGAAAAGTTTTCATATTTGTTTGGCACAGTGAATGAGTTCCAGGCACTATAGCTTGATGCAAAGTTGATCACTTTGTCTCTTGATATTTTTTCCACCATTGAGGACTTCTTGATGAAGTTCAATGCTCTTCGATAACTTTTACAGGGATGTGGGAAGACCAAATCAGATGATGAGTGTATCTTCCTAATACTCTCAAAGCTTCGTGAATAGTTCCAGATTTTCTCCTCCACTTTCTATTCCACTATGGATGCTTTGGGTCCTAGGCACAATATGCCTTCCTTTGCGGCCTTCTGTGATCGGTTGACTCGAGAGCATTCAAAGCTTCAATAGTTGAATGATTCTTTCGGCTCTATGATCCATGCCTTGGTTGCTCACCCATCTTCACGGAAGCCGGAGCAGAAATAGGTATCATCAACTACAACATCTTGGAAGGGTTCCCCTTCTCAGCATTCCTCTGGCCCACCTTCTTCACCTAAGGGGAAATCAAAGACTGACAAACCTAAGTGTACTTATTACAATAAGTTCAATCATGAGTCTCGGTGCTTTCAAAAGAAGGTAGATGGATATGCCCAACAGATTTCTAACTTCTCACTGGTCTTCTTCATCATTTTCTCAGGCAGATGGGTCAAAAAATGGAAAGGTCCATGCCTTATGTGCATCTTCTATAGCTCCCTCTTCTAGGTAGCTGTTGGATTCTGGTGCTTCACATCATATGGAATCTTCTCGGAGTTCTTTCTCATCTTTTGTGGCCTCTCCTACCCCACACATCTTAATGAGGAATGACAATGTTATGCCTATGTGTGGGCAGGGTTCTATTGACATTGATGGTGGTGAATTCCATGATGTACTATGTGTTCCATCCTTGTCCTCTAACCTTCTCTCCATCTATCAGGTTACTCACAGTGGGACAAGGAGGATAGTTGAGTTCACTCCAGATTCCATGGACATCAGAGACAGTGTGATAGGTCACATTGTTGCTATAGGGTTAGTTGATCATGCCACCCACTTGTACTCCTTCTCCCATTTTGGTCCACCATCTCCATTGTCGGAGAATATCTCTCCTACTTCACGAGTGCCTAGTGAGAAGAAGTCGGGTCACCTAAACTTCTGTGTTTCTGCTGAGATCATTGTTGTGGCTTCTCCACCTCCTCCTCCTCCTATGTCTGCATTTTTTCAGCATGATTCTTCTTCAGTTGTCCCTGTTATGGTTGTTCCCTGCATCTAGCCTTCCACTCTAATTGTTGAGGGAATATATGAGGATATTCATCTCCTCCCAGCTGACAAATTCAGCTCATCTATTGGCAAACCTTCATTGGGGATTCCATTCCAGGAGTCTCATTCATTCTCCTTTGAGCACCAGTTAGGCCTTACGGGTTCACCTCTCATTCAGGGGTTTCCTTGTTGCTCCATGCCTCTGTTTATTCCACATTGGAGTTCCATTGGTTTGATCATTCCTACAGGGGTTCCATCATTCTGGGGGGGATTTAGTGTCTCATACCTCTCTCATGAGGGGTTTGATTGTACTTATGGTTTTGAGAGAGTCTCTTGAGCCGTTCTTTTCTGCATTTTTTTTCTATCTCTTCTTGGAGTAGGGTTTTTCCCATGTGGTTTTCTCTATTTCTCCGCTTTACAGAGATCTGGTTGTGCTTGGGTACCTGATCAAGCCTTGTTGTTAGGACCCATTTTCCTACTTTCAAATTTGTGCTAGGTTAGCTTACCTCCTGAGCTTCACTTAAGGGGGGTGTTAGAGTAATTATCCGTTTACACTTATTTATTAGATCACTTTGATTTAATTAATTAAGTTGTTTATTACTATAGTTTACTTAAGCTATCTTTTAGGTGCATCATAATTAATATTTATATTAATTATTTATGTGCAACCTAGCTTTTCTATTTTTAGGGTTTCATTCACCTTTATAGGTTGAACTTTGTAGTTCCTTTTTCAATTAACTTAGATTATAATTTAGCTCTCACATTTTGAGTAACTTCTGAGTTCTTCTTTTTCCCTCTTTCTACTTCTCTCTTGTAATAGGTTATTTGCATGCAGGTATTCTTGGTGTTATGTGGATTTGTATCTCTCAAATCCTACATTTAAGATGATACATTAAGCCCCCACTTTAGCGGGAGTATGGAAATCGGACATACTTGGGGTAAAGTTAGAAGAAAGACTCGAGTGGATCACAATGAGGTAGAACATAACTTAGTCAAGGACATGAGCCCCCAGACCAAGGATTCTAACTCAACATAAATGCACAAAGATATGAAAGCAAAGAGCAATTAATCATAGAAAGCATACATGACTACATAAGCAATACAAGAGCAACACTATAAATATCATAGCTTCATGATCTAATCCTACTAACATGAAAGTGAAAGAGAGAAAAGAGAAAGTGATTACCTTTCCTAGTAAGATGCTCGCCTTACTATGAATCACCAAGGAGGGAGAGCCCAATAGTTTCACCCATGAACTATGCTTTGTAATTGTAATGCATCTTTTGATGGTTTTTGGAATATCTAGAGATCCACATTCTTGTATCACTTTGGAATATAAAATGTGTGTCTCTTCAGGATTTAGAAACTTATGTGCATTACCTTCCGAGGATTTAGCAAAAATAAAAATAAAAAATGTGTGTCTCTTCAGGATTTAGCAACTTATGTGTGTTACCTTCCGAGGATTTAGCATGTTGTAAAATGTAAACTATAGTATAAGGGAGACCCTATATATGCCCCCTCCTTATCATGGCTACCTACTAGGTAGGATAAGGAAGAGAAAGAGGATACCTACTTCACGGGGTAAGGAGATATCTTGTTTAACAACAATATACCCTATATCCTTAGCAAAGAGTATTGACCCTTACCTCTAAGAGCATAGATAATCATGAAATGGATATGTCACTTATGGAAAAAGGATCCTCAAAGAGGAGATCTTATCAACAAGACCCCCACCGTAGAGGAGTGCTTAGGATAAAATGGCATCTTCCAAAGAAAAGAAAATACGGACCAAATATTCAATCATCAAGCCCCCTATGATCAAGAGGAAGAGGAATCTTGGAATGAAGGAAGCCAACTCTAACCCAAATCAAGAGAAAGAGTTTATAAAGAACATAATTTTCAAAATAAAGAAGAGGTGATGACCTAGGATGATCACCTCTCATATAAGATGGTATCCATAGCCAAAACATAAATCTTTATAAGGAAATAATGTTGTAGAATAAACAAATGCCACTAAGCTAAGAAAAGTAGATCCTTAGATAGAGAAAGAAGGAAAACCTTTCTCCCCAGGAATGAAAGTAAGGTATATACCAATTGTATCAAGAGATGTTGTAGCAAAGAGACATCTTTACAAAACAAATGTCCTAGAAAAGATATCATGAATGATTATGAGCGAAGGAAGTATGTATCATAATACAAAATCATAGGGATAGAATATAGAAAGAATAACCGATTAAGCTCAAAACAAAATACATGCTAAGAGCATAATGGATCCTAGAAGATTAGAAGGAAATATCTCTTTCCCCCCAGTTAAGAGACAAGAGGAGAAAAATGATCTAATTTATAGAAGAATGAGAGGAATGCCCTATATCAAAATTATGAAGAAATTGTAATATTGCACGAGAATGAGATATAATTCCTAAAGCAACTCTTTCTCTGACATATAGCTTCAAATGCACACAATCAGAAAGTAAATGTGTATTACTGTAGTGAAAAGGACATTTGTATTTAGAGAGAGCATTTTTTGGCATAGGTTTAAAGATTTATTTCTTAGAATTCATTAACTGAACATACACTTTCTTAGCCACATCTTGAGGAGTATCAGGGTGATATAAGGAAGGTGTTGGAAGAATAACATGAAGAGGAGGGCGACGGTTAAAATCAACCACCTTGATTTGAGAAGGCGAGAAGCCTATACCATGCATATCTTGTTTAGGGGATAAATGATTCATGCTTTAATGCCATGTTCATTAATACTGAGCCCTAAACCCTTATAGCCTTGTTTATCCACCATAGTGTATCTGGTAGTGTACATATCTTGCAAAGCTTCTACAAGAGATGATTGATTATGGTAGTCATGAGAAAATGTTGTGTAAGGAAAAATGATAGGTTTAGAAGAAGTTTATTTGTTCTTTCCTTTAATATCATCATGGATCGGATAAGAAGGGGAAGGTAAATGAAAAAATTCTTGCACATCTGCATCATGAACCCTAGTTTGAGCCCCATCATAAGTGTGGGAAGAACTAGGGATAAAAGATGGAGAAATAAGAGTAGGAATATTAGGAATTGGATTAGGAAGGATAGGATGAGGATTAGGAAGATTAGGAACTATATTAGGAATGGTAGGATTAGGATTAGGAAGATTAGTAAATGGGGTATCATCTACCCAATTCTTCACATAATCCAAAAGAGCAATAAGTCCGCTATACAAATCCTTAATGAAAGTTTTTAAAGTGGGAAGACTAGTATTAGTTAATCTCATAATAGCATGAGAAAGTGAAACATGAAGAGTAAAAAACATGAGGAAATGGATGATACTTTCATAAACATCATAAGTACTATAAAGAGATGCTAAAAAATAATAATGAGGAAAATATAACCATACACCAAAGCATCTTAAAGATTCTCATAGTGAATGAAATGCAAGAAATGGTTTTGTATTTTTATGAGTATGTAGATTTTATTTTTAAAATGAAAGAGCGTAAAATTTAATATGTATGCAAAAGATAGTCTCTAAGGAAAAGAGGCAAAGCATCTAACACCAAAAAGAAAGAGTTGTCTATCGCGGGTTCAACAAAATGTAAAGGGGGAAAGATGATGTGATGTAAGAAAATGGAGAGGTTTGCTTTAGAATGTAAGATTAAATAATGATGTGGAGAAGGTAAGATTATCCTCTTAACCCCAAATTTCATAAAGGGAAGATCCAAATTGGTTAACCCCAAAGAAAGGGTCAATGTATAAATGAATCAACCTACTAAGGATATGGATAAAGAGAAAAACCCTAAATTCCATTTTATAGAAGAGAGTGTGTAATAGATATAGGAAGATTAAAACTTTAATTGAAATGAATTGAAGACGTGTACCAACCTTAAAATGCAATAGATCTGAAGAATGCTATTTTCGGGTCTCTGTACTGAGTTTCTGAGAATTTTGCAACTAGATCTGGAACAGACACACAGAGATGAAGAAACCCCAGAAATCTTTTTGAATTCTGGCTCAAGTCCAATTTTGACCCAAAAATGAATGTCACCTTTGACCCAAAATTTCTGATTCTAACCCAGAACAGAATGTCAATTCTTAACCAAAATGTTTGATTCTGACCTGCATAGTCTGACAGAAAAACTATTCCCAAATCCTGACAATTTGCCGAAAAGGGTATCTGGATCTGCACTCCAATTCGTTGTTCCGAACCTGTCCCTATAAGAAAAATGGTTTATTTTTTGGGGGGAGGGGTTTGCCTTAGTCAAACCCAAATTTAGGAATTAACCTTGAAATCAATAATTGAAATAGAGAATGCTAGCAAGTAGTAGAATTAGATCTAATAATGAAGCCATGACAATAGATATGTAATTATACTTCGAATATAAACAAGTATGTAAATATAAAATCTTGGACTCAATATTAGAAACCATAAACCTCCATGATTGTATGCTTGGAATCTACCTTGAAAGAAGAATGAATGAATCTTGAGGATGCACAAAGGATCTTGAAGGAAGATCACACCATCATGATGGATAGATCTAGGGTTTGAATGATGAATCTTGAAAGCTTGAACCAAATCCCTTCAAAGGCTTGAATGCTTGAATCCTTGATCTTCAATGGAGAACTTTAATGCTTGAGAGGAAGAATTGAAAACCTTGATTGAACTTTGAAAGCTTGAGAACATGTAGAATTATTTCTTAGTTGATGGTTTTTCACTTGTGATTTTGCTTCTTGGATTAGTTCATGATTCGTACTTAGAGAAAATAAGAGGAGAAGGCTTCATTATATACCAATCTAGGGCACAATCTTCTAGAGAGACCTACATTAGAGAATTAAATTCCCATTAGACATATACCCCTAGAAGAGGACCTATATTAAATATAATTTTAAGAATCGTTACTTCGAAACCCAAAATAGCCGACTCAGAAGTGAGAAATGAACTTTTAATGACCTCAAACAACCGACAAAATTTCAAATTGGAAAGGGGGACCTGGGTCAAAATTGAGGTTGACCTTGACCTAGGTCAAGGTTGAGGTTGAATTTTACCTAGGTCAAGGTCAACGTTGACCTTGACCCAGGGAGTCAGAACCCCTGGCAAATGTCCCAGGTGGGATAAATAGTGTTTGGAGAGGCCCAATCAGGGTCCTAAACAGACACAGAAGCAAGAGAGGGCGCAGAAACGAGAGGACAATATGATGATGGTCAAAAACACCCCCTAAGGAGGGCTAAACATTCTTAACATGGAAGTGCTTCCATTTTAAGATGATACATATAGTAATAACCGATTCACCAAATAACTTGATAAATTAAACAACCATACATATCATAATATGCAAATGAATCATTCAAATTTAGTAATCACATATTTAACTCAGTTGACACCATATTTAACAAGGAAACCCGGTATGGGAAAAAAAATTGTGGGAATTGTGACCCACAATAAAAATGTACTTTTCTGAAGTACGCTTGATTAATAACTTATCTTGTTAAAGATTATAAACATATTTGCTAAATGTGACCCTGTCAAGGGATTTACCTCAGATCGGTTAAGATCTTCACCCTGTTAGGAGTGGCCATGCTAGAGGACTTTAAAAACTCTTTTGAAATGTCATCTACATCTAGGATTCACAAATAGGACTATTAAATCCACTTGATTAAGAGATTTTCTCTGTTACAAATGCTAATAAGCAATAGTAAAACTTTGATTTGTAAATGTAGCAACTACCTTTTGCTTGGTTCATATCCTTTATGCTCACATGAATATTGACATCACAAAATCAATTTGTCTTTGTTTCAGACTATATATTATGCTCTTTATGATTCTTTGTTATGCTCGGTAACTCTGTTCTTTAGCTTCTTTTGCTCTTTTTTCAATTCGCTAACATCATTATCTTTGTTAATTTCTCATCTTTTATATAGATAAACTTTTTCCTATTAATACCCTTGCTTAGGTTTTTCCTTCATTTGCACTCAGTTGTTTGATCATATTCTTCATAAATCTTAACTCGGTAAACCATTTAACTTTTACATCGTAACTTGAACTTTTCTTGAAACTTGCACAATTAGGTTTAACCACTTGATCTTTGCCTTAGATCTTCTCATTAAATTTTCTTGCTCGTAGATCTTCTAACAAAATTCCTTTAATTCTTATCTACATCTAGATAATCATAGCTTTGTATTAAATTTGATCTTATCATTATTCTTAATCAATATCCTATACTTGGTAGCTTGCTTTGCAACTCGGTAACTATATTCATTCACTGCTTGGTACTTGATAACTGCAACCGACTAACACTTGAGTTTATACCAACTGACTCTGTCTAGCTCGGTAGAGTAACTCTTTTCAGTCATAATTTAAATCTTTGCAATTTTTGACTTAATCAATCAAGTGTACTGACTTGATAACATCAAATATATAGTAGAAAACAACTATATCATCATTACTTCAACATAGTATGATCTGTATTTGTCACCCATTTAACTTCTCCTTCTTATGATATGGTAACTCAATATAAATCAGTAAATATATTGCTTGACATCAATGACAAAAT
The DNA here is from genome assembly GCA_018584345.1 of Thuja plicata. Taxonomy (NCBI): domain Eukaryota; kingdom Viridiplantae; phylum Streptophyta; class Pinopsida; order Cupressales; family Cupressaceae; genus Thuja; species Thuja plicata. The sequence continues at coordinate 1,336,185 of MU225848.1, forward strand.
AATAACTGATCTAACCATTTCTACAAACATGTATACCTATTATCACTTGGTCTTCATCATCTCCATCAATTGATCAACAAAGGGTTGTGCGTGCTAAAAGTGGCCTCCTTACTTAGCAATACACTTCAACATAGTCATTGTACTTTAGTTGCATACAGAAATGAATATTGATTAATTTATCCTACATGTCTGAAAGAGTCGACCTGTTTCCTTCTAGAAGGCAAGAGTATGAGCTTGCTCTCAGGTCATTGTAAGCTTAGTGACTACACTGAAGACCTAAACAATGGATTTAAAAAGCTATATGCTGAGAGTAAACTACTGGTTAATCTAAATGCGAATGCAAATGCAGATTGTTGTTAATCCAAGATAGTTAGAATTCAGTTTTAGAAGCACTAATTGAAATGTGAGATATTCATTTTAAAAACACCAATTCAAAGTGTGTTCTATGATTAGATTTGCATACTTGAATAAAAAATAAACAACAATGCTAGATAAATGCTAAGAATGCAAGAAATCTAAGATGAAAATGCAGTATAATAACTTTAATTAAAAATTAGGATCCTTTGTGAAGGAAAAGAGTTTCTCTTTTATAGAAATCTCTCTCGATTCGATGGTCAAGATCGAACAAAAAGAGTGGCTCAGATTCGATTGAAGAAGTGCAATCCATGTGCAAGTGATTCGATTGGTCAAGAGAGTCAGTTGACTGAATTGACTGATCAGTTGTTTTGGAAACTTCCATATTCAGTTTTCAGTTAACTAAAATGTTTCCAAAATGATAAACAGTAGAAAATCAGTTAACTGAGTGAACTAGATTGTTTCTATTTTGATAATCAGTCAACTGAATTTGATGATGTCATATGCATTTTTAACAAATTAATTGATTTTGAATGCACATTTATATTTTTATAATTAATTTAATTCCTTTTTTATTTAATTGACAATTTTGTAATTTTTATTTAATTCATATATCATAATATCAATTAAATAATAGTATAAAGTTTATTTGCCAATGTAATGTGATTTTAGGAATTAATTAATTAATCAAGTAAGATGATCAATTAGGACCTAGGGTTTAGGTCAGAAGTTTGAATTCGATGAATTGCCTGTTTGATTTAGGACTTAGAATAATCAAGATTTGGGTTTCTTGATTAATTGCTGAGATTGGGGTCTAGGGTTTAGGTGACCATTTTTAGGTGATTACATTTGCCCCTCTTTGAATTGATGTGCGATCGGCGCATTGATTCAAAGACTTGTTAGCGAGAAGACCCATAATAGTTTGATTTGAAGCGATGAAACCATTCTTTAAAGAAGAAGACCGACTTCGAGCTAGATTGGATGAAGATCGATCAAAAGATATAAACAGAATGCTCAGTTTGATTTGAAGCGATAAAACTAAACATCTATCGGGATCTCTTAAACCTTTTTGATTGGTTTGAATGAATAACCAATTTGATTTGAAGTGATGAAACTAATTACCATTAAGAGATTTGATTAGCAAGAAAATTGACTTGATTTGAAGCGATGAAGCCAATTTGATCAATGTATCTGGTTTCAATAATGAATAGCCCGTATAAGACTGATCTTGTCTGGTTTCGAGTGTATTCACCACTATATAAGACCATTGATTAGGTTGCCTTTGATTTAAGATGATCTCAACTTGATTTGATGTGATGAAGCTGAGATTCCCCAAGCGATGGGGTTTTTATTGAGGATGTGATCACTGGAATGTTGATGTCCTGATCCTGCCCCCTCGGGAGAAAAATCAAAATATGGCTAGGTGCCCCAGTGATGAAAAGCAATTCGATTGATTAGACAATTTAGGAAGAAACTGATATGATTAGAGATAGGACCCACGTGGTTAGGACAAAAGATGTACTTCATGGCAGGTCATGTTTGACCAAGATTGACCAAAATTAAGATACATGGATTAATTAGAAGAAAAGCATGAGAGATTTCCATTGGTTGTGCAAGTGGTCAAATTCAAAATTCGATTTCGATCCTGAAAATAGAATCAGGACAGTTGATTTAGCAAGGTATGTCATGTTCACATACAAATGACCACTTGACGATGAGAAGATTGATCGATTAGAATCTCAAATCCTTCACATTGGAGAGAGATAAAGATATTATGCTGATTTCATCACTATGCAGATGCAAGACTAACATGAATGCAATGAATGCAACCTAAGGTGTAGTCACTGAGCTTTAGCATTGAAAATTTTTATCATTGAGCATTTTTGGAACATCGAAGTTGATACAATCCTTACTGGTGCCACTACGACCATAAGAATATGAATATGACTTTCATCGGATAAGATATGAGAAACTAACGTAAGCATCGAGGCACAATAGCCGAGATGACCTGAATGTTATTTCCAGTTGATGTTGCAAGAGTACACCAGTATCGAGGCATTCAAAGCCAAGATAACCACAAGTGTGATCTTGCATAAACAAACAGAGCAATAACAGTCAAGGAGATAGTTTCGACCTCACCTTGGCGTACAAATAAATAGGATCAAGGGATGTGAGGCTTTTCTGCCTTAATGTAGGAGCTCTTATCACATACACCCTGATTATTTGACATTGTTGGATCATCGAAACCACACCAACAAGCAGTAGAAAAAGAAAAGATTAACGAAATCAATGAAAACAGACAACATACAAATAGAAGTGCAACATACTTCAGCCAGTTTTAAAGTTTTTGGATGTGTATATGTATGAGGTGTTGAGAAACACCATTGTACTTGTGAGTCCTTTGTATTTGATTGCTATCGATTTGTTGTTTACATTTGCGATATCCAATGTGTGTTAAGAAACACAGATGCGTCCAAAGAGAGTGTTAAGAAACACTGTTGATTGTAGTGTTGAGAAACACCTGTTTGCGTCAGTAGTGAGTTGTGCTTCAAAAATGACAAGATTATTGAATCTGGTGTAATCCAAAGATGTGATCAAATTGGGGACCCATGCCCCTAGTAGCAAATGATGATAACTAACTTGACTCATGTTGCGAGGACAAATTTGATTTGATTGCCGCTAGGTTATGACTCTGGATCAGTTTCAAGCCAGGAGGGTTCTCAGAAGAACCAGAGTGTCATGAAAGTGACTGAAAGATATGTACAAACTGAAGCAAAGGATTGATGCCAAGATTGAGCATTGATAGATGAAGCATTGAGTACAAGAGGCACTTGTTTACCAAGTTTTTACCTACTTGGCAGAGATTTTGTTTTTGCTACCATGGCGCTTGTTTACTAGGTTTTCACCAAGGCACTTTTTCTTCTTTTTCAATTTTTTTTTTTTGTATTTTTAATATTTTTTATTTTTTTGATTGATTCATCAAGGCACCTATTGCTAGGTTTTCACCAAGATGATCATTTTTGCAGGACTTTTGCCAATTTTTAGATTTTTTAGAGATTAACCGATCTCAAGCAAGATCACATTGGTTTGCCCCCAATGTCTAGCAAGGTAGAGATCATTACAGATGGATTAGAAAGTTGATGGATGAGGAGAATAGACAATGATGGATGAAGAGGGTGAATGCACCCTCAAAGACAGTCTCCTCAAGATTACCCAAGCTAGGGAAAAAAATGAATATAGCGATGTAGGCTCATGGAGCGGTGTTGGATAGCATATAAGATAATGACTAGATGTTATGAAAAATATGTAGTCCCAAAGAGTGGACATGTCAATGGACTTCTGAGAACTTATTTTCATTTTTTATTCTTCATTTTGATCAAGACCCAGTGGTCAATTAGATATGATATAGCTATGATAGCGCAATCGGGATAACATGTGATGGAGGTATAAGCGAATGGTTTGGATTATGGCGTGAATGCTCAGAGATAGGAAGGATAGGCTTCAGATAAGCAAGATCACGATAAGGTGCCATGGAAGAGAGCAAGTGAATAGGTTGATGGAAAGGATAATGAATGTTAGAATACATGTGTGCTCCTGGATAGGTTCAACCTTGTCAAGACCACCGGAAGGAACATGGATGCTCACAGACCAGTTGGATGTAAGATACGATGGATAAGATGACATGGAAGGAACTTGCCCCCAAGTGAAGAGTGCAAGTAGGAGGAATTACACATTATGCCTATTTGCCAGGTTTTCATCATGGTACTTATCCAAGGCGCCACAAGAAGTGGTTTTCACCATAGGACGGATTGATTTATCTTTACTTTTGCTATCAAGGTGCTTGTTTACCAAGTTTTCACCAAGGCACTTTTTTTTCCTTTTTGTAATTTTGATTTTATGGAGGAACTTTAGCTTCTTGCTTTTTAGATAGTGCTCCTCTGAAAGATAAGCTATGATAGGCCAAGGCCACTGAAAGTATGCTCAAAGATGTTGATAGGGTGATCGTAGGGGAAAATGATATGGAGGATAAGAGAGATGGTAGCCAAGGATTTATGTGATGGATGGGTAACAGGTAGGTGCAGGATATTGGATAGGGTATGGTGAGAAGATCAACATTGACACACCCCTTAAAGGGCAGTGGAGAAATGGAGGAAAAGTGGATAGAATAGCTTGAGACTTAGACGTATGAGTGGATATGGATCTTGGTATAAGAGGACCCAAGATGGAGTTAGTATTCAAGGTAATGGATTTTGGGACATGAGGACCCAAAATAGAGTTAGAAGATGGGAGATGTTTAGATGGAGATGAAGTGGAAGACTTTGGAAGCTTGGATGCCAACTCTAAATTTTCCTTTTTGTTCAAGCCTTTTAAGAGAGACTTGGGAATCCACATAACTTTAGATTTTCTTTTTGTATCCAAGTCCTTTAGAAGATACTTTGGATGCTACATAGCTTTTGATTTTCCTTTATTTTTGGATGATTTAGAATGCAATTCTTCCATGATGGATTTAGGAACCCATATTTTCTTTGATGTTATTCTTTGCTTGGATTTAGAACCCAATTCTTCCATGATGGATTTAGGAACCCATATTTGCTTTGATTTTATTCCTTGCTCAGATTTAGAACGCAATTCTTCCATGATGGATTTAGGAACCCATTTTTTCTTAGTGGACCCTTGTGGTCTCTTGAATATCTTCTTTTTATTTGTAAAAACATGTTGATTAGACTGGACATAGTGATCTTCATATGCAAGTGGATTCTTGTATTTCTGATTTCTTCGTTGCACATCCAAAATACTTGGGAATTGTGGATGAATAGGGACGATATGACTGGTTCATATGGCTTGGTTGATAAGGATATTTCAAGGATGTATGTCTTTGTTGATCTTGATAGGTGATAGGGTAAGTGGATGATAAGCTAGTAGTGATAGGCATGGTGGACGGAGGGATATAAGGACCCAATATAGATGGAAGGTTTGACAGTTTTAGCCTTGGAATATAAGGACCAAGGATGGGTTTGGAGGATAGTGAAGGATGATGCTTACATTTGAATGGATGGATGTAAGGTGTGGAATGGATATCAACATCTCTAGAGTGAGCTGCATTGCTAAGGTTCTTCTCTTTTGAATTCATCTTTATATCAATAGGAGCATGAGCAACTTTGATAGGAGAAATTTTGATAGGAGTAGCTGAAGCTTGAGAGGATTTATTTTTCTGCAAGGGATTTAGAGCGATGATGTTTTATTGAGGTGGATATGGAGGAGCATGACAAGGAGATGATGGGATGCTCTAATCTTGACAAGGATCTTTAGATGGTGTACAAAGGATACCTTTCTCTTGATTTTCAATAGGCCCATTAGAGATACCATAAAGGATATCTTCATCTTTCTTGGGAGATGGAGGGCTATGTTCTTGGAAGAGATGGAAGGGGATGATAAAATCATCATGGCACTCTTTATATATGCGACTTTGGTCAAATATTGGATAAGGATGGATGGTGTCTTGATCTTGGTCATTACCGATATTCATTTCTTCACATTGTGGATTGGTCTCTTGACATGGAGCCACCTCTAAGGACGAGGTAGGAGTTTTGATGTGCATGAAGGAATCTTGACACGCTGATGGACCATCATTTGTAATAGGCATGATAAGTGTTGAAGCACATGGAAGCTTTGGGTCGATGATCTTTGAAGCCTGAGAAAGACTTGCAGTCGTATGCGGATTAGCTTGGATTTGTTTTAGAGATAGTCCCTAAGGGTAGACATAGTCTTCATTAGGCTTAGTTATTGATGGGGATGGTGTGGTTGGTTTTGAAGCCTTAGGAGATGGAGGAATGGCAAAAGAAGTAGATGTGATCTGTGAACCATTGCTAGATATGGATTCTTGATATTGATCATGCTCGAGATTAGATGAATCATTAGGATTTTCAACTTCGATTGTGCCATCATCTATGAGATCTTGGATTTTATGTTTAAACTCCATGCAAGCTAAATTTTTATGCTCATTGTGTTGATGATATGCACAATAGTTACTCAAGAATCTTTATCCACGTGATGTGGATTGAGGTAATGTGATGAGATCATTCTCAAGAAGTTCTTCCAATGTTGATTTATAAGATAGTCCCAGAGGAGTAAAGTCTCTTGTACATTTAACCCAAGGTTTTTCTTTCATGATGTTACTAATCCCTTTGGAGGAAGACTTCATGGTGTTTTCAGCAAATTTTAGGGCTTTGGAGTCACTCACTTGATCATGATCAAATAGAAATGGATAGATTGATCTTGATGAGGATTTGTTGGATTGTGTATCCTTTCCCCCCTTTAATTCTTGGATTTCAAATTGCATAGTTTGAAGTTGTTTTGATAAAGCTGCCATAAGAATCTCTTCTTGCACATTGTTAGGACCATAAGGTTTATCCCATTTGCTTTTAGACATTGTAAGATTGTTTTGATGTTCTTGCATAGAAGATTGAAGAGGAGGTATGACGAATCGATTAATTGACTGTCAGGTGCTAAAGTGATATCTAAAGTGTTGATTAAGTCCAAGACCAAAGGACAAAGGAGATAAAGTCCAACTAAGAGAGACAAGCAACAACTCTGATCTTGAGTCAAGGTTAACGAACCTGCTCTCACAACCTAGGATAAGGATAACGTAGACAAAATGATAAGATAACAAGTCACTTGGACTAGCACAGCAAAATCATATTTCAAAACAGCAACGAGTCTGACTGTCAACAAATTGTAATCAAAGACAGACTAGTAGCGGTGTTGATGAGAACATAGATTTGGTGAAAATTTGGATAGAACCTTCATAGCAAATTACATAATTGGACAACAAGTTGATAATTCTCAGCGTTTGATAACAGATGTAGAAACTTAGACAAGAGTTGATAGCTAACACCTAAAAGTGCAGATTTTGAATCGTTGATCATTTTGATGTTTCACTCAAGATATGACAGACAAGTACCTAAAGTGTACAGTTTTCCAGATTTTTTGATTGTTCAATTATTGTTGTTGTTTCAGTGAACACTCATGTAAGACACATCATGGAGATTGTTTGTTGTAAAAAGAAAGAACAAACACACCACAATCCTAGGTAAGCCAGGGCAATATCTGTTGAATTCCCACTTGAATCAAAGTTCAGCCATGCTTACTCATAGCGGACAACTTAGAAGCTCAGAGGCACGGGCTCCTCCTTACAGTGCACTCACTTCTCAGGCACACCAAGCTTCGAATCCTAGGGGACCGTTGTCTCTACTAAGAGCCATGAAAGTGTGGAACATCTTAGTCAGTCTCTGACCTTCCGCGCCAACAGATAGAGGGATTTTGGATATTAGAACAAAGTTTGTAGTAAGGACATCCGTTTAGGTGGTTGTGATCAAGTCATTTTCCCAATTAAGGGGGCTCTCCCAATCCTTTCAAAGCAAGGTTTTCACCTTAACAATGTAGGGACTTTAACGCGCCATTAGGGTACTAGAGGAGATTTTGGTTTCCACAATGAATTCACACATGTCCACTGTGAGACTAATCACAATGGCATTTTTTGTATACCGATTTGGAAGGGCTTGGCTTTAGCCTGTTATCGGTTGGGCAATCCACTCTCACCGGCTCTGTTAAAGCACTCGGGAGGTAGCCACGCTAAAGGATTTGTATGGATTTTTCTTTCATCCAAGATCCACGAAGGTGATGGGAGAGGATACGTCCATGCAATTCCTTGGGTTTCCAAAACTAAAAGACACTTCAAGCATAATAAGAAAATGACAATAATGTTTCTGGATTTTTGATCATCCCAAAGGGGCGAGAGCATAGTTTCCTAACATTATTGCCATTTCTAAAACATAAAAAAAATGTTCATTTTAAGAAGTCTTGCATGTGGGTTCTTATTTTAAGAAATCAAAAACAAGATGCAAGCACAATGTTTTGCATTCTACCGATCAAAGGCAATCTGCAAAACCAATTCATGAGTAGTTTGTGTTTTAGTCTTCTTGGATAACGTTCTGCAAACCACTGTTAGGCTGTATGCAAAAGATAATCACATGAACATCAAAGTCAAAGATTAGTCCACATTATCAAAATATTAAAATCAAAAAATAGATAACATATTCAGAAAGTACACAGAAAATGATGCAATTTAAAAAAAAATTACACTGAAAAAGGTGACCATATGAGCTCGTACGAGGCTCTGGAAGCTGCAAAAATGAGGATTAGAGAAGAACAGTCATAAAAAACTAAAATTTTAGATACCTCTGAGATTTGAAAACCAAAAAATAACTCCAACCCAGAAATCTTTGAGAAATTCTACCCAAAATTTAAAAAATTGCACGTAATTTGGAGTCAAAACAAGTAAGATATGAACGTTTGAAAATAGACTACAATTTGGAAAAGCTCACTGGTGAAGGCTGAGAAAATTCAAACCTCTGCTGACATCAGCAAGTCAGTAGGTTAAAGTTGACGGCTATGTGGTCGTCGCAGAAAGTGACTAACCCTGCGTTTTGACTGTGGGACGACCGTCAATTTTAGACTGAAGAGTTTCTCAGCATGGAAAATAAAATAATGTTTTCTTTATCTGACTGGGTGCTGAGCGTGTTTGTCTATGTGGTAGGGTGCCACATGTCTCCTTCTGGTTCACCCATTTGAAGTTTTGTTTGGCTGAGGTTTTTGAGACTACGCAGTTTTGTTGGATTGCGCGGAGGTGGTTTGGTTGGGAGCCGAGGTAGAAGGGAGGGTTGAATGCGCAAAAGGCTCGACAGAAAGAGCAGTGAGAGGTGCAGGGCAGGGTGGAAAGAGGTAGGAGGGGAAGTTTAGGTATGAAGGGAAGTGCAGAGGAGCATGGAGTTTGGCGGAGAGATAAGGTACTGCGCACAGGGGTTGGGAGGAGACGGAGCAGGGAGAGGTGGTGGGCGGGTGGAGGAGGCGGAGTAGGAAGAAGTGGCAGGCAGGTGGAGGAGGTTGGGCAGTGCAGGTGGTGAAGTGTGGGAGGTGAGTGGGGGAGGAATTTTGGTGAAAAGTTACGCGAGGGAAGTGAAAGGGAAGATGGGGTGGGCGGAAGAGGAGTGGTGGGATGGAAGCACAGTTGCACAAGGTAGGAGTAGAGAAGACAGCGGTGGGAGTGGAGATTTAAATAGCGGGGGGATAGATTTGAAGTGGAGGTAATGCAAGGTGGTGGGGTGTGTATGGATTTAATCCCACATTCCCCCCGCAATAAGATATTCAAAAGTTTTTAAACAAAGTGCCACAAGCCTAATGTGAATTAAGGTGTTGGCTCGGAGTTGGCCTAGTTTGCCTTTAGATTCAAAGTGCACACACTTAGCAACTGAAGTCCCCAATTAGTAAATTCGCTACAGATAGCGTAGAATGAAATAAAGACAGTGGGCACCAAAAATGTGCATGCTAAAAGTGGCCTCCTTACTTAGCAATACACTTCAACATGTAGTCATTGTACTTCAACATAGTCATCATCTCCATCAGTTGATCAACAAAGGGTATTTTCTATAAAGCTATATATTTGTTTTACTTCAATGTTAATAGCCTTTTTATCTACCCCATTCTACATCTGTATTAATCCATTGGCTATAATCTAGGTCATCAGGAGAGTACACAATACTAGCTTTATCTATTTCTAAAGGCTCATTATGCCTGGGTGTTTACATGTTCAAAGAAGATAACCATTAATGTAACAAAAGATGTAGAGAATGAATACAAAACAAGATTTAAGAAGAAATTAAAAGAAAAGATATAAACAAAAAATTTGTGACATAATACCAAATTCCTTCTAGACTCCTATAGGCCCATTTTGGTACTTTTGCAATTCTTTCTTCCTAGGTTACCAAATTCGTGGGCTTTCAGGCCAATTTCAAGTACTATTTGTCTTGAAATAGGAATTTCAATCGAATCATTTGTGTTGATTTGTTTCTTTGAAATATGTTGAATTTTCAGCTAACAAACTTGGACAATTCTTGGGCATGAGATACAATTGAGATTCAGTTCTAGACTTTTGTGAAGATTCTAAACCACTTTTGTTTGATGTTTAATCTTTGGCCCCGATGAAACCCTAAATGCGAGCATTGTTTTCTATCTTGCGGTCTTCGTGTTTTGCAAAAAGCAAGAACCATGGTGAAATAACAACACAATAAACAATGAAATGGTTTTCTTTAATAGAAACAACTGACGATAATAGGAAGAAAGCCAAATACAAATGTCTCAGAGTACATAATATTATATACATTACGTTCTTTGAGTTGTGGTTCACCTTTGGTCTCCACAAAAATACCATATCCTACTGTCCATTCCACCTCTTCTCATTGGAGATAAGAATCTTTGGCCACCCCCAAATTGATGTTCTTGCATGAAATCTTCTCTTTCTATGCACGTCGGTTACTCTTGGTGACCATTAAAGGTTTGAAGTGTGACCTTAGGGCTTCGAGATGGAAAATTGATAAAATGAAAACTCAAAAATTTCCCTCCTCACTCTTGGCGACCATTGAAGGTTTGAAGTGTGACCTTAGAGATTGGAGATAGAAAACTGATAAAATGATTTTTTTCTCTCCAAATGAAAAATCCATGACTTTTCCTTTACACAAGCTTTTATAAATTACAATCACAATGGAGGCACCTTTTAATGTTTATAACTAGCAATTGCACCCTGGTGTGCAAAGGGTATGCGAAAGAGGTATGGAAAGTTATTGGGAAAATAGTATATTTTTTTGTATACAGTCATGTAGTGTGTGAGGTCAATTGGTAGGTCATTCAGTAAATGATTTTGTTTGTGTAACAAAGGTCTCAAATGAAGAATGATAGCTTCAAATCAACTATGTATTCAATTATAGGGATCCAAACGTGGTTGAAACAAATCATTTGAATCTTGAATATAGTAAGGTTTCATTACCAATAAATCATCCTATATTTGATGTTATAAAGTGAAGGTTACAATTATTACAGAAAACTTATTAAAGTTACATTACAAAAATAACATTATGAAGGTTAACTGTAATTTTTAATTACATATTGATTATTTAATTATATAAATTAATTAAATACAATATGAAATTGATTATAAATGACTAATAATTTCTCATTTATGATACACTTACGTAAAAATGCAACAATGGCAGAGTAGGAATGATTTAGCGAATTAAAGCAGTTCTTTTGCCCTAATTTTAGGCATTCTCGGCAGTGGGGTTTTTCGCTGATACCGCTGCAACATCATGGGGCTAATTTTTTCAGAGGGCCAAATGATCATCCCCAATGGTTAAAACACAGACAGGCCCCCAGAATGGTCTCACAAGATTATTTTGTAGTGACGCACTCTAGGTACTTCACAATGGTAAAAGATCTAAATGCTCAATTATTTTTCTTCGGCTGAACCAGGTATGCAAGTCATAATAAATCCTTCTTAAAAGGAAACTGTTGAACATTAATTTTAGAGATAGTCGGAATGAGCAAACCCTTAAAAATTCCCCATATAGAGTTTTTTCTAGGGCATCACCACGAAACAAGTCGGTAACTGAGAATGAGTGGCTTCCGGCTCATAAACAAAATGCGCAGAGATTCAAACAACATAAATATAGGAAGACTAGGCAAATTCTTTGTTTGCAAGCTTGTAATGTTGAGCTCCCCACCTTTAACCATTTCAGGCATCTTCAGAGGGGAATGGCATAGAAAATAAGAAAGCTGACATTCACCTCATAAACAGAACCTAGCAAAACATTACTCTAAAAATATTCTCCCTAATAGGGTTTACTCTTCGATGCCCCAAAGTCCCAAAAAATTAATTAAACCTAATAATTTTATGAAGGCTTTAACCATCAAAGGTGATTTTACTTTCATGAATGGTTTAAGGAATCACTGTGCAGCCTCAGGGATTTATAGGAAGTGGTATGGTCACGAGCTATAAGAGAATAATATTAGGGTTTGGCTCCACGAATCCTTCAGGGAACAGGTAAGTATGACTTTTATAAATAATAATTGCTTTTTTCTGGAGTGCAGAAATGTATTTATTAGGGATAAATTACTATCTGATGAACATATATATTATTTAGGGAATGCAATCAAATTTATAGAATGGAAACCAAATTTTAAATATAGTATGTTTGACTGCATCTTTGCTCCTATTTGGGTTAAAATTGTAAATATGCCAGTAGAACTTATGCATAGTAAGATTATTACACAAATTGGAGGTAGCTTAGGAAGAATGGTAGGGTTAGAACTTAATTTACTTAACTCATCATATGTTAAAATACTGATACAGACTAATGATAAGATTGCCTTTCCCTGCAACATCAAATTTAAAGCAAACCAAATTAAATATAAGCTTAATTTAAAAAAATTATATGGTGATATTTCGCATAAAATCTGGCTCAGCCCTAGTAAAGATATTGAAAATAATATAATAGATTATACAACAGACCTTAAGGATTTTTTAAAGCGGACTATAATAGTCTCATTGAAAAGGGGGAAGCATGTAAGTATCCCATATTTCCAAACTCTATTAATATCACTCTTGGAGTATCCTTTTCTGGAAAGCGGGGGTTTTGTTATTAATAATGAATCATATTGTGACAAGGTAACTAAGGAGAAGGGGACTCAAGATAAGTTAAAATGTAAGACCTTACATAGTATGAATATAAATCATGTAGTATTTTTTTTTGAAAAGCAATCTGTAAACAAAACAAAAAATAATGGAATCATAGGCAAAAATAGAGATGTCATGATAGATGATAGATATATAAACCAAGAGAACTGGAACTTTGGAAAGACGATAAAAAACCCAATAATTAAAATAAGAAAACCTCAGACCAAGAATCAGGGTATGACAGAATTATAGGTTTCAAGACATAATAAGAAACCAATATTTATGAATGAAGATTTGACTGATTCATCGGATGAAGAAACTAGTGATATTGGGGAAAATAATAGGAAAAAATTAAAATGGATAAAAAAAATAACGGAGTTAGATAAAAACATAATAGTAGAAGATATTATGCAATACCATATCAATGAGGAAGCAATAATAGTATTCGAGAGTGAATCAGACAAGAATGACTTTCTAAATAATGATCAATATGAACAATATAGATATCTCAGTCCCAAACCATTACAACTTATCCCTAACCAGGTAGTGGATGATGTAGAAGTTAGTAACCAAAAAGAATAGAGGACTCCTAATGTTGATAGTAGATTTAAGTATGATATAGAGAATAATGAAATTGAAGAAATTAATGATTTCTTAGGACTTAATAATGACTTTGAAGATATGCTCATTCTTAGAGTTATTGAATATATGAGTGAAGGAAACCTAGAAATGGACAATCCTCCGAATGATGAAGATGAAGGCATCAAGGATAGGAATCTAGGCCTGGCTATATCTTCTATTGGTAAGGAGAATCCAGAGTATCCAAAACAGATAAATAAAAGGGGAAGAAAACCCCTTAAGGAATTAAGACAGAAGGATGGATCAACTTTAGGACAAGTTAAAATTACGGCTATTATGAATGCAGGGAAGGGGAAGAACCTTCCCAAGGACCCATGAAAATAATTTCATGGAATTTTAGGGGTTTAAATGCCCCTAACAAACAACGCCTTCTTAATAGAAGCCTTACTTCTCTAGAGGCACATCTTTATTTAATACGAGAATCTAAACTAGGAGAAGAGGGGTACACTAATTTAAGTCAAAAACTAGGAATATGGGAAATTAAAGGAGTAGAATTGGTAGGTGCTTCTAGAGGACTAGCCTTTATGTAGAACCCGAGGTTTATCTTACCAACCTTTATCATCTCTAACCCTCAACAGATGGCGGCAAAGATCAAGAACTTTAGCAGCAACTTAGAATTTATTATTATTAATATATATGGACCAAAGTTCCTTCATGAGAAAATAATAGTATGGCAGGAAATTGACACTTTCATTCAAAATAATCTAAATATGAATATTTTTGTATCAGGGGACTTTAACTCAATCTTAGATATTAGAGAGAAATAAGGGGCTCTAAGAGTATTACTCAAACAATGATAGAATTCAAAGAATGGATACAAGTGATCAATGCAATGGATATCCCCTTAGACAATGACTCATATACTTGGTCAAATAAAAGAATTAACTCTGAACTAATCACTGAGAAACTAGACAAATTCCTTCATATTGGTGACCTAACAAATTTAAGAGTTAATATTAAAGTGAATATTGTTGCACATTCAGGATCTGATCATTATCCAATTAAATTGGAATTAGCAGAAGATTCAATACCTAAAAAGAATCCATTCAAATTTGAAAAAATGTGGCTTAAAAATGAAGAATGCATACTCAAAATAGAAGAATGGTGGAAAGAAAAAAGTTTTAAAGGATCTAAAACCTTCATTCTAAATGCAAAATTGAAACACTTAAAACATAGATTAATAGAATGGAACAAAGTTCATTTTGGAAACATATTTGAACAAAAGGAAGGATTGGAAAAAGATATAAAAGAATTAAACGAGATTATCCTTAGAGATGGGATGAATATAGAAACATATAATAAGGAGAAAAAACTTTTAAGTGAGTATGAGGATATATTGACAAAAGAGGAATCATACTGGAAACAAAGATCTAGGGAAGTATGGTTAAATGAAGGAGACAAAAATACTAAATTTTTTCATAATAGCTCTAAAGCCAAACAAAACTTTAACAAGATCACAAGTATTAAGAAAGATAATGGGACCATGCTCGAAAGTCCAGAAAGCATTACGGAGGAGACAGTTAGATACTTTGAGGGAATGTTGAATAATCTGGAAGGTTCAAATAGAATAGCCCAAACTGATGTTCTAAAAAATATACCTAGTATTATTACTAAAGAGCATAACAAAATACTTAACGCTAAATTCACCAAAGATGAAGTTGAAAGAGCTTTGAAAAAACTACATCTTGATAAGTCCCCTGGACCTGGTGGGTTTCCAAATTTCCTTTATCAACAATGTTGACACATCATAGGGGATGAGGTAGTAGCGGCATTAGAGGGCATGAGAAATTCAGACAAGATTCTCCAAGAGATAAATAATACCTTTATAGCATTGATACCAAAAAAAGTTAATCCGAAAAGTCTGGATGATTATAGACCTATATCATTATTTAATACAATATATAAATTGTTAACTAAAACCTTAGCAAACAAACTTAAAATGTTCCTAGCTATGCTTATTTTGGAGGAACAATCTGGTTTTATTCCTGGTAGGTCCATACTAGATGGGGCAATTATAGCTCAAGAAGCCATACATACTATCCAACATAACCATAATCCAAGCATGCTTATAAAACTTGATATTAGGAAAGCTTATGATAAGGTAGATTGGAGATTTTTGTGCAAATGTCTAGAGTCATTTGGTTTCTCTAAACAATGGATTAAGTTAATATTTGAGTGCATATCAGGGCCAAGAATGTCTATCATGGTGAATGGTAACCCTACTAGTTTTTTTAATATTACACAAGGTATTAGACAAGGAGGCCCCCTATCCCCTTTTCTCTTTATCGTTATGGAAGATGCCCTAGGTAGAACACTAACCAAAGCAAGGAATGAGAACTTGATATGTGGTGTAAAGATCACTAAGGAAATGGAGGCTTGCACCCATCAACAATTTGTTGTTGACAACCTCCTCTTTGGTCAAGCTAATGTTATGGAAGCTAAAGCAATTAGGAATGTACTAAATATGTACTCAACTACCTCGGGCCAGCAAATAAGTAAAGAGAAATCTGAGATATATTTTCTAAACACTTCTAGAGATGACCAACTAAGAATATGTAGGATACTAGAATATAAAATAGGGGAATTTCCTTGCAAATCCTTGGGACTACCCTTGGATAAGGGTAACAAATCAACTAACTTATGGAGTAAGGTATTAGAAAATATTAATAATAAAGCTGAATCATGGAAAGGAAAATGGTTAACAAGTGCTGGGAAAACCACAATGATCAAATCTGTACTCTCAGCTATACCTATTTACCAGATGATGTGTCTTAGTTTGCCGAGAGGAATAGAAAAGGATATAAATAAAAAATTAAAAAACTTCTTTTGGCAAGGATAAAATGACAAAAAGAGATTAGCTTTAATTGCATGGGATAAAATATGCAAACCTTTAGATGAAGGAGGGCTAAATATAAAGAACATCAAACAACAAAACTGTTGGATTAGGCTAAAAGCTAATCTCCCAAGAACACCTACATGCAAACCTATCACAAGAAGAAGCAAGATACAGATAGAAGAAGAAAGCTATGGCGGCCAAAAAGCCTGAGGAGACATCGTATGCAACAGAAAACAATATATTAATCATATGTTTCTAGATTACAATGTGATGTAAAAGAACTCCTTACTAAAACAAAAGAGGTGATTCCTTATAAAGGAATCATGAAACCCTAAAAGGGAAACCCTAAGGTTAGCTAAAGCAAACTAGAGTGAATATGAGTTAGTAATTATATCATAATGATTTAATTAATAACCTGATAGACTATTACTCTAACACCCCCCTGAAGATAAGCTTAGGGAGAAGCAAAACCTAGGAAACTACTGCAGAAAGCAGGAAAGATGGGTCCCGGCAACAAGG
>MU225848.1:1370684-1431639 GCA_018584345.1 Thuja plicata
GATGTAAGTATGTGTATAACGAAAGGCCATGCAGGAACAAGTATGGATAAAGAACCAGAGTATAAGGTTAACCAAATATGTAGATCGGAAATGCCTTGATTCAGAGAGGTATAAGTAGGAATACATAGCATTTAAAAGGATTTATTAACAATGAATAGAGTTGCACATATTAAAGACACGTTTCTTAAATTATGAATTAAAGGAATAATAGAAGACAATACTGGTATATGAAATGGACTTGTGAATATGGACTAACCTTATACACTCAAAGGGGTTAAATTATTATTATTATTTTTTAAAAAGCTAATATATTAGGATGTAAGTATGTGTATAAAGAAAGGCCATGCAGGAACAAGTATGGATAAAGAACCAGAGTATAAGGTTAACCAAATATGTAGATCGGAAATGCCTTGATTCAGAGGACACTGATACAATCAGTGAAAATGGAGATACCATGTATCAAAAGAACCGATCAAAACAAAGCCTGCAATATACCAAATGGAAATGAAGAATGTACTTTTAAATAGAATGTATCTGTATATGCTCACAAACAAAATGGATAGATCCATTTTTCTGTAAATGAGGGAATGCCCTCATAAATTTATGTAAATATTGATCTGGGCCTTGGTCCCGGGCTAGACTGGAGGTTTTCTTCTCCATTCTTTCCTACCAGTGCCCTCAGCGAATGGAGATTTGTAAACTTTAATTTATATTAATAAAATTTTGGCTACGACCTTTTATCAATAAAAAAAAATAAATATGAAATTTATTATAATTAAATTTATATTGCAATTAAAGAAAAGTTATAAAATTTTGTAAACATATGTTGTTCAAATTAAAACAATATATTTTTTAAATTGTATTTACTCAATGTAATTTAATGTTTCAAAAGTAATTACACTAAAAGAGGGAATAAAAGCTATAATGAACGGTCTATAAGACACAACACTTGCTATAGGTTTTCCAATTTGGGTGGAAAGTTAAGTGTGTTTAACCTATATGCAATGAATTTGACTCAAAACTGCCCTTCCCAATGCTTACCTAAATACATTTGACTCAAAAACTACAAAGTTAATAAGATGCAATTTTTGGATTAGACCATGTGAATATTTTTGCATCAACATTTTAGGTCACACTTCGTGATCTATCATCAAGAGGAAATATAACATTAGAGAGAACATGGAGAAAAATATAAAAAATAACTATAAATCAAACATCATCAATAAGAAATTGCACCAAAAGACAAGTGTTTAAAATATCACAATGCACCAAAGCTCACAAAGAAAATTTGACAACATCTTCATAAGGTTATTGTTTGACCCGTCAAAATGACTTATCCTTTTTAACCAAAAATGTTGGGTACATAATCTACTGAGAATTGTGGACCCAAATAGGGTTTATTATAGGTATGTCTAATTCTAGGATGCAATTTATTGCTATTTGACTATGAGGGGGGCTTAAGCTCAATGGATTATGATCAAATTCGAATTAAAAAAGAATAGAAGAGTAGTAGTCATTTATTTAGTCATTTTTATTTGTCTAACCAATTATTTAGTTGTGATTTTACCCGATGACCAAATTAGTCATTTATATTTGTGAATTGCAAAAAATTAGTTGAATTTAGTCATTTTTAGTCACGTGACTAAAAGTTTTAGTCACGTAGTTGTTTATTTGCCAAATTCTATTATTGTTTACAATATAGGATGTGGCCCTTCTATGGTATCCCTAGAGTAAATTTTACATTCCGGGTCTCATATTCCAAATACTTCTCTTCGTGAGTTGCAACAATTTCTCTAGATCTGTCCCTATGCCATGTTTCTCTGCCAACAATTCTCAAGCACATTACACACACACACACACACACACACACACACACACACACACACAGAGTACAATCTGATTGACTCAAATCCCCTTAAAATTAGTAGGAAATCAATTTTCTATAGGTTAGGCTCCAATAGGTGTAAAGGACATGACTAATCAAAGTAGTGCATAGTATGTGTGGTAAATGTGGTCTTCAATCTAAAACACCAAACACTCAATAAACCATTAATTCAAGGGTTAAGATCATCAAATCAAATTCAAATCATTGTGCAAACAACCCTCAAGAGCAGCTTATTGATTCCTATTTGAAGTGAGTTTGATTCTTGGAGGATGCTCATCAGATTGGCATTTAGAATCAGTGACTAGATGATTCCAAAACGGAAGATTCAAAATGTGGGAAAGATGCATGAACTTGCATACTTTTCCCTCAAAACCATGGAAATGAAATGCATGGAAACTACTAAGTTAAGTGCACATTGAACATTGAGTAATCTAAGCAAGAATACAACTACAAACTAAAAAGAATGAAGCTAGAAACTATAATAGAACTAAGATGCATCAAACTAAACTGCAATGCAAATGGAGGCTAACACATTGATCAAAACCTAAAACCAAAATATAATTATAACTTTGCTTCTTCAAATTTCTTCTCTTTGAGCAAGGGGGGTTATCCCTTTTTATAGGAAATTCCTCAAAATGGATGACCAAGATTGAGCCACGAAGGGTGGTTGAGATTCATTCCTCTTCAATCCATGTGAGCTTGATCTAGGTGAAAGGTCGTTGATTGGTCAACCTTGTGCTTTTTTGGAGGAGAATGGGACAAATTTGGCAATTATCCCTTTTAATTGCTTTTATTTGAATTTTAAGTGCTCACAAATGTATGAATATGTGTGAATGGGTTCAATTAATCAAAAGTATTTAGGACTTTTAATTAAACTCAATAGTTCAAGCAATTAAGTGATTTGAGTCTTGATTAATAATTTGATTCAACTAGTTATGTTTAATTATGTAAGCAAATTTGATTAAATACTCCCATAATTAGGGTCTAGCAATAAATGCCTTTGATTTAGGATTTCTTAAGGCCAATTAATCGAATTAGGGGCTATGAGGTCTAGTAGGTCATTACATTTGCCCCTCTTTGAATTGATGTGCGAGTAGCACATTGATTCAAATAACATTTGATGAAATATCAGGAAACAACTTGATGTGAAGCGATGAAACCATCTCACATATCGGAATCAATTCCAAATGAAGATCAATTAAAGATATCAGCTTCGGACTTGATTGAGAAAATACTGATAGGGAGACCTGAAGATATAAGCTCAAGACTTGATTGAGCAAAGACTGATAGAAAGGTTTGAATATTTAGCTTGATGTGAAGCGATGAAACTGAATATCCATCCCCAAAGCATATTTCCTAATTCTGGATTGCTTTAAATGACTAATCAACATGGTATGGTGCGATGAGATTGACTATAATTTGATCGATTACTCAGGATAATTGACTTGATATGGGTCCTGATGAAGCCAACTACCTAATTAAGAGGTACTATCAGATTGATGTGATGTGATGAAACTGATATGCCCCTAGGGATTCAAGTGACTTTATTTGAAGTGATGAAATCACTTGGAAGAATCATCGTTTGATATGGTGCTCTAATGCCCCTAGAGATTGAACTTGTTGATTTGAATCAAATTAGTGATGTAATGACGTTGCCCCCTTGGGATCGAAACTGAAATGAGGTTAGGGTGACAAGCATGGTTGTGATGGATTTGGAAGCATCGAATGAATTGAATAGATACAAAAGAATCAAATTTGAGCTTGATTTTTTATTTGATTGACCAATTTTGACCAAGAGTTGACTTGGGTTGACCAAGGTAGAATTTCTTGGATCGAAGTAGAAGATGATTGATTTAGTCAATTAGGAAAGATATTGAAGATGAATCCTATGAGGAAAGCGTCAATGATCAACTCCATTTGATTAATGTGTTAATCTACATTTTTAACCATCAAAATATTGCTAGATTTTGATTTTGGTCTCAAAAATGGATTTGGGGTTGTCCAATTAGCCAAGGGTGCAATTTTCCCGCTCATTGGAGCAAGTTTGAATATTAGGTCAAAACCTATATAAGGACCAAAAGGGTCATTTTCAAATCATTTTCTCTTTTCGAGTTCAAAAGTAAAAAAAACCTTCTCTGAGACAAAATGGTGGTCCCGGTGATAAATCATCAATTTGAGCGAATGCAAAAATACAACCGACCTTAGGATTACCCGCATATAGTGAGTGATCAAATCTTCTCTTTAATTCCAATTTTGCATGTTTTTGGGCAATTTTTGCATGTTTTTGCTCATTTTTAACCGTATAATCGGTTCATCATACAAGCTGGTGAGATGGCTCGTACAACAAACTACCAAAACTTAGTTTTTTGTATGGTTCCATAGGTTTTGTCATCCGAGAGGGACCCATGACTCATATGAGAACCTTCTTCCCTGCTCCTTTTGTTGCATGCAAATATATGTTTTGTCATATCATATTGATTTGTCGTACTGTCTTTAATCCTTACTCATACGAGTCTTCATGCCAGTATGCCTTTTCTATAGTTTGTTGTATGGTAAACAATAAACTTTTTTCCAGGGTCTTAACGTAAAAATTTGTCTCTTTTGTTGATAGATTTAGATTCTCTAGCATTTTTTTAGCTTATCTTATTGTCGTGATTCATGTACTCATCCTTTTTAGCCTGATTTTCTTGATTACTGATGGTTTTGCATTGTTTGTCTTTTGCAGACACAGTTACCAAACATCCAATTTAGATCTACTTATCCTCCGACCATGAACTTAGTGAGGAATATTTTAGACACACGGAGAGGTCACCTTAGTGAGTGCAAATTTAGTTGGCTATTGAAGATGCCAGATATCTGTGTGAACCATAGATTTCTCACAACCTTAGTTGAGCAGTTCCATAGAGGACATAATATGTTCCATTTGTCTACCAGGGAGATGACCATCACTCCTAAGGCTATATATAAGATTGTTCAAATCCCATTTATTGGAGAGTGTGTAGAGTACGACACAACTCTACGACTCGATATTCAAGCCCTCATCTGAGTCTTCCATGATCATACCATTCATGACCGAGTGATCTCATGAGATGATATGGTGATTCAGTACAAACCACAATATATACTTCCTTGCGTTATGAAAAGATTCATTGGTTGCTTCATCATGGCAGACATGAGTCAGCAGGGATTCTTGTCCTGTTGGGGTTGGGTTTTAGCGAGACTTGTGGCTAGGACAGAGCAGTTAGGCTGGGGTCAGTTCCTTCTTGCATATATGTACCATGAGATACATGAGGTTTTTTTCTGAGGTGCTAGGGGTATGGTTGCAGGGGTACTGGTTTTATAGGTGTGGGCATGGGAGAATCTTTCCAGTTGTCATCCTGTGACAGATGATCCATGACATAGTGGTCAACCTTTCATATACATGTATTCAGGTTTTCTAATGCAGCCGCACTTGGGGAAGACAAATTATTGGAGGCATCAACTTGACGATCTCAGCATGGTGACTTGGAGGCCTTATAGAAACACTGAGACCTGGGCCAAAATGAGGGCTTAGATGAGAGATTTGTTCGTATCATGACCTTTGATTGGCAGAACTTCTATTGTTGTCAAGTGTTGTGCAGTCTCTCAAGTCTTGAGACAGTATGGACGACCTCAGAGCCTACCACAGGAATTTACAACCTATGCTCATTTTGTAGATGAGGAGCACCAAGAATGGACTCCTATATTATCTTTAGCTCTTTGCTTGCAGGAGCTCATACAGTTACATCGGTCATCTTGGGATTACCTAGAGGATGTGGCTAATGCAGGGGTCACACCTTAGTACATACATTAGTTTACTCGTCATTTCTTTCTGAGATTCACACATCCGGCTGAGAGAGCACCACGGATTGAGGAGGGTGATGTTTCATAGAGGGATGCAGGTGGAGGATAGAGGGTTCCAATTCCTAGGGGAGAGGGAGTAGACCCAAGTGCCAGTTCTAGAAGGACACCTACAGTAGGGAAGCAATGACAACATGGAGAGGGAAGTACATTAGGTTTTGTTGGCGTTGATGTTCCTCTCATATGTGTAGCAGATCAGGAGATAGGTGATGCTCAATAGGATCCCATTTTTTATGATGCAGCTTGAAAGGTTCGTCAGCGGAGGGATGCACAGGTTAGAGAGGAGGAGGGTGTTCCCAGAGAGAAGACCCCATGGGATGTGATCCACACTTTGGGAGGATGATTCTGAGAGTTATAGATGCAACTAGCAGTGGCTCAAGCATAGATTGCAGAGTGAGACTGTGTCCTGGTGGAGAGATAAGAGAATTTAGGGGTTGACCCAAGGATTTGTAGCTAAGCGTGTTGCTCTTCAACATGAGGTTACTCAGCAGACTAGTAGAGAAACCTACTGCGTAGTAGCATACGTTGTGGTAGTTCTTGTAGGGTAACAAGTATCGCCATATTCACAATATTTGGTGAGATCCGAGGGAGCGGGTCCTCCACCTCAAGCAGATATTCCCCTTCCTCCCCCTTGTAATGTCACTGATGGAGGGATCCAGTCTTGATATTCCCTCTTCTCTCTTAGCCCTTTCTAATTTTTATGAGATCCATTGATTGTACATGATTCATTTGCATTGAGGATGCATATTTTTCTTGAGACTATCTAAGCATCTTTTTTAGACACTGATACTTTTGAGATATATACACACACACACATGTGTGTGTGTATGATCAATTTGTGCTCTGTGTGATTTCACGTGCTCTTATCTTTTACTCATTCATGTGTTTCTTCTTAGTAGATTATTATCTTATATCATTGCGCTGAGTAGCTTTTGCACATATCTTGGATGAAAACGCATCTCAATTTTGCTTAGATATAACATACTCTTATCATGATGTTCTATTCTTTGAAAACTGTGATGATTTGATTCTTGCTTGGTTCTGACTTTCTTTTTGCAGATATATAACCTTAAGGAAATTAATACAGTTGATCGCTTCAGCGCAGGATTCAACATTAGAAGGATAACTCTTTGTGTCATTATAATGCTATTATGCAAGCCTAAGAATGAAATGCAACCTATGACGCTAGTCTAGTCACTGATTCCTTTAGCTAGTTAGTCATCATTGAGTGTTTGGGACATCAGAGCCAATACAATCCTTACTAGTGCCACTGCAACCATAAGGATATGAGTATGAATTTCATCAAATAAAGTATGAGAAACTTACTATAAGCATCAAGGTATAAGAACCATGATGACCTAAACATTGTTTCCAGTTGATATTGTAAGAGTACACTAGTATCAAGGCATTCAGAGCCAAGATAACCATGAGTGTGTTCTTGCATTATCAGGCAGATTAAAAGTCAAGGAGATAGTTCCAACCTCACCTTGGAGTGCAAGTAAGTGAGATTGAGGGATGTGAAGTTTTTCCACCTTAACGTGGAAGATCTTATCACGTACACCCCCATTTTATTGATCTTATAGGATCATCTGAACTACATCAACAAGCAACATTCAAAGAAAAGAGTATGAAAATCATCGATAACAAACAACATTTAAGAAAATGATCATCAATCTTTCAACAAGTTTTGATTGTTGTAAGTTTGTCTGTATAAGGTGTTGAGAAACACCATGGTGCTTGTGGGTGTCAGTATTGAAACACATTGTTGTGTGCTTGAGTGTTAATAAACCAAGATTTAAGTGCTTTGATAAATTATCCGACGTGTGTTAAAAAACACAGATGTGTCCAAGTAGGTAGTGTTGAGAAATACTATTTGATTAAGGTGTTGAAGGACACCAATGGTGTTAGTGGCAAATCATCCAGTGGCTAGAAGACCAAGGTAGCTAACGTTGATTAGCAGGATGACTGACAAGGTATTGACTTGATAACCATGAGACTGCCCTTAGTGATGAACCAACCTGTAAGACTAAGATATCAATCAATTCCAAGCTAGGATGCTAAGTCAATGTTTGAATTAGGTTGCACAAGGTCACGAAAGTGACAAAGATCTGTTAAGGCTAAGATAATCAAGCCACACATTGATATATGGAGCGCTAGTTACAAGTGACACTTGTTTGCTAGGTTTTCACCACTTGGAAAAATTATTATTTTTGCTACCAAGGTGCCTATTTACCAGGTTTTCACCACTTTGAAAATTTGTTATTTTTGCTACCAAGGCACCTATTTACCAAGTTTTCACCGAGGCACTTTTTCTCTTTTTGTAATGTTTTTGCTTTTTTTCTTTTTCTTGATATTTTTGTATTTTTTGCTTTTTCACTTTCTTTCTTTTTTGTTGATCCATCAAGGTGCCTATTTGCCAGGTTTTCACTAGGATGATCATTTTTTCAGGACTTTTTCCAAATATTTTTGGCTTTTCTGCTTTTTGTTGTTTTGGGTATTTTTTTCATAATCATTTTCATTGTACAAGAACTGCTCAGAATGTCTAGTTGTAGAACTTTTTCAGGTGGATCATGTTGATGGGATCAAGAAATATCTCTCCTTTTGGAGTTGATAGTTGATAGGCTCCAAAGCCAAATGTTGTAGGAATCATGAAGGGAACCAACTAGTTGGGTTAAAATTTGCCCTTTTGCTCGCGATGTTGTTGATTCTTTGAATTTTCTCTAAGTACAATATCTTCAACCTAAAATTATTTGTGTCTTACTTTATTATTGTAACCTCTAGACATCCTTTTATTATAGACCCTTAAATGGTCGAATGCTTCTTTCCTTCTTTAATCAAGTAATTATAATTCTTGGATGCTGAAAATCTAGTAATCTTCATCAGTGACGAGTCATTGCAGTGAGACTGTGAGTGATGGTATCTCTACCTCAATGAGTAGTACTACTTTTGCGCCATATACCAAGGCAAATGGCGTTGCTCCTATAGGTGTTTTGATGTTGGTTCGATAAGCCCATAAAGCTAGATTTAACTGGAGATGCAAGTCTTTCCTGACTTACTCACCATCCTATGCAAGATTTTCAATATGTGATGCAGAAGCATCTTGGGTCCTTGGAAATCCTGCTCAACCAAAAAAAAATGTTTGTTTGGTTCTTTAGTATGTTTGGAGACTACTTGGTAACTTCCCTGTTGCTCAGTTCTATCTCTCTGTTATGCTTGTCTTTGCTGTTCGGGCATGCTTGTTTCTGTTGCTCATGCATGCATGTTTATTTCTTGTTGCTCAGATTTCTCTTCTGACGCTCAAGTTCTGTTTCATGTTTCTTGGGGTGTTCTTTGCCTGGGTCAATCTATTGCTCGATAAAACTTTGCCGAAGATGTTTATTTTAGAGTTGGATTTGGTGGCCGACTTCTTCAGTTAATTTTTGTGGCTTAATTGATTTGGGGTCTCTCATTGGGATCTGTGTAGACCTAAATCTGGGTCTCACTTAAGGATTTGAGTGTTGACCTCTCTTGGTGGCCTCTTGTATATATTTGTTTCTATGTTCTTAGTTTAGATAGTTCAGGATGGAGTTTTAGACTAGGGTTGGAGATCAGATTATATATAAGTAGGTTTGTGACCTCGCATGTATGAAGATCAAATTGTAATTCATTGAATTTATATGGCTGAAATTGGGAAGGCCTTATAGCCTGACATGTAATGATTTTGATCATTTAAATGAAAAGGATCTTTATTGTTTCTTCTCTCACTGTGTTGTTGTTGTTTTTGCATTGTGTTGGCAAGCTGGTTTGGTAGTTGGGAGAGCCTCTGGCCCCATCTCTAGTACCTCATTGTGTTAGGTGGTATCAGAGCATTGGTTAGATCTAAGTTCCTTCTTGTAGACCCTAACCCTAGTTGGTATTGTTGTAGGGTAGCAGATTGTGATTTGACCTACAATTGCAAAGGGATTAAAGATGGTTTGTGGGAGAGGAAATGCAGATCCAGGTCTAGCTAATATGCTTAGACAAATGGCTACTAGATTGAAAGTTGTTGAGACAGCCTAATGTAGAGGAAGACATCTTAAGGATGTTAGTGATGATGAAATTGAAGAGGTTCGAGGTGAAGTTGCACCTGCACCTGTGATGAATCAGGAAGAAGAGCAATTCGTGAGAGCTTTGACAAGTTTTAAATTCACACCTCAATTTAATCTTCCTGAGTATAGTGGAAAGTTGGATTCTGATGAATTGATTGACTGAATAACTGAGATGGAAAAGTACTTTGAATATGAGAATGTAGCATATGATAAGAAGGTGAAGATTACAGGCACTAAATTGAAAGGTCATGCATCCTTATGGTGGTAACATCTGCAATTGGATCAAAAGAAGAAGGGTAAAGACAAAATCAAGGTATGGGATAAGATGGTAAACAAATTGAAAGGCGAGTTTCTACCTTGTAATTATCAGATTAACCTATTCAGGTGAATGCAAATTTTGAAGAAAAAAGACAAATCAATAAAGGACTACATTGAGGAATTCTACATATTGGACATTAGATCTGGACATGTTGAAGATGAGGTGGAAAGAGTAGCAAGATACCTGAATGGATTAAGAAGTTCCATACGAGATGAGATCAGTTTAGTCAAGATGGAAAGCATTTAGGAGGCATATCAATTTTCCCTAAAAGTCGAGGAAAAGTTGAACAAAAGATATAGACAAGGACAAAGAGACAGAGGTGGTAGATTCCCTAGAGGAAGAGGAAGATCTCATGGTGAAAATAGTAGATCAGAACCAGACAAGTCGATTTTAGACACGTCTCAAGACAAAGGAAAGACTGAATGGAAAGGTGGAAGTTCATACCGAGGAAGAGGTAATTACTCTAGAGGTGGTTATAGTAGAAAAGGATTCCAAGTAACTTGTTACAATTGTGGTGAAGAAGGAAATAAATCCTTTGAATGTACACATACAAAAAGAAAGGCAGTAGCAGCATAAATGCTTTGGTACAAGAAGAATCACCAAATGAAGCTGAGAAGGAAGGAAATCTCATGATCTGAAGGATACTATGGAGTGAGAAGGATAAGCAGGATCCTATCAGGAAAAGTTTGCTCAAGACCAGATGTAGAGTTGAAGACAAAGTTTGGAAGGTGATTGTTGATAATGGAAGCTGGGAGAATTTGGCATCTAAGGAAATGGTTGCAAAGTTGCAGTTGGAGAGGATGAAGCATCTGAAACCCTATCAGATCTCATGGATCAAGGATAATCATACATTAATGGTAAGTGAACAATGTTTTGTGAATCTAAAAATTGGAAATTATTATGACAAGGTGTTATGTGATATTATTCCTATGGATTGTTGTCACATTTTGTTGGATAGACCTTGGCATTATGATAGACATGCTATACATGATGTAAGATTGAATAGACATTCTATTTGGGTTGATGGTATGAAGCAAGTTTTGTTACCTTTGGTTGAAGAATCTGTTGATGAGATATGTACATCTGTGAAAGTTTTTTTGATGGAAGGTAGACATTTTGTTAAGGATTTGAAAAGAAATGATATATGTTATTATGCTTTGATTCCTAACAAAGCGAGTAAGAATGCAAAAGATGACATTCCTGCAGAAGTTGGAAAGTTACTCACTGAGTACAAGGAGATAATTTTAGACAACATACCAGATGGTTTGCCACTGATGAGAGATATTAGTCACTGTATGGATTTGATTCCTAGAGATAGTTTACCAAATAAAGCACCACATAGGTTAACACCGGCCGAGAATGAAGAGCTTAATCGACAAGTTCATGAATTGTTGAACAAAGGTTTGATTCAAGAGATTTTGAGTCCGTGTGCAGTACTAGCTATATTGGAACCTAAGAAGAATGGAGAATGTCAAATGTGCACCAATTCTAGAGTAATCAACAAGATCACAATGAAGTATAGGTTTCCTATACTGAGAATGGATGACACAATGGATTGTTTGAGTGTAGCAAGATATTTTACCAAAATTGACTTGAAGAGTGGATATCATCATATCAGAATCAGAGAAGGTGATGAATGGAAGACTACTTTTAAGACAAAGGAAGGTTTGTATGAGTGGTTGGTTCTGCCCTTTGGTTTAACTAATGCACCGAGTTACCACAACAACAAGTATGGAATCATTACCTCTTGTTGTCCTGAGAAACCTTGGAGTGATATCAGCATGGATTTTGTTCTTGGCTTACCTATGACAACAAGAGGTAATGATTCCATATTTGTTGTTGTGGATAGATTTTCTAAGATGACACATTTTATACCATGTAAGAAAACATCAGATGCAGTACTAATAGCTGATATTTTCTTTGAGGAGATTGTCAGATTGCATGGATTACCAAGGAGTATCATCTATGACCAAGACAGTAAATATGTAAGCTATTTTTGGAGAACACTTTAGAAGAAGTTGGATACTACGTTGAAGTTTAGTTCTACATTTCATCCATAGACTGATGGACAAATAGAGGTTGTAAACCTAAGTTTGGGTAATTTGTTGAGATGCCTGGTTGGAGACACACCAAGTAATTGGGATTTGATGTTGGCACAAGCAGAGTTTGCATACAACAGTTCAGTAAATATAAGTACTGGAAAGACACCTTTTGAGATTGTTCATGGCACACAATTGAGAGGTATATAAGATTTGAGAGATATTGTTGGAGAAGAGAAAAGAAGTGCAAATGGAGAAGAAGACATTGCATGGAGATGTAAAATAGAAGCTGGAGAAAAGCAATCAGAAGTACAAAGATAGTGCAAACAGGTCAAGAAGACATAAAACATTTGAAGTTGGTGATGTAATAATGGTTCATTTGAAGAAAGGAAGATTTCCTATTGGCACATATGGTAAATTGAAGATGAAGAAATTTGGTCCTTGCAAAATACTGAGAAGATTTGATAGTGGAAATGCTTATGAAGTTGGATTACCTGATGACATGGATATATCACCTATATTCAATATTTCAAACTTGTATAAATATCATGAACCTGATGAAGAAGTGACAATACCAAGTGATTATCCTAAGAAGGAGATAGAAGAATTTGAAGGGATTTTGAAACAAAGAATTGGCAAATGTACAAGAGGAAAGGAATGCATGGAATATCTGGTAAAGTGGAAGAACAGACCGATTGAGGACTCATCTTGGATTTCTCAATCTAAGTTGGATTCATTTCAGGTTGGACCTGATACATGATTCAAGGAATCATTTCTATTGACCCCAGGTGTCTGATGTAGGAGCATCTTGGGTCCTTGGCAATACTGCTCAACTAAAAAAATATATTTGTTTTGTTCTTTAGTTTGTTTGGAGACTGCTCGGGAACTTCCCTGTTGCTTGGGTTTATCACTTGGTTATGCTTGTCTCTATTTCTCGGGTTCTGTTGCTTAGGCATGCTTGTTTCTATTGGTCAGGTTTTGTCACTCAGGCATGCATGTTTATTTCCTATTGCTTGAGTTTCTCTTCTGACACTCAGGTTTTGTTTCCTATTGCTCGGTGTGTTCTTTGCCCGAGTCACTCTGTTGCTCGGTCAACCTTTGCCCGAGATATTCATTTTGGAGTTGGATCTAGTGGTCGAATTCTTCAATTAATTTCCATGGCTTAATTGATTTGGGGTCTCTCATTGGGATCTGTGTGGACCTAAATATCGGTCTCACTTAAGGATTTGAGTGCCGACCTCTCTTGGTGGACTCTTGTATATATTTGTTTCTATGTTCTTAGTTTAGACAGTTCAGGATGGAGTTTTAGACTAGGATTGGAGATCATATTATCAGTAAGGAGGTATGTGACCTTGCATGTATGAAGATCAAATTGTAATGCATTGAATGTATATGGCCAAAACCGGGAAGGCCTTACAACCCGACGTGTAATGATTTTGATCAATTAAATGAAAAGAATCTCTGTTGTTTCTTCTCTCACTGCGTTGTTGTTGTTTCCACATCGTGTTGGCAAGCTGGTTTAGTAGTTGGGAGAGCCTCTGGCCCCATCTTTAGTACCTCCTTGCATCAATATATTTTTATTGGATACCTCATATTATCCATTCCATTGAGGATAGTCGATAGAGGAACAATGCTGGGTAATTTTGAACTTCTCACACAATTCATCCATATCTTTATTTTTGAATTATCCTCCATTATCTATTATAATAGAAGAAGGTATCCTGTACCTACAAATGATGTAGTTTAGGATAAACATGGATACTTATTTCCCAGTTTCTTTGATAATTGGGAATGCTTCAACCCACTTGGTAAAGTACTCAGTGGCTGTAATAATGAATTTGTTTTCATTGGATGAGGAGGGGTATATTTTCCCTATTAAGTCAAAGGCCCATTGTTGGAATGACCAGTGTGTGATGAAAGGTAATAGTTCTCGAGCATGAGCATGGATTAGGTTACCATGTCATTGACATTTCTTGTAGTATTTAGCAAACTGAATAGCATCTTTCTCCATGGAAGGCCAATAATACCCCACCCTTAGGATTTTCTTAGCTAACAAAAGACCATTTGAGTGAGACCCACAAATATCTTCATGGACTTCTTTTAGCACATGCTCAAAATCTTCATGTTCTATACACTTAAGGAGAATACCGTCTAGACCTCGTCCGTACAAATCATTAGCTATGATCAAATAATGTGTGACATTTCTTGTAAGGTTTCTCTTCTCATTTTTGGATAGGTCATCAAGGATTACTCGGTCACGTAGGCAGGAGTATATTTGATTGTATTGAGAAGATTTGTTGCCCATAATTGAGCATACTATTTGGGATTCTAAGGAATCATAAGATGGAAAGGGAGCTCTTCCACCAGGATTTCATAATGAAATTGACTTTCTTCTAATTGTAATATTGAGGCCAAAGTAGCCATGGCATCGACAATTTTTTTTGCTTCTCTTGGTATTTGTTGGAAGGCGGTGAATACAAAGTACTTCTTTAGGTCATCAACCATCCCCTTATATGACATGAGCTTCTCATCCTTGGTTTGATATTGATTGTTTACTTGATTGATTATTAATTGAGAATCTCTGTAGATGTGCAGTTTTGTGAATTTCCATTCGATAGCCAACTTTAGTCCATTTGGCAAAGCTTCATACTCAACTATGTTGTTTGTGCAAGGAAATATCATCTTGTATGCTTTGGGAATTTGGTATCCTTAGGGCATTAGAAAGAGTACGCCGGCTCTAGACCCTTGTCCTGTGTAGGAGACGTCGAAGAAAATTTTCTAGGGGTGCTCTTTCAGATGTAAAATAGCTTCATCAGGAAACTCTATGATCAGGGGTTTACTTTATTGAAGGGGAGCATCCTCCAGATGATCAACAATGAATTTTCCTTTGATGGATTTATATCTATGTATTTAATGTCAAATTTAGTGAGTATCATCACCCATTTTGCTAGTTTGTCTTTCAAAGTTTCCTTGTTTAACAAGTACTTTAAAGGATCAATTTTTGCAATCAATTTGACAGAATGTGCAAGCATGCAATGTAGAAGCTTTTGAGAAGCAAATACCAGTGCTAAGCAAGCTTTTTCAATAATGGTGTAATTGTGCTCATAGGAAACTATTATTATGCTTATGTAGTAAATTGATCTTTCTTTTCTTGCTTCATCATGTTGTGCTAGTAGAGCCCCGAGTGATGTTTTTGTAGCTGAGATATATAACAGAGGATGTTTTCTTGGTATTGGTGTCATTAATACCAAAGGCTTTTCTAGGTATTCATTGATCTATTGAAAGTGATTTTTACATCCTTCATCCCATTTCAATGTTATGCCCTTGTATAATATTTTCATGAAGGGTTGTGCTTTATCTGCTAGCTGTTAAAAAAAAAACGCTGATTGACTGTAGCTTGCCTTGCACCATTCTAATTTAATTGATATTTCTTGGCGGTTGCATTTCTATAATTGCTGCCACTTTTTCTGGGTCAACTTCATTCCTTTTGCTGAGACAATGTACCCTAGGAGTTTGCCTGATGTCACACCAAAGGCACACCTTTTTTAGATTTAGCCTTAGTTTGAATTGCTCCATTCTGTTAAAAATCTTCTCTAAGTCAGCCAAGTGTGTAGCTCTCTTTGTTGATTTTGCCAAAGTGTCATCAACATATTCCTAATTATTCTTATGCATCATGTCATGGGAGATGGTCGTCATAGCCCTCTGGTATGTTTCTCTTGCATTTTTGAGACCAAAAGGCATAACATTTCAATAGAACATGCCCCAAGCGCATGTGAAAGTAGTCTTCTCTTGATCTTTGGGAGCTATTTTTATCTAATTGTATCAAGAAAATCCATCCATGAGGGAATACATTTCATATCCTATTGTGAGATCCATAATCATGTCAATGTTGGGAAGTGGGAAATTGTCTTTTGGAAATGCTTTGTTTGAATCTTGGAAATCTGTACAGACTTGGATTGATTTATCACTCTTGGAAACATGCATGATGTTTGAAATCTAGCCGGCGTATGCTATAGCTCTGATGAATTCTACTTTTAATAAATTTTCTAGCTCAACTTTGACCAATAGTGCTACATGAGGGTGCATCTTCCTGAGCTTATGTTTGACTGGCTTAACACCGGGATCAACTGATAAATGGTGCATTATCAAGTCGTGACATGTCTACATAGGACCAAGAAAAAATGATCTTCTTTTTCATGAAAAATCGAGTAAATCATTGTTTGTCCTCTTCGGACAAGGATTGTGCCAGATATATCAATTGGGGTACCTCTGTTGTTCCCAGATTGACTGATTGTTTAGGCTCTATAAGCACTAAATACCGCTCCTGAAAGTGATCTGACAAGATATCAATTTTCCCATCCTCTAATGCTTCTGAGAGGTTTTCACCCTTGGATACATCATTTGTTTCTACTAGTTTCAGTTCTGACGCTGCCACAAAGTGGTTTTCACCGCCAAACCTCTTTTTCTTTTTATTTCTCTTTTTAAGACTAAAAAAATTTATAACCCCCTCTATCAAGTTTAGGATCATTGTAGTGGTGGAAGAAGTGAGGGGCTCAATAACATATAGGTAACAATCCAAAGTGTAGTCATTTGGAGAAGATATTAGGTTCAAAGGCTCACTTGAGTTCCACTTAATAAGTTTAGGATGGATTAGGAATAATGTTCCAGTAGGTTCTAAAGATAAAACCATGTTATCATGATCAAGGCTTTTGATAGGTAAGAGAAGATCTACCATGTTACTCTCTGAAGGACTCCCTAGACCGCGAAGTGTCCTAACTTCAATATTAGAGTAGTTGTTACTATTTTGTGAATTTAACTCATTTGATCTAACGTTAGTGCTTTGATTCTCCTCCCGAGTAGATAGTCGCTCCAAAAGAGTTCTCAGAGGAATGATCTCAATTCTTGATGTGGACCTATCTCTAGTGTGATTATCCATTCCATTATCTCCAAAGTTTTAATTTATGTTTGGGGGAAGGACTGTTGTCAGGCAAACATTGGAACTCTCTCCTTGTTCAAATTGAGCTGCGTATTTATGGATGACATTAAATTCAATATCTACTGTAGCATCTGAGAGAGAATCCCATTCATATTGATTAGAACTAGTTTCCATGGAATGGGGTATGTCTAGGAAATGAGTAGGAGCAACAAATTTCCCCCAGTTAGGATGCCTTCCTTCTAGGTCATTCTTTGTACCTTGACCAAACTTGTATTCATGAGAATCAGTCTGACTGTAATCAAACCTACCTAGGTACTGTGCTATGGTCACGAAGACTCATTTGTCTTCACTAGAACTACCTTCTTCTTCTAGGTCATCTTCATCTTCTTGCATCGTGGCTTGCTCTTCACCCACTTGTACTAACATGAGGTGGGATGGAGATACCTTTAATGGCATACACACTTGTATATATGAAGTGTGGTAGATTTAGTATGTGAGAAATAGTGACCAGTTGCCCCTAGTTAGGCTGTCTCTCATGATGTTCACCTTTGAGTTCTAATTCTGGATCATCTTATGGTGGGTTTACTACTTCTTCTTTGGTCACTTGATCCACCCCCTGCAATTGTTGGGACACTGATTTGTTTGGTTCAAAGGGGGGTCTGAATTGAGGTGGGATATACAATTCCCCTTGGCAGTGAGGATTTTATGTTTGTATATGTAATAGTATTTCAAATGATAACCTTGTAATCGCTTCTTCTTCTTCAGTCTCATCGTCTGAGTCTGTAGTTTGATTTCTTATAGGACTATTCTTGGAGGAAGGATTAAACTTTTGTTCATGGTATCCTATTATTGTTGTCTGTTGGGTTCCTAAATTCCATGTGCATGGGCTTTGTTAACCCTTATCTTTGCCTAGGGTTCCTTTTTCCTTTATACCCCATTTGTTGCATGAGTTGATATCCTTTACCATATCTTTGCGAGGAAATTTCAACTTCTTTAATTTCTTGGTCATGCCCTTATCCTTTATAAAGCCAAGCAAGAACAACCTTTTCTTCATTCTCTTATGAGAGAGAAACATGAGCTTTTACCATACCAACCCCTTCATGTATTTCTAATTTATGAGTGCTAGCAGGCTTGAATGATGACGAGGGAATGCCATAAGATCTAGGGAATGTAGGGAGATTAGCCACTGAGAGAAAAGGATGCATCTGATACTCTCCCATTCCCATGGTTTTGATATTCAATCTATCCTCAAATCTCTTCATTAGTTTTATCCGGGAAATTTTAGATCCTTGCTCATTAGATGCTTCCTTATTACGCAGAACCATGTTGTATGCTTGCTTCAAAGTGTTACAAGAGTATGTGTTATCAGCCAGAATAGAAACCTCCACTTTGTTGTGCGAAAACTTCACACATTGATGAGATGCGGAGGGGACTGCCTGCATGTCATGAATCCATGGTCTCTCTAATAAAATGTTATATGCCAGGGGAAAATACAACACTTGACAAATTACAACTCTCTCAATAGATCCAACTCTGATAGGTAACATGACCAATCCTTTTGATGACCTTTCTTCCTCATCATATGCTTTTATAGTGATCTTTCTTCTGGGATCTATAACGTGTTCTGAAAAACCTAATGTTGTCACGAGCTTGAGAGTGCAAATGTTCAAACCGGCACCTCCATCTATCAAGACACGTTTGACTTTATGTTTGTGGATCAAGACCTCTATATGTAGGGGTTGGTTATGCAAATGATTCAATGATTTATCGTCATCTTCTAAAATGATAGGTAGTGAGGTGAGATTGGATGACCTACCATAGTTTGGAATTGATCAACACCAAGCTCCTTTGGTACAATTGTCTCTAAAAGAGCCATTTCAAGAATCTCCTTATGTGTTGGTGAGATTTTGAGTAATTTCAAGATGGAAATTTGGGTTGGAGTTCTCTATAACTGATCGACCAAATTGTAGTTCGCAGCTGGAATTGATGTGATTGTTTTCTTTGATGTCGAGGATTTTAATGTAGCAGGTTGTTTTGACGAGGAAGCCACTCCCTTAAGAGTAACCTTAGTTTTATTCCTTGTTAGAGCGTTACCATATTCATAATCATTTTTGTCTTTGATGATGATCACATTAACTGATTAATTAGTTGGTTCAAGCATCTGAATTAAATTTTCATCAATAGGGTAGATGTAATTTACTTTATCCCCTTGGTTCTTTGAGGATTCTCCTTCTTCATATGAGGGTAGGGGTTGTTTGAAGGCTTCGTGGTCACTATTGGACTGATGCCCATCAACTTTGATGGTTTTGTTATCAATTAGGTCTTGGATGACATGCTTCAACTTCATGCATTCGTTAGTTAAGTGTCCTTTGTTCTTATGATATTTGTAGAAGTGATTATCATTCTACCACTAAGGTTTAACCACTGGTTTCCAAGGCTTTTAATCTGGTATCATGATGATTTTGTGAACCACTAGAGTTTTAAATGTGGTTTCAAGAGGTTCCCCAAGAGGAGTAAAATTTTGCTTGGGTTTTGGTATCCATGGTGATTTGTCTTTCTGCATTTCTGGATTACTCTTGAAGGGTGTTGGAACATTCACGTTGTTTTTAGCATCTTTGATGCTCCTAGATAGGTTGAATACAAGTTCTTTGGGTCTGAAATAGGATGAGTCGAGTACTCCGTCAAGGACCACATTTTTGTTTTTATTCCAATACTTGCCTTTGTCTTTACCATTCTTATTGTTAGAATTATTGGAGGGTTTAGTGTCATTATATAAGGTGAGTTCACCTTTCTTCACAAGAACCTCTTTGATGCAGATAACACTTTCCACCAACTCAATAAAGGCAGTATGCTTTTGCATCTAAATTGCATAGTTCATTCTAGGTACCAAATTGTTGATGAAAATTTTAATTTTCTCTATTTTTAGGATTTTCCGGGGATATCCCGCGAATATCTTTTTCCATCTTTGGAGGAATTTGACGAAAGGTTCACCATTATGTTGCTTGGTATTGCATATATTTAGCATGGTGACTATATGCAACATGTTGTAAGAATAATGTTGGATGTTTTTTAGTACGAGCTCATCAAATGTTTGAATACTAGGTGAGAGTTTCGTGAACCATTCCAAGGCTTGGTCGCTGAGGCTCTATGGGAACAACCGCACTAGATATGTAATTTCATGCATAAAATCCATGCTGATAGCACAAAATTCCCTCACATGATCTTGAGGGTCACCCTCCCCATTATACTTATCATATTTCAAAATTTCAACCTTAGGGTGAAACATAGGCACGTGTAAGTTTTTAGAAAATGGAAAGGGACATATATACTCCAACAAGTATTTGCTAGAAGGTTGTTCTTTCACTTTCTTCATTTCTCTAAGCTCACATATCATATCTTGTAATTATCGATTGAGAATGG
The DNA here is from genome assembly GCA_018584345.1 of Thuja plicata. Lineage (NCBI taxonomy): Eukaryota > Viridiplantae > Streptophyta > Pinopsida > Cupressales > Cupressaceae > Thuja > Thuja plicata. The sequence continues at coordinate 1,391,230 of MU225848.1, forward strand.
TGATGTGAGACTCTTCCTCTTGTTGTATAAGTCCTTCAATATCAAAGTCATGAGGGAGTTTAACGCCTGTAGATACCAAGTGCATAAAGTATTTATCCTTTTCCATTTGCATAAGAATTTGCATCATATTTTGAAATTGTTTGTCTTGTTGACATATTTGGATTTCTTCTTCAGTAGGTTCCTCAACCGAGGAGGAAACACTAGTGTGGTGACTCAGTCATTCTTGGGTAGATTCTCAGTCGTAGGCTGACATTGTCAATGTGTTTTGATGTGTAGTATGAGTCGATTGATGGTGGGAGCTTGACGTTTGAAACAAGGGTATTGATTGATAGGTAGTTGGTGTGTCTTGATTTGCAATCCTTTGAGTAGATCTTGGTTTTTGATGGGATGAGGGTCCCGAGGTAGAATCATCAATAGCTTTTCCCTTTGATCAAGATCACTTTTTGTTGTTGGCTTCTAGTTTGTACCATGAAAGACAATTGTAGTTAAGACTTTAGAATGACTAGACTAATAGGTCAATGTTAAAGATTTCCAAATGATCACTTGTCCAATAGCTTGGTAAGAGATATGTTGGTGAAAGATTTTTGAGCTTGGTACAAGGTATCATGTTTTGAGACTTGAATGTCTATTAAACAACACTTGTGACTAAGTTGATTGGGGTTGACTATTGACAAGATAACGCAGGACAAGTAATATCATTCAAGAAACTAGGACAAAACATGATGACGAGTCAATCCACTTGATCAAGAACTGACGATTGCTGTGACAAGGTACTCTGATTAATTCAGGCCACGTAGACAGGAAATACAAATACCAAAGATCAAGGTAGTTGACTGGTTTCTGATGTAATCTCATATGATAATTCCCAAGTTCCCATATGACGATTCCCAAGTTCCTAGATGAGTTGCTATTGTTACAGTGTTTTGTCGTACGACAATTATGATAGGTAAAAATGATAGAGTATAACAAGGATAATTTGCCACTTGCTTTGAGTGAAATTTGGACCAACTTGCGCAATCTTGAGGTGAAGATGTCAATGTATGAAGGCATTTATGTCCTTTTAGTGTCAATTTGGGGTGATTCAAACACATCAAACATAAGGGAGTGAAAATCAAACACTTCTTATCCCTAGAGTCAATTTGTCTTAGTAAGAAATCCATGCTCATTGACTTAGGTACACACCCAATACCTAATTAGAATATAGTTGTCACCAAGCACGCAATGACTCTAGTCATGACACCGTATTAGCTGACTCCAAACGCTAATGGGGGCACAATATGAAAAGTGTTTTGGGGGAGTTACTGTCCCCTTGCACTTAAATTATCCACTTTCAAAGGTGAACCAGGTGGTTTCTACTCTATGGATTTTAGTAAGGATCTCCGTTCGGTTGTATCCTTTGCATCCGCATAAGTGCGATTCAGGGTTATAGCCCCATAGAGAATCTTAGCAAAAGCAGTCACGTAAACATGATTGAGACTGAGAGGTCCTACTTTGTGTTAGATGTGAGCCTAGTATAAGCTCAAATGACATCCGAATCCTGAGACTTTGGCCCCAAAGAGTAAATTTTTTAATGTGAGTTGGAGTGGTGTGGCTTACACTTCTTTCTCACATGGGTCATTCCCGAGAGATTTTTTCCTCAACCGAAAGGCCCATCTAAAATGTATGCATTAAAAGTAAAAGTGTAACAAAGAGAAGGTCTGGATTTCTGATTCTTCCTCAAAGAGGAGAAGAGCATAATCTCCTATTTCTCTTTGTGTTTCCCAAACACGCCAAACACTCCAAGTTTGCCCAAAAGATTACTTGTTTAAGACCAATTAAAACACTTATAGGTTTATGATCTTCCCTAGAAGGAAAGAGAGCATAGTCCCCTAGTGTTTTAGCTTGACTCACTCAAGTAGGACCCTATTTAACCTAGGTGCACAAATAACCATGAGAGAAAACACAGTCATTTGGTTGATGAAGTCATTAGACAACCTGCAAACATAAAGGTTTAGTAGTTTCAATGAAATGCTTTCTTCTTCAAACGTCCTACGAGCATAAAAGTGTTAGTAATTTTTAACAATAGGTGTGCTAGTGTGACTTTGGCAAGCGATTCCTTTGCTAAACGTCCTACAAAAACATGTTAAGCTATCAAAATAGAGAGCCAAATGACCAACATAAGCATGTTAGGGGTTAGCAAGTCAAAATTAGATTAAATGGACCCCTAACAATATTATCTATTTCTGAAACAACAAAGTACAAAGGACAACTCTGACATCAAAGCTCGTACGACAATTTATATGAAACCATACGACAATACATATATTAAAATGATCTCCCATCCGACAATTCTAACAGGATAGTACGACAATTTAGACCAAATCTAGACTTGTATGACAATACAATTATTATAAAATGACAAACTAGATTCTAGTGATTTGTCGTACGAGCATGCATGAAACATCACATGACAATGAGTGCAACTTCATTAAAATGTCAAAAATATTAAGAATTAGGACAATAAACCAGTTTCATGCCTCACGGTGGGTGGTGCAAATGTTTGCGGTAAATGTGGTCTTCGACCTGAAACACCAAACACTCAATAAACCATTAATTCAAGGGTTAGCATCATCAAATCAAATTCAAATCATTGTGCAAACTACCCTCAAGAGCAAATTATTGCTTCCTAGTTGAAGCGAGTGTGATTCTTGGAGAATGCTCATCAAATTGACATTTAGAATCAGTGACTAGATGACTCCAAAACTGAAGATTCAAAATATGGGCAAGATGCATGAACTTGCATACTTTGCCCTCAAAGCCATGGAGATGAAATGCATGGAAACTACTAAGCTAAGTGCACATAGAACATTGAGCAATCTAAGCAAGAACGCAACTACAAACTAAGAAGAACGAAGCTAGAAATCATAATAGAACTAAGATGCACCAAACTAAACTACAATGCAAATGGAGGCTACAATATTGCTCAAAACCTAAAACCAAAATAACATTATAACTTTGCTTCTTCAAATTGCCTCTCTTTGAGCAAGGGGCACTATCCCTTTTATAGGAAATTCCTCGAAATGGACGGCCAAGATTGAGCCACGAAGGGCGGTTGAGATTCATTCCTCTTCAATCCATGTGAGCTTGATCTGGGTGAAAGGAAATTGATTGGTCAACCTTGTGCTTGTTTGGACGAGAATGAGACAAATTTGACAATTATCCCTTTTAATTGCTTTTATTTGAATTTTAAGTGCTCACGCATGTGTGAGGATGTGTGAATGGGTTCATTTAATCAAAAGTGTTTAGGACTTTTAATTAAACTCAATAGTTCAAGCAATTAAGTGATTGGAGCCTTGATTAATAATTTGATTCAACAAGTTATGTTTAATTATGTAAGCAAGTTTGATTAAATGCTCCCATAATTAGGGTCTAGTAATAAATGCATTTGATTTAGGATTTCTTAAGGCCAATTAATCAAATTAGGAGCTATGGGTTTACTAGACCAATTTTAGGTGATTACACATAGTTGCATAAAGTAGGAGACCATTGTATAAAACAAGTAGGGCCATCTTAGATTAGATGCAACAATACATGCTAGTCTCTAATAAATTTATAATAAGATATAAAATATTAAAAAATTACGCTTTCACAAAAAGCAAGATGAGGTAGGAAACCACTCCATGAATGTCACACAATATATTAATGGAATGCCCTATTCATAAAAGAAACAAGATGAGGTATGAAACCACTCCATGAATGTCACACAAGATATTAATGGAATGTCCTATTCATAGAAGAAAATATAAAACTACCTTCTCATTTTATTTCTACTACCTATATTTATTCCTACCTCCAAATCAAATACACCATCTTTCTCCTTATTATCATTTAATGCTTTTATGTAAAAATCAACTTCATATTTTTTCTAATTATTTTAAAATATGAAAATCATCATCAAAATAACATTGTATAGTTTAGATAGTTTACTTAACAATAGTTCCAAAGTTAAAACTTACTTGTTAAATTGGTATGATTTTTGATATTAGTATGTGATATGGTTTTTGATGCTTTATAGTTGATGATTTAAAATAAAAAAAAAACATTGTTGTTATGACATTTTATTCAACTTCTTAAAAACAAAATACATTAGTAGATTTCTTGAACTTCCATTTTTAGATAATAACAGGTTTTTCTATATAACTTTATATATAAATATATAAAGATCTTTATATTATAATTATCAGACGATTCTGGGCAAGTAACGCAACGAATTTATAACTAATAATAATAATAAAAAGGAGAAGAAATAGGGAAGTGGAAGAGGCGAGAGAAGAAACAAACGTAGCATTGCGCGGCGAAAAGAGAAGGAAAGAGCAGGGTATGCACAAACCCCATTTCTCCAATTGTAAGTCTTGCAAGCTGCTCTATAATAATATCCTCAGTTAATAGCAGTTGAGATATCATGGATGTACGCTGTTTTTTTTTGGATTGTTGGAGAGGTATATTTTTGTTGTTTTAGGGCTACTCTGCTTAGTTAGTAGTGCCTTTTTTTTCATAGCGCTGGATGTTCATGCTTTTTCTTGAAAGATTTTGTTCGTTTGCAAAGTATTGCTGAAGAGAAAAAACAATTCTCAGATCTAGTAGGGTGCGGATATTCTGAAGTTTGAAGAAAATACTGTTGATTTTTGCTTATTTGTTTATCCGTCGGACGGGCGCATATATGTAATGCAGTAGAATAGTGACCTGAAATTAACTGGAGTTGAACTTATTAGAAATTTTTTTTATACAATGCCAATACTTAGTGCGGTCATTCTGTACTTTAATTAATCCGGGTCTCTCTCGACTATACACTATTATCAGTACAACACGACGATTCCTCATGTCGACTGTCGTTATGAATTGTAGTGACATTGGTTTGAACTTTGATCACACTCTTATAAGTGCTCTCATTACCTTTATGGCGCAACCATCCCACAGGTCCGCCGGAGTTATGGATTGTAATGGTGGGGATTTGATCTTAGATCACGCCTTGATGAGTTCCCTACACGACAAGCATCCCACATATCCACTGGAATTACGAATTGTAGAGACGGGTTTTTGAGCTTCCAGAACACCCTTATAAGTGCCCTCAATAATATTGCATCACAATTATCCCAGATGAACACTGGAGTCATAGGGTCTTTGAACTTTGATCACTCCTTATAAAATTGTAGAGATGGGATTTTGTACTTCCATCACACCTTATAAGTGCCCTCATTACCACTGCATCACAATCATCCCAGATGAACACTGAAGTCATAGGGGCTTTGAACTTTGATCATTCTTTATAAGTGCCACCATTACCATTGCACCACAACCATCTGACATGTCTACTGGAGTTAAGGATTATAGTGATGGGGGCTTGAAATTTGATCAGGCTTTTATAAGTGCACCCTTTACCAGTACACCACAGTCATCCAATATGTCCACGAAAGATGTTGTTGTAGTGACAGGGTTTGAACTTTGGTCATGCTCTTATAGGTGCCCCCATTACTATTACGCCACACCACATTGGATGGTTTTGAGCATGGAAGTTAAAAACAAAAGCAGCAACTCATTTTCTTTTACTTCTAGCATTTTTGGTTTCTTGTTCTTTGAATAGTCTTAGACACAAGCTACAGTATTTCTTTGTATTTTTTAATTGAAAAAACTTGTTATGAATTTCTGGGAGAGGATGTGTAATCCCACTTTAAAAACCATGCAATAGTAACTGCAGCAATATAGTATATACCCAAGTTTTTCAACTGGGATCATAGCGAGGATTAGCTTCCATGTTTCTGACAGCCAACTGCACTGTACATTGTGTTATAATTTCGGAAACAAAATTGGTTTTATGTTTCTTTCTTCTTCAGCTTTGCCCCATTACGTATTTACAAGATGAGAAAACTTGCTAGAGCTAGTCATAGGGACAACATATTGCTTATGGGGATGGCATGCTGAGATGAAACATTCTATCTTATCTGCAGATTGGGCAATGACAATAAGGAAATGAAATTTTTCTGGTGTTTCTATTCACTTCATTTCTGCCTGCAGATCTCATATAAGATTTGGCCATTTATTGAGACTGCAGGGAAGGAAGTTTCTTCTCCATTTAGAAAACAAACGGAGCTTTATCTTCTCCGTTTAGAAAACAAAATAAAGGTTTTAGGACTTTGAATACAAATATCATGTCATGGAATGGATTGGTGCGCTGTGATAACCTTTCCAACTTACAAATGGGTGACAGCTTGGCCGAAAGTCATGTACAATATGTCTGTGTTATAGATTTTGAAATGACATTACCTCAGTATCTTTGATCTCTACATTTTTTCCTGGTCAATTTTTGTGCAAGGAAGGTTTATATGCTTTTCTAAGACATGCCTTTGTTATTATTTGGTATATTTAGGGCTCAACCAATGGGAAGAGCACTTCACTTTCAGATTGAGGTTGTCAAGGGGAAGGACATTGAAGATCTCATCCAATAGGAGAAACAAAGAATGTATTGTGGAGGGAGATTGTGTTTTATATGTTAGTTTTAGTACAGGTTGATATGTTTGCATCATTGTTCGTGCATATGGGAACTGGGAAGTATATTAAATTTTAAGGATCATTTTGTACTGTTGCCACAATGGGCTAACTCTACTTGTTAAGCATTGCGCAATTGAGCTAATATTATCCGGGAATTTAAATTATGTTAAGTAATTTTAGTTTGATGGAAACCTAATAGTCCACATTGCAATCCTATTTCAAATCTTAACTCCCTGATAATATTGATCCTTGGAGGAAGGAATCATAAATGGGACTGCTCAAATGCTAGAAATATTATTTATTTATTATAAATCACACTGGTTTTGATGTCATTTCCTAGTACAACAGTCTTATGTTTGAGTTCTGAAATGTTTCACGCTCATCACTATTGCTATTTTTTCATAATTTATGTATGCTGTTGGCAATCTTCACTCAGTATTGTCAGTTTTAACCAAGTTACTGTTTTGTACTAATACTTTGCAGGAATTTTGAAACTACAATATCAAGTGGTTGATCAGCTGAACTTATTATACAACCCAAGTACTACACAGTATTGGAGATTTGTGCATGAAATTTTTGGAATATGTCGACAATTGCAATCAATGGAATACTGGAGAAGGTATCTTTAGTAATTCATTTTAATGAATGCATGAAGAGCTTGTTTGCTTCTTATTATTTGTTGATTGGCCACTTTTTACGGTGGAAATGGCCAAGCTAAGATGTTCCGTGTATTCTTTGCATTATTGAAAATGCTTTGATCTTTTATATGATGCATAAGCCTAGATCCAATCTATTGCCTTTCTTGAAAGCAGTTGATGAGAGAATGGACCATGCAATGAAAGATCATTTTGTGGATATGTTTTAATCCATTTATTGTTTAGACTTAACTATTTCTTATGCATGGTCCATCACCATTCCTTGTCAAGAGTTGTTCTATTTCATGAACAAGTGCCTTGTTTGAATTTTATATAAGACAACAGCTGATCCGTATCAAAATTTGTCTCTGCAGGTTACTGGAAAGGATAAGGATTACAGATATATGGCAACATCTGATCTATTAAACGAGCTGAGCAAAGATACATTTAAAGCAGATAATGAATTAGAGGGCAAAGTAACATATGTTGTGCTTCAACAACTTGATGATGCAGCTGGTGATGTCTCTGGGCTTGCTGTAAAGTGGTTTGTCATATCCTTTCCTCTTTGGTAGCTGTAGACATATGTTATCTCATATTTCAGTGCAAGAATTGTCATCCCACAATATCTGTGTGTTTTTTTGTTTGACAACTTGAAGCAAAATTTATTATTTAAAGTTTACTAGTTATGTGTTTTTGCTTGTATTTTTTCTAGTGTCTCTCCTCAACAGGATGTATTAAAAAGTACCTATTAGAGTAATAGATTCAAATTAAAGGGCGTAATCCTAGTTAGTTTTTTATTTTTTATTTTCGAGTGGTTAATATCACGCTTTAAATCAGAATAGATCAGGGTAATTCTACCATCTTACAACCAGTTGAAGGTTGCTGTATTGCTAGTGCTCAATGGAGTTGTCTTCTTTGTTGAGAATGTTATGCATGATTGCATCCAAACTTGAAGGGCACAATTTAGAGAGATCAATAATTTGATTGCAGCCTCTCAAAAGAGTTTAATGTTGTGTTTTTTAATCTGAAAATGTTACTTGTATTCTGTTTCTCTAGTTTTCTTTTCCAAAACCTAATGTTAGACCCTGCTTGTTTTGCAGCCTTGTTCCGTTGGTTAAAAAGGTCAGTGAGGATAGAGTTGTTGATATGACAAGCACATTGTGTAATAGATTATTGAATGGAAAGGAACAACGGCGTGACATAGTAAACATAGCTTTGAAGACAATTATTTCTGAAATTACAAGTCCAGTTGTTGCCCAGCGTGTCGTTGCAACACTTTGTCCTTTATTCATACAAGGCATCACAAGTTTGGTAAGTGGTCATTGCTTAGTTAGTTAGTCTTTTTCTTATTCGGTGCAGTTAAAAACAGCTAATTTCATGGACATTTACAAAGACTTTTAATGGGTTAAATCCAGAGTTTACTATTGGAACTAATTACTCAAACACGAACATTTCAACAATGTTTTGTACTATAAAAAACTGAAAATGTAACATTGACAGTTGTTACTGTTTGTAACAAATGCTTTGCTTTATCTTTAATGTATTATTTGTTTAATGAAAATTGCTACAGAATATTGCTAATTTGCAGTTGGAGTTTAAGCTCCAAGTTTACTTTTGTTTGATTGGTTAGTTGGAATTTCTTGAATTCTCTTGATGGTGCTGGTGTGCTGGATCGACACATTAAAATTAGACTCATTAGATAATAATTTGATAATAGTTTTAAAAATGGAAATTGCCGATTAGTTTGGTGTCGCAACTTTGAAGCATTAGAATGACCAAGAAATATCAGTGGAAATGGGAATTCTCTGTTTCTGCTGATCCTAGCTTGTAGCAAATATTTGCAGTAGCTGAAAGCACAATCTGTATGTGGCATATCTTTTAGTGGCTTTCCAGCTGGAACTTTTCTTGTTCAGCTCATGACATTTGTGTTTGTTATATTAGAGTGCAACATCTCCAAGTTGATTGAATGCTTTGCTTGTACATGCGACCTCTGGGATTAAGGCATTCTTTTTTTTTGAGGAAGCAGTTTAATGTTGACTCAGTATCTGTTCTACATCAAACTCTTTGACATTTTTGTGTAAAATGAAAACCATTCTGAACTCACAGTTTTATTGCAGCTCTCCTAGCTTACCCTATTTGAGTTTGCACAGAGATGAAATACTGTATCCTGAATCAGGTGTCATCTTTTCACGAACTCAGTGATCCATGTTTATGCTTTTGGTAGGAACATGTAATTAACAAACCATTTTTGGGTATCTTTGTTGGAGATTAATTCTGTCTTTTTTACTGAATTAGAAGGGAGATGTGTTTCCCGAGCCTGGGGATTTCTTGAGTAAGAGATGAGCACCAAAAGATTTCTTGTGACCTGAGACATCTGCCTGAGTCTCCCAACCTCTTTATACTTCTGGGCATGGGCGTCTTCCTTAAAAAGCAAAAGCACTCCAGGTCGTGGACTAAAAAGTGGCTTAATTAAATGAAATTCCAAAACTTTAAACACAAAACAAAATTATCTGTTTCGACTTTGATAACAGTGAAAAATTTGATTGATGTTTGCTTTGATCATGTAGTAAGACTGCAGATGTAAAGTATTTTTGAAACATTTTATTTTGCATAATTTTATAGTAAATTTCAGCATGAGTTCCAATCTTTTACATAAAAATGTTAGCAAAAAGATAATAGTTTTTTCTGACAGCTAATCATGCTTTTTTATATGTGTTATACGGAGACTAGTAGCTATCATTTTATGTATTTAATGTCTTAGTGATACAGCTTGTTTCAAATATATTAACATATACTATGCGTATGGATTATTGGTTTTTTGTATTCTTCTTTGCAGGATACAACTACAGAAATAAAGTGTGATTGCCTTGATATCTTATGCGATGTCCTGCATCGGTTTGGAAATCTCATGACAACAAATCATCAGATATTGTTGAATTCTCTGCTTTCACAGCTAAGTTCCACCCAAGCAAGCATTAGAAAGAAGTCTGTAGCGTGCCTTGGTAATGATCTTTATTTGCTATCTTATACATTTCACAATATTCATGTTAAATACTGCTTTGCATGTGTTGAATGTATCCAAAATTAAAAGCAACTTACATTATGTGAGTGCCTTTATAGAGTGAAGCTGATAGTTAATTGATTTGTTGGGGTAGTCAAGATTATTTTAATTCTTTTGAGAATGCTGGATGAATTGTTCTTTGCTACTACTATAGTAGAGAAAGTTGTCAACTAAGTCTATTTACTTGTCCGCAGCATCGCTTTCTTCTAGCTTATCAGATGATTTATTGGGTAAGGCAACAGTCCAGGTAGTTCAGTTACTGCAGAGGAAAAATACAAAACCAGATATGATCCGCACAAACATACAGATGATTGGGGCATTCAGGTAAGAATTTGGCATGCATTATTGCAGTCGAAACATAAAAGTAGCTTTGAATAGGGGTCATTTATGAATTCAGGAGTTCTTGCATGCGACAATATTTAGCAAATATGAAATCAAGGTTGGAATTTAACGTGGTAAAACAAGATATGATGATTGGAAGAGTGTTTTGTGAGGGATTTAGTGTTCTATGAATCTTTGTGACACGTCACACCCTTAGCCAAGCAGGTAGGTAATAGATGCTTAGATTTGCGTCTCTTGCAATGCATTCTAGCAGAGATATTCCAATTGACTTTTTTATCGTAGATAGGGGTCAACGTTAAACTTTCTACAAATCTCGATTGATGGAGATGAAGGTTAAACGGCTCCTCAAACTTGTTGGAATTGTTTTTGAATACACAATAATGTAAAAAGAATTTGATTGGATGCACAAAAATACTCCCATGCCTTGAGACATTAAATTCTGACCTTTTATTCTTCACCATGAATGGGGATCAAAATCAAAGCTGCATGGAAATGGATACACAAATGTTGTTAATATTTGTGGCTTTGAGACAAAGATAAATTACATTGCAAATAATTGTTAATATTATTGTATTGGAAAAGATCAAATTAATACTATGTATATTTAGATTAATAATAAGTATGCTACTTATTATACATATTATTATATTACATTTGTCAAGAGGAACGACTTGCACATAAAATATTATATTTGTCAAGAGGGACGACTTGCACATAAAATATTATATTTGTCAAGAGGGATGACTTGCACATAAAATATCATAATTGGCAAGAGGGACGACTTGCATATTAAATATTATATTTGTTAAGGAGGGACGACTTGCACATTGGATATTATATATCTGACCGACTTGCTTGTGCAGGTCGACTGCATTAATAAGGAAGAGTCACACCTCTTGAATGCATATAAAGGTGTAGGTATGGTGTGAATATGGCAAGCATAAAAAACATAACATGTCTGCCTAATTCACACCATAACAACAGATAAGCAGATCCATTCTAATCTGATCTATAGCAGTAACAATTCATACTAAAAATTACAGTCATTCCTAGAGGAAGAATAGCAGACCAAAAGCACAATATATAGTAAACTTAAAGGACAATACAAAACAGATTTGGAGGACGAAATATAGCAGAATTGGATGACAAATTGAAGCAGACATAGAGGTTGAATTATAGCAGCAGATTGGAAGGCATCATCAAAGAGACTCTACAACAGACTTCAAAACTGGGTATTATCTATTCTTCTATTTTTTGGAAAGGGCCTAAATCTTAGTTCTAAAAGATCATCTATAGATTGAATTTTTCCTTTCAAAGTCTGAAATATTAACATTGTATCAGAGCTTTGGTGAGTAAAAGATCTACTTTCAGATTAAGGAAATCAATCTAACACTTTTAAAACTAAGAAATTCAATATGACAAATGGAGTTAGACCAGAAGATAAACTCGAAGGAGCCATAAACTTCTTATCTTGGAAAATTAGAATGCCGATTGTCTTCAGAGAACTAGAGTTAGATTCAATTATAGAAAATCCGCCTAAAGCTGAAATGGATGAAAATGAGACACATGAATGGAATAAGAGTAATAACAAAGCTATGAGAATTCTAATTGACAGTGTAAAGGACCATATCATACCCATCATCTCCTATCTAGAGTCAGCCTATCTAATGATTTCTATATTATCAAGGAATGTTTGAAATTAATAAATACAAGTAGAATTATGACTCTTAAAAATGAAATTTCTCGAATCAAGACGAGTCAAGGAGAATCTATTACATCATAGTTTATTAGAATTACTGAGTTAAGAAATCAATTGGCAACTATTGGGCGCACCTACGATGAAAAGGAACTATCTATGATTGCACTTACGGATTACCTCTCTCATGGGACTCCTTTATACAGGGAATCAGTGCACGTCCTAAACTGCCTAAGTTTGATAAATTAAAAATTGTGTCTTCAAGAAGAATCGAGATTAATATCTAGAGGTTCAAATTTTAAAGAAGATCTTCAAATCTGATACTCACAATCAAGAAGGAAAGACGATTTCAAAAGATGAAAGAGAATTTCAAGACAAAGGAGAAAGAAACTTTAGGAACAAAAGAAGGAGAGATTATCAAAACAAGCAAGAAGGGAATTCTCTCAATAACAGATGGAGAGGAAGAGATTATCAAATCAAGCAAGACGAGAACTCTCACAATAATGGATGGAGAGGGAGAGACTATCAAAACATCAATTTTCAAAAGAGAGATCTCTCTAAGGTACAATGCTACAGATGTGACAAACTTGGTCACAAGGCAGCAAATTGTCCAGATCGAAACAATCATCAAGCCTCTATTGCAGAAGTAAAAGAAACAGGATCTGAACACTTTGTCCTTTAGTCTTCACCTTGAGAGGGAGTTTACATATCTTCATGAACTTAAAAGTTATGTTATAAACTCTTTCTATTTCATTGTTAGATCTTGCAATTTTGTTTTCTTGAAGAGATATCACATCAGTTGTTATAAATAAATCAAATGTTACTATCCATTGAGAATATGATTCTTCGCTATGTTAAATCTAAATTATTATATGGTGAAAATATGTTTTTTTGTTGTTATACTAATATTTGCTTTTTGAGCGTTGAGGCTCTTGATATTTGAGCGTTGAGGCTCTTACATATTCGAGCATTGAGGCTCTTACATATTTGAGTGTTGAGGCTCTTACATATTTGAGCGTTGAGGCTCCTGCATATTGGAGCATTGAGGCTCGTCGATATTAGAGCGATTTAGGCTCTTGGATAGAATCACCAATGAAGACTATCTTTCAGAGAGCTTGTGGATGTGACTTCTGAGAACTTGTGGATGGGATCTCATTTGGAGGAGATTCACACTTTGAGGTTAGTGTCTTATTATTTGAATTTACATCTTGTGAAGATGCTTCCATTATTGTTTTATTGTTGAGGCTCTTGAGCATTGAGGCTCTCATATATTTGAGCGTTGAGGCTCTTGAGCATTGAGGCTCTTGTATATTTGAGCGTTGACATATTTGAGTGTTGAGGCTCCTGCATATTTGAGCATTGAGGCTCGTGGATGTTAGAACGATTTAGGCTCTTGGATAGAATCACCAATGAAGGCTATCTTTCAGAGAACTTGTGGATGTGACTTCCGAGAACTTGTGGATGGGATCTCATTTGGAGGAGATTTACACTTTGAGGTTAGTGTCTTATTATTTGAATTTACATCTTGTGAAGATGCTTCCATTATTGTTTTATCTTATAGGTTGAAACCTATTGATTAAAGTTTTGATGATGGTTCTTGTGATTACATAGATTTGAGTTCTATTGTTGTATTGATGATGCTTCTTACATAGATTAAAGATCTATTGTTATGTTGATGATACCTTTTCTTACATAGATTTGAGATCTATTGTTGTATTGGTGATGCTTCTTACATAGATTAAAGATCTATTGTAATGTTGATGATACCTTTTCTTACATAGATTTGAGATCTATTTTTATGCTATACATAGAGTTGAGATCTATATGCGATTATTGTTTACATCTTGAGGATAACAATTCATGTGTTATATCTATTGTGACAGAGATCTACATGAGGTTAATGTTATTAATCTTTCCCTCAAGTCCAAGAGGGAGTGTTAATATTTGTGGCCTTGAGACAAAGATAAATTACATTGCAAATAATTGTTAATATTATTGTATTGGAAAAGATCAAATTAAACTATGTATATTTAGATTAATAATAAGTATGCTACTTATTATTAATCTTATTATACATATTATTACATTACATATCATATTATATTTGTCAAGAGGGACGACTTGCACATAAAATATTATATTTGTCAAGAGGGACGCCTTGCACATAAAATATTATAATTGGCAAGAGGGATGACTTGCATATTAAATATTATATTTGTTAAGGAGGGATGACTTGCACATTGGATATTATATATCTGGCCGACTTGCTTGTGCAAGTCAGCTGCATTAATAAGGAAGAGTCACACCTCTTGAATGCATATAAAGGTGGAATTATGGTGTGAATATGGCAAGCATCAAAAACATAACATGTCTGCCTAATTCGCACCATAACAGCAGATAAGCAGATCCATTCTAATCTGATTCATAGGAGTATCAATTCATACTAAAAATTACAGTCATTCCTAGAGGAAGAATAGCAGACCAAAAGCACAATATATAGTGAACTTAAAGGACAATACAAAGCAGATTTGGAGGACGAAATATACCAGAATTGGAGGACAAATTGAAGCAGACATAGAGGTTGAATAATAGCAGCAGATTGGAAGGCAGCATCAAGGAGACTCTACAACAGACTTCAAAACTGGGTATTATCTATTCTTCTATTTTTTGGAAAGGGCCTAAATCTTAGTTCTAAAAGATCATCTATAGATTGAATTTTTCCTTTCAAAGTCTGAAATATTAGCAAATGTAATGTCCCCTTTCTGAAATAAGATTTAATAATAATTAATACTAATAAAATTTAAATATAGAAGTAAATAAAGAGAAATAATAATAAAATAAAATGTAATATAATATAATATAATTAAAGTTAATTAAGTTAATGAAAGGTCAAGAGATACATGATGAAGAGTTGTGACTTCCTCAATATAAAAATATAAAAGGGAAGAGAGTTCATTTGAAAGGAGAGGGAGGAAGGAATAAAGAAGGGAGCAAAAGGAATTAAGGAAGCATTAATGGAAGAAGACGGGAATGGGAAGAAGAGAAGGAAGTGACTTTTCATAGGGGCAGCAATGAGGAAGGGTTGTGACCCTTTTGAAGGGTGGTAATTGTGAAAGGTTGTGACCATTATGAAGAGGTGTGACTCTCCCTTACATTCGAGGATATAAAGGGGAGAAGGTTTCATTTTAGGAGGACATCCAAGGGAGATCAATTTGGGGAATAGAAATAGGAGCAGAGCAGACAAACATATCCATGATAGCAGTTCGCTTTAAAAAAATATCTATGATAGCAGATCAAAATAGAAATCGACAAAAGACATCAATTTTTATTACACCGACTTGAATATATTCTGAGCAGATCTGAAGATAGAATCTGCAGATTGAACCATCAGCAGAAGAACTTATTAGCAATCAATACAGAAATCAGATCGACAAGTCTGTTAGATAATTGTCATTGACGTCAAAGTTTGGTACATGCAAAAAGATATAAGAAACTGCTGTTAGAAAGAATATGCTGTTGTGTAAAAAAGAATTCTCCTAATATTTGATATTGCTAAAAGAAGGTAAGCATTGCAAATAAAAGAAAGGAAAGAAAATCACATAAATCTGGTAGTCACTTTTAGAAGTAAATAAGAAAAGAAGGTTTGAGGATATGATATGATAAACCAAATCTGATTTATGTCATAAAAAGAAAGATTTAATGTGACATAAAGAAAGATTTTATGCAGATTTGAATGTAGATTTGATAAGGTTTAATGATCAGATTTGGGTGCACAAGATATTTTAGAATCTTCTATTTTGAGAATCCAAACAGCAGCACCATTTTTAATAGTTTTTAATCTTGAAGAGTTTTATGGATATTTATGAAAGAAAAAAGAAAAGTGCAATTTAAGAAGAGTGATTTAAAAATCAGAGAAAAAGTGTGATGAAATTAAAAAAGAGGAAGTACTGAGATGTTTATTGAGGAGAATATAGAGATAATTATTGAGCAGAATACATAAAGTTTTGGTTCCTCATATGGAGTTGGTGCTTAGAGGGAGTTGGTGCTTCTAGTGAGTTGGAGCTCATGTTTGTAAGATTGGTGTCTTATGTGGGTTGTTGCCTATTGTTTGTAAGAAGTTAATAAAATCAATATTTTGTCGTGGTTTTTTCACTTAGGGATTTTCCACGTAATTTTTGTGTTCTTGCATGTGTTGTTTGCTTGATGTTTTAGAAGTTATAATTGCAGATTATAAATAAGTGTTAAAATTTGTCCTAATATTGATCCACCTCCCCTTGGAGTATTAGCGTGTGCTCTTCAATTGGTATCAGAGCATGGTTCCTTCAAAAAAGAGCCTTACAAGCTTGAAGGTAGATCTTGAGAAGCACATGATGATTAGTAATGAAGGTCATGGCTTTTCCACTAATCAGGCTCCTTTATTTGATGGAACAAATTATGCTTTTTGGAGCATTAGGATGGAGACGTATTTAAGTGCACTTGGGTTTGATATCTGGCAATCAATGATTGCTGGTTCTATAGCTTCGACAACTGCTCCAACTGACGCTGCTGGTAAAAAGGCTAGTGAATGCAATGCTAAGCCAAGACTGTTATTCTTTGTGGGTTGTCTGAATCTGAATTTGTTAAAATAATGCATTATAAGTCTACAAAAGAGATGTGGGAAAAAATGAAAAATATTTATAGAGGAGATGAAAAAGTTAAGAAGGCAAAGATTCAAACTTCTAGAGCACAATTTGAGAGCTTCAAAATGGAAGAAGAAGAAACTATTGCTCAATACTTATTTTGTGTGGATGAGGTATCCAACACTATTTAAGACCTTTGTGAAGAGATTGAAGAATCAAAAGTAATTGAAAAAATTTAAAGGCCACTCCCCTTGCGTTTTGATGCAAATGTTTCAGAAATAGAAGAGATGCAAGATCTTAGCAATCTAACTAAAGATGTGTTGCATGGTATTTTAACTGCATATGAGATGAGAACTATTGGTCAAACATCTAAAAGGGAGGATGTATTCAATGTTTGATGAAAAGAAAAAATGAGGAAACATGAATTGAGTGACGACGATTCAGATGATGAAGAAGCTCACTTCATGAGATGAATGAAGAAAGGTTCGGGAAAGTACAAAGGGAAGGCTACCCTTCAAGTGTTTTAGTTGTGGAAAAGCGGGACATTTTGCATCCAAATGTCCTTTTGCCAAGGTTGCATGGAGACGGGGGTACTTGGGTAATTTGGAGATAGGTACGGGTATAGGTACATGTACGATTATTTTTTCAAAATAGGAGGCAAGGGTACTTTGGGTACGTCAATTTTTTTTATATATAATTTAATACTTTATAGAAAATCTGAAAATATAATGACATTGAGTTTTCAAAACAAGAACGGTGATAAAGTTTACTGTCAAACATTAATTTGGAAGATTAAGTACACAAATTGAAATGTCATACCATCATTGTATCAAAGTTTCAAATTGATTAGTGATTACATATTGAAATAAGCTTGATAACCAGCAAGCTGATACTCAAACAAAAAATTGAAACAAAAATTCGAAATCTTAATCAAGGTCCTTAGCTATGATGCTCTCCACTGAGTACTCAGTACTTGGGTACGTGTACCAATACCCGATACATGTCCCAGGGGTATGGGTACGAGTACACATGCAACACAACCTTTTGCAAAGAAAGAGGGCAAGGAGAGTGAAGAAAAGCCGAAGTACAATAAAAGGGTATTCAAGAGATTAAGACAATTTGGGTAAATTTGACTCGAGCAGGCGATGGAATTTTTCTTGGATATTCTTCCAAGAGTAAAGCCTACAGATACTACAACTTGTTGAAAGTGCTAACGTTAAAGTTGATGAAGATAGAAGTCTTCCAAAACAAATACAAGAAGTAGATAATCTAGATTCAAAGGAGTTCAAGGAAGATAAAGAAAGTGAAGAAGAGGTGCATAAACAATTGCACAAAAGGCACCATCAAAGACACCTTCAGAGACATCATCAAAAGATTGATAGGCCAAGAGAAACAAAAAGACTGATAGATTATTCAGAAAATTAAGATACGTCTGTGCTGTCCACAATTGAACCAAAGAGTCTTCAAGAAGCAAGTAAAGACAAAAATTGAATAGAAGCAATGGACGAAGAGCTCGATCAAATTGAGAAGAATAGAACTTGGGAACTTGTTCCAAGACCCAAAGATAAGAATGCCATTGGAACTAAATGGGTCTTTGGGAATAAATTAAACGAAGTTGGCCAAATTGTAAGAAATAAGGCAAGTCTTGTGTGCAAGGGATATGCACAAGTTGAGGGTGTTGATACTGAAGAAACATTTGCACTTATTGCTCGGTTAGAAGCAATAAGAATGTTTCTAGCTTTTGCAAGCTTCAAGAATTCCAAAGTCTTTCAAATGGATGTAAAATCAGCCTTTTTGAATGGAAATTTGGAGGAAGAAGTTTCAATGGACCAGCCTGATGGATTTATTATTTCATAAAATCAGGACTATGTTTGTAAGCTGAAGAAGACATTGTATGGGTTGAAACAAGTGCCTAGAGCTTGGTATTTTAGACTCGACAAATACTTGCAGCAACAAGGCTACAAAAAAGGTTTTGCAGTCAGTAACTTCTATTTCAAAATTGAAGGTAACATGTTAATTGTTGTTTATGTAGATGTTATCATCTTTGGAGGCAACAGTGAAAATATGTGCAAAGTATTTTTGATTACCATGTAAAATGAGTTTGAAATGTCGATGCTTGGTGAGTTGTCTTATTTTCTTGGTTTGCAAATATTACAATCAGCTAATGGAATATTTCTTTTCCAAACCAAGTATATTAAGGAAATGCTAAAGAAGTTCAAGGTAGAAGACTGGAATCCTGTGAGTACCCCCATGGTTACAGGATTCAAGTTGAGGAAGGACAGTGAATCTCCCAAAGCTAATCAAAGTTTGTACAAGCCAATGAATGGGAGTTTATCGTATGTCACAACTTCACCCACATATATTATGTAAGTTGTTGGTTATGTTGCTCGATTTCAGGCTGCACCAAAGGAGACTCTTGTAAGTGTATTAAAGAGGATATTTAAATATCTAGAAAGGTGCTATGGATTTTGGTTTAAGGTATCTAAGAGGTGAAGATTTTACCCTCACAACATACACAAATGCAGATTGGGCTGACAATGTTGATGATAAAAAGAGCACAAGTGGAGGTTGCATTCTTTCTAGGAAATTATCTTGTTTTGTGGTTGAGTAATAAACAAGAGTCAATCTCTTAGTCTATAGATGAAGTTGAATACATTGTAGCAGTTTCTTGTTGCACACATGATGCAGGAGCATCTTGGGTTCTTTGGCAATCTTGAACAACCAAACATATGTTTGCTTTGGTTCAGTAGCTTGTTGGAGGTTGCCCGGTAACTGCTTTTGCCTCGGTTGAAGACTTGTTTGTTCTCCGCTCGGGCTCGGTTACTTGTTTCTGTCTTGCTTTATCGACGAGTCTCGGTGGTTGTTTGGCTACTCGGTCTTTGTGCTTGATTGACTTTCTTACCGAGTTGTGTATTTTGATGTTGGATTTTTTGGCCGACTTCTGCATTTAATTTCTGTAGCGTAATTAATGTTGGGATCTCTCATTGGGATATGTGTGGACCTAAATCTAGGTCTTTGCTGTTTCCTATATTGGATCTTTAGGATTTGAGTGCCGACCTCTTTGGTGGACTCTTGTATATATTTGGTTTTCTGCTCTTAGATTAAGGTAGGGCATTGGGATATAGAAGATAGTGTTAGCTGATTCAGATCGCATGTCTGTGACCTCACATGTATGTAGATTATCTTGTGAAGTTCTGAATGTATATGGCCGAAATCGGGAAGGCCTTACAACCCGACATGTAATAAGTTTGATGAAATAATATAAAGTTCTGCTGTTTCTTCTCTCGTCTTTTTGTGTTGTTGCTTCCGAGTGGTTTTGCAAGTGGTTTGGATAGTTGGGAGTGCCTTGGGCCTTAGTTTTCCCTACCCTCCTTGTGTCAGGTAGTATCAGAGCGAAGGTGAGATCTAGGTTCCTTCTTGTAAGCCCTAACCCTAGTGGTTGATATTTGTTGTGGGGTAGCAGATTGCAATCTGACCTACAATTGCAGAGGGTTTCGAGATGGTTTGTGGGAGAGGAAATGCAGATCCAGGTCTAGCTGATAAGCTAAGATAAATTGCTGCAAGATTGGAAGTTGTTGAGATAGCCCAACGCAGAGTAAGACATCTTGAAGATGTTAGTGATGATGAAGTTGAAGAAGTGTAAGGAGAAGCTGCACCTGCACCTATGATGGATCAAGAAGAAAGATTCCTGAGAGCTTTGACAAGTTTGAAGTCCACACCTCAGTTTAATCCTCCTGAGTATAGTGGAAAGATGGATTTTGATGAGTTGATAGACTGGATAACTGAGATGGAGAAATAATTTGAGTATGAGAATGTATCAGAGGATTAGAAGGTAAAGATCGTAAGTACAAAGTTGAAAGGTCATGCATCCTTGTGGTGGGAACATATGCAATTGGATCGATAAGATGATAAACAAATTGAAAGACAAGTTTCTACCTTGTGATTACCAGATTAACCTAGTAAGGAGAATGCAAAGTTTGAAGCGGAAAGATAGCTCGGTAAAAGATTACACTGAGGAATTTTACAGATTAGACATCAGATCTGGACATGCTGAAGATGAGGTGGAAAGAATAGCAAGGTTTCTGAATGGATTAAGAAGTTCTATACAAGATGAGATCAACTTGGTAAAGATGGAGAGCATTGAAGAGGCATATTAGTTTGCCCTAAAAGCTGAGGAGAAATTGAACAAGAGATATGAACAAAGGCAAAGAGGAAGAGGTGGTAGATTCCCTAGAGGAAGAGGCAAATCTTATGGTGAAAATAGTAGATCTGAACCAGACAAGACAAATCCAGACACATATCAAGACAAAGGAAAGACCGAATGGAAAGGTGGAAGTTCATTCTGAGGAAGAGGCAATTACTCCTGAGGTGGTTATAGCAGAAGAGGGCTCCACGAAACTTGTGACAATTGTGGTGAAGAAGGACATGGATCTTTTTAGTGTACACATGAAGCAAGAAAGTCGGTAGTAGCAAAAATGCTTTGGTGCAAGAGGAGTCACCGAATGAACCTGAGAAGGAAGGGAAGCTAATGATCAGAAGGATACTATGGAGTGAGAAAGATAAGCAAGATCCTGTAAGGAAAAATTTGTTCAAGATCAGATGCAGAGTTGCAGACAAAGTTTGGAAGGTAATTGTTGATAGTGGAAGCTCGGAGAACATGTCATCAGAGGAGATGGTCACAAAGTTGCAGTTGAAAAGAATGAAGCATCTCCGAAGCCCTATCAGATTTCATTGATCAAGGATGAGCATACATTAATGGTGAGTGAACAATGTTTTCTGAATCTGAAAATTGGGAAGTATTATGATAAGGTGTTGTGTGATATTATGCTAATGGATTGTTGTCATATTTTGTTGGGTAGACCTTGGCAATATGATAGACATGCTATACATAATGGAAGAGTGAATAGATATACTATTTGGGTTGATGGCAAGAAACAAACCTTGTTACCTTTGGTTGAAGAATTTGTTGGAGAAATATGTACATCAGTGAAAGTTTGTTTGATGGGAGGTAGATAGTTTGTTAAGGATTTGAAAAGGAATGATATTTGTTATGCTTTGATTCCTAACAAACCGGGAGAGAATATAGACGATGAAGTTCTTGCAGAAGTTGATAAATTGCTTACCGAGTACAAGGAGATCATTTCAGATAACGTACCTAATGGTTTGCCATCGATGAGAGATATTAGTCATTGTATGGATCTGATTCCTGGAGCGAGTTTGCCAAACAAGGCGACCAGTTCATGAGTTGTTGAACAAATGTTTGATCAGAGAAAGTTTGAGTCCATGTGCAGTACCAACAGTGTTAGCACCTAAGAAGAATGGAGAATGGCAAATGTGTACTGATTCAAGAGCAATCAACAAGATAATAGTTAAGTTTAGGTTCCTTGTACCGAGGATGGATGATATAATGGATTGTTTGAGTGGAGCAAAATATTTTACCAAAATTGATTTGAAGAGTGTATATCATCAGATCAGAATCAGAGAAGGTGATGAATGGTAGACAACTTTCAAGACAAAAGAAGGCTTGTATGAGTGGTTGGTTTTGCCCTTTGGTTTAATTAATGCACCGAGTACATTTATGAGATTGATGAATGAAGTTTTGAAGAAATTCTTGAATAAATGTGTGATTGTATATTTGGATGATATTCTGATATTTAGTAAGACTAGCGAAGAGCATTTGATGCATATAAGACAAGTGTTGCAGAGATTGAAAGAGGAAAAGTTGCTTATAAATTTGAAAAAGTGTTCCTTCATGAAAGAAGAACTTGTGTATTTAGGTTTTGTGATTTCAGCTAATGGTTTGAAGATAGATCCTGAGAAAGTTGAAGCTATACTTAGTTGGCCTACCCCTGAGAATGTTAGTGAGATAAGATAATTTCATGGATTGGCAAGTTTTTTATAGGAAGTTTATCAAAAATTTTAGTTCTATTTGTAATGCTATGATTGAGACAATGAGGGGAGGAGCCAAAAGAGAATTCAAATGGACACATGGAGCTGATAAGAGTTCTGAGACTTTGAAACAAAAGGTTGTTGAATTGCTTGTTTTAGCCTTACCTGATTTCAAAAAGGTATTTCAAGTTGAATGTGATGCAAGTGGAAGTGCAATAGGAGTTGTGTTGACTCAAGAAGGTAAACCTGTTGCTTTCTTTAGTGAAAAATTGAATGATGCAAAAAGGAAATATTATGTTTATGATCAAAAATTCTATGTTATTGTTCAAGCTCTGAAGAAATGGAGACATAATTTAATGCCAAGTGAATTTGTGTTATATACTAATCATAAGTCTTTACAATATTTGGGTAGTCAGAATAAGTTGAATCAGAGACATATGAAATGGGTAGAGTATTTGCAGCGTTTCACATTTGTGATAAAGCATAAGAGTGGAGTTTCTAACCGAGTTGCTGATGCATTAAGTAGGAGATCATTGTTGACTGAAATGAGAATTGAGGTTCTTGGTTTTGATGATATGAAGAATTTGTATGAAAATGACCCTGATTTTTCCGAGCAGTGGAGAGTGTGCAGAGCACCTATTCCAAATTAACCGAGTAAGTATGAAGACTATTTCATTCAAGAAGATATGTTGTTCAAAGGTATTCAGTTGTGTATACTAAGAGGATCAATGAGAACCAATTTGATAAAGGAAAAACATAGTAGTGGATTGGCTGGACATTTTGGTATTGATAAGACATTGAGTTTGCTTAAAGAAAGGTATTTTTGGCCTTAGTTGTATAAGGATATTCAAAAATTTGTGAAAAGTTGTGGAGTTTATCAAGTTGCAAAAGGAGTGAGTTAGAATATTGGTTTGTATACACCGATCACTGTTCCTAAGAAGCCTTGGAGTGATATCAGCATGGATTTTGTTCTTGGCTTACCGAGGATAACAAGAGGTAATGATTCCATATTTGTTGTTGTGGATAGATTTTCCAAGATGACACATTTCATACCATGTAAGAAAACATCAGATGCAATACATATAGCAGATTTTTTCTTTAAGGAGATTGTCAGATTGCATGGATTACTGAAGAGTATCATCTCTAACTGAGATAGTAAGTTTGTTAGCTATTTTTGGAAAACACTTTGCAAAAAGCTGGACACCGACTTGAAGTACAATTCTACATTTCATCCACAGATTGATGGACAAACAAAGGTTGCAAACCGAAATTTGGGTAACTTAATGTGAGATGCTTAGTTGGAGACACATTGAGTAATTGGGATTTGATGTTACCACAAGCAGAGTTTGCATATAACAGTTCAGTGAATAGAAGTACTGGAAAAACACCTTTTGAGATTGTTCATGACACACAACTGAGTGGTATATCAGACTTGAGAGATATTGCTGGAGAAGAGAAGTGACGAAGGAGAGAAATTTGTTGAGTTTATGAAGACATTGCATGAAGATGTAAAACATAAGTTGGAGCAAAGTAATCATAAATACAAGGATAGTGCAGATAGATCAAGAAGACATAAGACTTTTGAATTTGGTGATTAGTTATGGTTCATTTGAAGAAAGAGAGATTTCCTATTGGAACATATGGTAAATTGAAAATGAAGAAATTTGGTCCTTGCAAGATATTTAGAAGATTTGACAGTGGAAATGCATATGAAGTAGAATTACCTAATGATATGGTTATATCATATATATTCAATGTTTCAGATTTGTATGAATATCATGAACTTGATGAAGAAGTGACAGTACCGAGTGATTATCCTAAGAAACAAATGGAAGAAGTTGAGCAGATTTTGAAACACAAAATTGGCAAAAGTACAATAGAAAAGAATTACATGGAGTGTCTGAGAAAATGGAAAAACAAACCGATTGAGGACTCATCTTGGATTTCTCAATCTGAGTTGGATTCAATTCAGGTTGGACCTGACACATGATTTGGAGAATCATTTCTTTTAACCCTAGGTGTCTGATGCAGGAGCATCTTGGGTTCTTTGGCAATCCTGATGAACCAAAAATATGTTTGCTTTGGTTTAGTAGCTTGTTGGAGGCTGCTTGGTGAAGTGCTTGGTAACTGCTTTTGCTCACTCGGTTGAAGACTTGTTTGTTCTCCGCTCGGGCTCGGTTACTTGTTTCTGTCTTGCTTTACTGACGAGTCTCGATGGTTGTTTGGGTACTCGGTGGGTTTTTCATCGACTGGTCTCAGTGCTCGGTAGACTTTCTTACTGAGTTGTGTATTTTGATGTTGGATCTTTTGGCCGACTTCTACATTTAATTTTCGTAGCGTAATTAATGTTGGGATCTCTCATTGGGATGTGTGTGGACCTAAATCTGGGCCTTTGCTGTTTCCTATGTTGGATCTTTAGGATTTGAGTGCTGACCTCTTTGGTGGACTCTTGTATATATTTGGTTTTTTGTTCTTAGATTAAGGCAAGGCATTGAGATATAAAAGATAGTGTTAGCAGATTCAGATCGCAGGTCTGTGACCTCGCATGTATGTAGATTATCTTGAGAAGTTCTAAATGAATATGGCCGAAACCGGGAAGGCCTTACAGCCCGACATGTAATAAGTTTGATGAAATAATATAAAGTTCTGCTGTTTCTTCTCTCATCTTTCTGTGTTGTTGCTTCCAAGTGGTTCTGCAAGTGGTTTGGATAGCTGGGAGTGCCTTGGGCCCTAGTTTTCCCTACCCTCCTTGCGTCAACATAGCCTCTATGGATGAAGCAAATGTTGAAGGACATAAAGGTAGAGTTTGATCAATCCCATCTATGCTTTTTGTGACAATGCAAGTGCAATTAATATTTTCAAGAACCCAATTATGCACTCCAAGACTAAACATATTCCAATCAAGCATTATTTTTAAAGAAAACACGTTGCTAACAATCAAGTGAAGCTAGAATATGTGCCACCAAAGAACAAGTCGCAGATATCTTCACCAAGCCTCTTCCAAAGGAAACTTTTGAGTGCCTAAGGAAGAAGTTGGGAGTGACGTCACTCTAATCTTGCCATTAAGGAAGGGTATTGATTAAGGGGGAGCTTATAATTGTCATATTCTTTAGCTCCGTGTGAAGAAGTTGCAGAGTTATCATCTCCTTTGCCATTGCTGTCAAAGGGGGAGAATCAAAGACAAGGGGAGCAAGAGTAGGTTCTAGGTTGCATTTTTAGTTTTGTAAGCTTGAAGTTGTAATCAATGACAAAGGGGGAGATTGTTAGATAATTGTCATTGATGTCAAAGTTTGGTACATGCAAAAGATATAAGAAATTGCTGTTATAAAGAATAAGCTGTTGTGTTAAAAAGAATTCTCCTAGTGTTTGATATTGCTAAAAGAAGGTAAGCATTGCCAAGAAAAGAAAGGAAAACAAATCACATAATTCTGGCAGTCACTTTCAAAACCAAATAAGAAAAGAAGGTTTGAGGATATGACGAGATGAACCAAATCTGTTTTATGTCATAAAAAGAAAGATTGAACGTGTCATGAAAAGAAAGATTTAATGTCACACAAAAATAAAGATTTAATGTGTCATAAAAAGAAAGATTTTACATGACATAAAAGAAAAAGATTGTATGCAGATTTGATCAGGTTTAATGATCAGATTTCAGTGCACAAAATATTTTAGAAATCTTCAATTTTGAGAATCCAAACAACAACACCATTTTTAGTAGTTTTTATTCTTGAAGAGTTTTTATGGATATTTATGAAATAAAAAAGGAAAGTGCAGTTTAAGAATATGATTTTTAGTGATTTAAAAATCAAAGATAAAGTGTGATGAAATAAAAAAGAGGAACTAGATGTTTATTGAGTAGAATATAGAGATATTTATTTAGTAGAATACATACATATTTCTTGAGCAGAATACAAATTTAAGTTTTTTGAGTAAAATATAGATAAGTTTTTTATTGAGCAGAGTGCACAAATTATTTGTTTTCAAGCAAAGTTTATTGGAGGTTGGTGACTCATATTGAGTTGGTGCTTAGAGGGAGTTGGTGCTTGTAGTGAGTTGGAGGTCACGTTTGTAAGATCGGTGTCTTATGTGGGTTGTTGCCTACAATTTGTAAGAAGTTAATAAAACAATATTTTGCCATGGGTTTTTTCCGAAAGTTCCGCTCTTAGGCTTAGTGAGGGAAGGCTTTGGGTGGACCTATTATGCTTCTCCCACATCCAAATGTGTTTGAAATGATGCTATAAATATTATATGAATATTGTGTTATGGACTAACCCTAGTAATGGATATATGTGTGTGTGTTTCTTATGTTATGATTGCAAGATTCAAATCCAAAATCACACTATTTGAAGAGATATTTCACTTGGTAAGATGTAACCCTAACCCTAATTCATTGCAATTATGATTCTAGGGCAAATTAGGAAATGGGCATCACTTATGGTATCAGAGCATGATTTTGCCATCCTATAGGGTAAAAGAAGAAACAAGGAATCATTCTAGCCCATAAGAAGGAATCTAACAATACATGTATTGTGCGTATAATTTGTGTATGCTCCATGTCTTCATACATTCATGTGTATACTACGTATTTTCAAGTGTATGCTTCATGGTTGGTTCTATCTTTCGATTGGTTAAGAATAAGAGAATAATTAGAGTGAACCCAAAGATATGAATTTATTGGCAAACATTGTTTAGTCCAAATCAGTTTTTTTGCCATTACAAAGATGGCATTGATCCTTTTCTCTATAAAGATGAGAGAAAACTTGTCTTAAAATTGCAAACCTTGCAAATTCTCAATGCATTGGATTTTATCAGAGTTGTGTAGCAGAAGCTATTCACTTTGAAAGATTTGCATAAAAAATGGCATTGCTTGAGGACAAGCAATTTTGGGAAGAGCAGACTGTAATGTCCCCTTTTTGAAATAATATTTAATAATAAATAATAATAAAATGAAAATAAAATATAAAAAAAATAGATAAATTATAATATAATATAATTACAAGTTAATTAAGTTAATGGAAGGGGAAGAGATACATAATGAAGAGTTGTGACTCCCTCAACATAGGATATAAAAGGGAGGAGAGTTCATTTAAAAGGTGAGGGAGGAAGGAATAAAGAAGTGAGCAAAAGGAATTAAGGAAACATTAATGGAAGAAGAAAGGGATGGGAAGAAGAAAGGGATGGGAAGAAGAGAAGGAAGTGACTCTTTCAAAGGGGCAACAATGATGAAGGGTAGTAATTTTGAAAAGTTGTGACCATTATGAAGAGGTGTGACTCTCCCTGAAATTGGAGGTTATTAAGGGGAGAAGGTTTCATTTGAGGAGGACATCCAAGGGAAATCAATTTGGGGAATAGAAATAGGAGCAGAGCAGACAAACATATCCATGCCAGCAGATTAAAATCTAAAACTACAAAAGACATCAATATATTGTCACACTGGCTTGAATATATTCAGAGCAGATTTGAAGATAGAATTTGTAGATCAAACCATCATCAGAAGCTCATCAATAATCAATTCAAAAATCAGATAGACAAGGTCATCAACGAGCATTAAGAATACAACTTCAATAATATTGGCTAAGGACAACAAACATGAGACCATAGATTAAAATATGGCAGACATATCGTCGATAAGTATACTTATCGCGATAAGTTGGAGGTTGCGATAAAACAAGTAAATTTATCGCAGAGTACATATCGTAGATAAGTTTCAAACTTATCGCCGAAAAAACATGAACTTATTGCCAAAATATCAGCGATATTTCGCCAAAATATCTGCCATAGTTTGCTAATAGGGATTGCCGGCCCAAAAAGTAGTTATTTCACATTTTCTTGTTTGCAAATTGGTGTTTGGGTGAGGAAAAAAGGGTTTGAAGGGGAAAAAATATGATTTGCAACATTTTAGAGCAATTTGCAAAAAAATGCATATCAAATTAATTTAAGCAATTTTTGTCAGTTCCCGATATTTTTGCTGATAAGTTGCCGATTTGTCTCTGATATTTTCCCCATTTTTTTTTTGCCCTTGGCGATAAGTCGCCGATAACAATATTTTGAACTATGCATGAGACATTAAGCAGATCCAAGGATCGTGGTAGACAACAGAGTTATAATCAGATTAGATTCTCATGAATTTGGCTTAGACCTGTTGTAACCTTCTAACAATTGAATAACTATCTTGTAGTATATACATTTACCTAAGCTATCGGTTTCCCTTGTTTGAGGTGGGGTTCTTGTTTCAGTTTCGGACTGGTTCTCCTCCAGATTTGACCTGGGTTCTTGTGGCAGGAACTTGGATGCTTGGGCCGCACTTGGGCTGAACCTGGGGCATACCCGGCTGACTCGGGCACACCCTCAACTGTGGGTACCAAAAAATGGGCCCCACATGCCTTAAAAACTATTTTGCACCCTAAAAAATCCTTTTGCAAATACATTTTGAGACTTTTCCAAATTATGAATATGATGCATGAGGTATTTTATTTATAATTTTATTGGCAATTTTGGATTTGAGTATTTGGCTTCTAACTTATTATTATTATATGTTTGAATATATATTTACCTATGCATTAATTGTCAATATCTTTTTATTATACATGTATATACATATGCTGAAAGTTGCATAAGTCTGATTTAATACAAGTGTATGTAAACCCCCATTATGTATGGAAGGATGGAGGTGTATGGTAGAGGAGATTGCCATCTAGGTAGGGACCTCAGGTTGATGTCCATGTTGCTTGTCGCCGGGGTCAAGAGGGCCATAGTTCCACTCTTGCACTTAGATAGGACAATCAAGAAACCCCCATATGATCATTTCTCTGATCTATAGTGATGGCTATTAACCTTAGGAGATGAAGTATGGATAGGAAAAGAAGGTACAAGCAACCCATTAGGTAGGGACCTTGAGTGAATGTCCATGTTGCCTACCATTGGGGCTAAGAGGAACGAGGTTCCGCTCTTGGGCTTAGTGTGGGATGGCTTTGGGCAGACCTATCATGCTTCATCTCGCACACCCTAATGTGTTTGAAATGATGCTATAGATATTATATCAATATCATGTGTCATGGACTAATCCTAATAATGGATGTGTGTGTGTTTCTAATGTTATGATTACAGGATTCAAAACTGAAATCACACTAGTTGAAGAGATATTTCACTTGTTAAGATGTAACCCTAACCCTAATTTGTTGCAATTATGATTCTAGGGAAAATTAGGAAGGGGCATCACAACAAATGGTGTTAGATATGGATGTGACGTTAAATTATGTAAAAGAAAATCATAAATACATATGTAAAAAACAAAATAAAAACTACAAAAAATATCATATGTCATGGACTAGTCCTAATAATGGATATGTGTGTGTGTGTGTGTTTCTTATGTTATGACTGCAGGATTCAAATCCAAAATTACACTAGTTGAAGAGATTTCATTTGGTAAGATGTAACCCTAACCCTAATTTTTTTTTTGGTCTATAACAGTGTATTTTATTGATAATCAAAGGGAAATACATGAAGTTTACAATTTAGCAGATATGCTATATAGGTCAACATAAAACCAGTAACAAGCTTTTATCATAAGCATACGGATCTTGGAAAAAGTTTATCAGCATCAGGAACAACTCAAAACAGCCTTCAAACATATAGACTAGAAAGACAAAACCCCTATACAGAGAGCTGCATATTGCTCACAAAAAGATGCAAAATTGTCATCCTCCGCCCATTCCTACATCTAGCAGAAGCTGGAGCATGCACAAACCAAAAGGCATTCATAGATGATTTCAGCATTATGCTGACCAAAACTATCGATTGCCAAAAAAACCAA
Source organism: Thuja plicata (assembly GCA_018584345.1). NCBI lineage: Eukaryota > Viridiplantae > Streptophyta > Pinopsida > Cupressales > Cupressaceae > Thuja > Thuja plicata. Next base: position 1,421,810 of record MU225848.1, read on the forward strand.
ATCTACATCTTAAGGCATCATCAAATTGCTTCTGCCCGCCTTCCTCTTCTCAGGCCTCGTCTCATGCGCGAGATCTCCACAAAGACAACATTGTTCCTCATCTCCTCCCTAAAGCGGATATTCTCAGCAATAGCCTCCAGTCTTTGCCATTTGCCTTTAATTTTATCTATATAGGCATTTTTTTCAACTTTTCCCCACCATATAAGAAAAGGGACTTTCCCGAGCTCATCACCATCCTTGGGGTCTTCAAAGCACTCACTGTAATCCAGCCCAACACTAGGCACAACCCATTCTAGAACAGAATCGAGGCCAAGCAACAACTCCTTGTCAAAAAGAAAATTCATTAGTCGCTTAATCTCCCTTTCAGACTCACCAAGTTGCAGAGCCCAAGCAATGATCACAGAGATAACATCAACATTGGAGCGTCTTTTTGCATAACGCTGTTGAAATTGGCTACCCAGAACATCTAAAGCAGCCAGAGGCAGCGAGTCTTCTTTAAAGTTTAGCAGGCCCAACATGCGTTCCTTGGTCGCAGGTTCTTCAAAGGATTTTTGCTGCTTTAAGGTTCGTACAGAGAAGGTGGCTTCCATCTTCACACCTATGGAAAAAAAAACTTTCTCGAGAATTGAAGAAAGAATGAGAGAATTGCACAAAGGGTGGGTTTAAATCATCATTCAAGCAGATATCTTGGAAGAGCAACTTGTCTTTTCAACAACTGCCAACCACACTAGATTATAATTGTGAAAAAAAGGGAGCCGTCATTCCACAAGCTTCCCCTTACAAAACAATAAATGCCTTTATTTCACACAGAGCAACTGTAGATAGATCAATCATCATTTAGCTATGCTGACGCAATCATCATTCAATAAGCCTTCAAACAATCATCGCGCGTCACTGGTAGGAGAGAGAAAAAAGCACCATGTGCCAATCTAGTCATCAAGGTCAGTGAATTAAAGTAGACATGACTGCCGCCACCACCCACCCATCTTTTAAAATCCACATGTGGTTTTGGAGAATAACCACAAAAGATAAGCGGTCAAGTGAGTGAAATCCCATCGAATTCAAAATAAGAAACAACATCCACGTCAATACAAAATTTGAATATCAATGGCCATGAACCTGCATCAAAAGAGGCTATTAGAGGTTTGAGAAATCAGCATTAAAAAACTCCGTGCACACCTTATTGATTTGCCTGAGGTTTGTGGCCCATTTAGAGACAATATTCGCCTGCATATTACATTCCCTTCAAACATGGTTGATTTTGAAATCTGGAAAAGATTGAAGAATATGGGAAATTTCCTCCATAATGTTTTGAAGATGCCAAGCTTTAGCACATCCATTTTTGATAGCATTCACAATAATTTGTGAGTCTCCTTCAAGATGAACCTTTTGAAGTCTCATCATCTTTCCTAGTTGAAGAGCCAACAAGGCAGCACTTGCTTCTGCTACATTGTTGGTGCCATCATTCAGTCGTTGGGCAGCTAAGGCTAGAACATTCCTCGTCCAATCTCTAACAACCACACCAGCACCCGAGGGCCTAGGGTTACCCCTAGAGGTCCCATCAAAATTGATTTTAATCCAACCTTGATCAGGCAACATCCACTTCAAATCTTTCCGAGACTTCTTATGTGCATCACCATTCTTGACTCCTCCATTTCGGAATTTTAAACTAGGCCAATTAGAGTGGAGTAATCTGTCATCCTTTGTATAAACATAGCTCCCTGTGGATGATTGAAGAGCAGCCTTCGTGGTTTCTTCAATAGCACAATTAATGCTTGTCTTCACCTTGTGAATGGACCTTTCCTTCTCTTGAAAAATCCTCCGGTTATGCTCCTTCCACAACTCCTAGATTACAATAGAGGGACAAACCTTCCACAGAGAAGATAGAGCAGTAGATTTAACTGGGATGGGCCAGCTCTGAAACACTTCTTGAACACCATTTTGCATAGGTCCAATCCAATTTAGCCTTTCCTTGATCATCATCCAACATTCCTCAACAAATGGGCATTGAATGAGCAGATGGTCCACATCTTCTGAGACTGCTTTACATAAGGCATATTTAGTAGGCCCCTGAAGACCAAACCGCTTCCTCCTTTCAACAGTAAGAATCCGCTTATGCACTGCCAGCCAAGCAAAGGCCCCTCCCTGCCTTTGGCAGACAATGTTTGTCCCAGAATAATTTAGTTGGCCAAAGAGGGAGATCCTCCTCCTCCTGAGATAAATAACCAAGCTTCACTGAGTAGATCCCACTTTTAGCTCTACACCAAATCAGCTTATCATCCTGATCAGATCTGATAAAACACCTTTGCTGAAGCATCTCTTCCATTAAAGTTCATTGGTGAGCTGGAAGGTTCAAGTCATCCATCCCTTTCCATTGCCATTTGGGGCCTAGATGAGAGTTCCTGCATTCTAAATAATTAGACACCTTATGACCCCATCTTTGAGTGAAGAACTCTCTTAAATCAGTAAACCTAATATCATCTTTTAAAATTGAATGGCTGCCTCCCAAAAAAAGGATTTTGTGCCATTGCCAACATGCCAGGATACATGTCTTTTGATGACATGTCTACAGTCTAATATGAAGTTCCAGATTGCAGAACCTCTTGGAGGGTTAATTATAGTGAGGATTCTTTCATCATTTAGAGAGTCCAAGTATTTTGCTCTCAAAATTTTGACCCATAAACTTCCTGGTTGGCTGCATATATTCCACACAAGTTTTGCACCTAAAGCACCTGTTCTAAAGTCTAAATCAACCATCCCGTTATTCAAAAAAAAATCTGCAAAGTCTCTTTGGCTTTTACTTTGCCAACCCTTCCCACCTTTTTTCTCATGAGGACTTAAAATGGCATTATAGTCCCCCCCTAAAATGAAGAGTTAATGTCTTCTATCATCAAGGAAGTTGGAAATAACCTTCCATAAAGCCTCTTTCTCAGAAGGGCTATTAGGTCCATAGATATTGAAAACAAAGAATTTAGAAAGCAGTTGTTTAGATGTAACCTCAATCCATTGCCAATTAAATGCTTGACTAATCAACACAACGTCCATTGTACTGTCATCCCACAAAATACCCATGCTCCCAGAGGCACCAGAAGCCTCTGAAAACACCCCTTTCCATCTAACAAATTTCTTTCGGAACAAATTAATATCTTCACCCTTGAGTTTAGTTTCTTGCAGTAGAACTATATCTGCTCTCGCTTGATCAAGACCTCTCTTAAGCAAGCGAGATTTGTCAGGGGCATTGCAACCCCTGATATTTCACGAGAGGATTCTCATTGCTGTCGGGAAAAGGCATAGCCCTTTCCCGATAGCAATTTTGTTTGGTCTGTTGCACAACCAACTTGCTCCAACTTTTTTTTAGTGGTTTTGGCCCCTCCTACGCTTCTCCCCCAATTTTGGTTTCTTCAATTCAAACTCAAATTGGTGCAAAACTCTGTGCTCAAGAACATTAAGAGACTCGTCTATCCCCAAGAAATCATCACCGCCATCATCACTATAATAGTTTAAATTAGAGGAGCAATCTAATAAATTATCCCCACTGTCTCTAGCTTCATTAAATGAACTTTCTAGATTTCTAATTGGGGAAATTTGACCATCTTGGAGGTCTCCCCCAGCAGCTGTCTCTTCGCCCATAGCTGTGTATTTATCATGAACATCCTGAATTATGTTAAGAGCATCTAAAATTGGAAGGAAGCAACTAACCTTATTTTGAGAAGACATATTTTGGCACTCAGCAGACAATTGAATGACGGGGGGGGGGGGGGGGGGGGGGGGGGGATTACCNGGAGGATTACCGAGCTACTTGGGGATAGGCCGTAAAGTTTTTCATGTAAATCTGAAAAGACTCCTTCTGTAGCATAACCACCTTCAAAGGTGAAGAACCAACATCTAAGGCAATAGACCCTTCATAATGGGGGCATTATATGAAGGGGTTAGGGCCGAGGTCTCAGTGGAGAGCCTCATAAAATCTACCAAAGAAACTTGAGATTCAGGAACAGACTTCAACAAGCTTTTTGGGTTTAAATTCCCATTATTGCTAGTGCAGGCCTCATTCTACAGATGAATAGGAGCAATCATATTCACATCATTAGATAGGTTAGGAATGCAGGGTAGTGAATCCTCTTTGATTACATTTGCATCCTTATTGACAGGAGGTTTGAGGGGATAGTTGCCTAACAAGCCAGCAAGATATGAGCTTGGGCGTGTGGGGGATGAAGTGATTGCCTTTTGAAGATCTAGTTGGTTTGAAAGGGAGGAGCCCTAGATAGCAGCCTCAACAACCATTCGACATTCCTTCCTCCAAGCAGGTGAAGCCTGTGCGTCATCACCAGGGCATTTAGCAACAATTTCAGCCCCATCAAGCAGAGATAAATCTCTGGTAGAGATATTCTTTCTAATTCATCTAGTAAAAGGTCCTGCATATTTCCTTTACCTTTGGCTTGACAAGCGCCTTGGATATAATTCAGCTCTATATCCTCTTCCCAGACCTCTAGCATCTGTTTCCATTCACCATTTGCTGTGCCCAGAGTAACATGGTTTGGGATCAGATTATTTTGTTGAAGGTTAATCAAGATTCTGGGATGTATGGATGAATCCATTTGACTAATCACCTCTTCAGATCTGATGAAAGATCCAATCAAATTGCCAATCTGTTGTAGCGTATTCCTGACCCCAATACTTAGCTGAGAGATTATGAAGGTTAATCCAAACTGGGTATCCTGAGATCTTTTCTTTGGTTGGGTCAAAATTAGCCTTCTAGTCTCTTAAAAAAAGGCTCCTCCCATTTATTAAATAAGGCCCATTATTCAAAATCCAATCCTTGTCAACTTTTTCTTCGCAGAGGGTCATATAGAAGCCATTGGCTAGGGTTTTCAATTTGCAACCCTTTCCCCACATATTATGACACCAGTTCTTAATAAGATCAACAGAAGGCCACAGTCCTAACCATTTGAAAAAGAAAGTTCTATCCTTAAGAGTGTCTATAGATTCCTTCCAAGTTTAGTTAGAAACACGCAGAGTGGAGATGACTTCAAACTTGATATTTGGCTCAGGTTGGAGAGTCGAATCTGGTTCCTTATGACTTTGCTTCGTGGCTATATATTGCTTGGGTCTGTAGAATCTATCAGCGATCTTGGAAAAATCAAAGTTTTTGTCGATGATCTCATAGCCATTATTTGGATAGAGACCCGAGCCATTCTTCTCCCATTTCCTTCCATCCCTAGTAGCTTTCCCCTAAGAGCCGTTGAAGGGGACATTAGCTTTGTCAGTTCGGAGTTTGGATCTCCAAGCTTCAAACCGAGCTGTATTGCGCTTGTTGAAAGGCCACTGAGAAGCAGGTTGAAGACGGTAGGTAAACAATCCATGCTTCTGAAAAGCACCACGTCCATCATAGGTGACCTTTCGGCCTCCAAAATTTCTTGCAAGCGATTCTAGGGCAAATTAGTAAGGTGCATCACAATAAATGGTGTTAGATATGGATGTGATTGTTAAAGATGCAAACCTGAAATGAAGATAAGCAACAAAGAAAATAAATGAACAATAAGACACCAAATAATCCTGGGAAAACCCTCCAACTCGAGGGAGTAAAAAACCCAGCGACAAATAAATATGCCCAAACACAAGGCTCAAACTGAAGTGATGATGAACAACACTCCTATCATCTGCAGACAATAATAAATACTATTTTTGTATCGATATTAAGAAACACAAGATATCAATCTGAATTATATGCGAATTCCTTCCTAAATATAAAAACTTGTCTTGACGCTTCATTGTCTTGACCCTTCAAAGTGAGGACCCTTTGTTGTCTTCAATAAAAAATAGATTATTTATATATTTCAAATTTAGGAAAGAAAGATAGCTCCCGATGCTATAACACCACTACTCCCTCTTAGCTAGGGGAGGTATCTTGCCAGATATCCCTGTCATGGAGTCTCTCAACATGACACCCACAATGGCTACACCCATTTCTGGAAAAGAGTTTTATCACAAAATCTCTCATCGTGATAACGTCATGGAGTCACTCAACATGACGTCCACCATGGCTACTCCCATGTGTGGAAAGAAGCATATACACAAGTGCCCATCACGGAATCACTCAACGTGATGTCGTCATGGAGTCTCTCAACATGACGTCCACCATGGCTACTCCCATGAGTGGAAAGAGCAACATCTCTCAAAGGCTTTCACTTCATATTTCTCCATCTCAGAGAAATATGCATTTAGCACAGCAACATCTCTCAAGAGCTTTCACCTCATATTTTCCGTCTCAGAGAACTATGCATTTTAGCACAACATCTCTCAAGGGCTTTCACCTCATATTTCTCCGTCTCAAAGAAATATGCATTTCAGCACATAGTAAGGATCACTGAAGCTGAGACTCCCTCTCAGCAGAGACTCCCTCTCAGCAAGGGCAGCAATCTCCACAACACCAAGCTTGTCTCTAGTACACAAGCATCTTATAATAAGTAGGCGGAGGCTTGGGCATAAACTCAAACCCTCCAAGTTCACTCCTCTGATGCATCTCCTTGAGGGTGGAGAATATATTAACACATAACAGAGCAAGATGCTGAAGGCCAGGGCCTTCATTGTGCTCCAAATAAGTCTGAATCTGAGACTTCCTCTTAGTCCCATACACAGGCTCGTTCATCGGCAGCAACACCATCTCATTATTGCTGGCCAGCACCATGTTGATGACGTGTAAGTAACATTCATCAGTGAGATCCACAAAAAAATCCCACAAATACCATACAGCCATTAATAGTGATCATCATAAGCTGGACGCCCACGACTTGGGCAATCATATCCCCATTCCTTTCCATATTCATTTGATGCATAATGATCACTCTCATATCGATCACGACTGCCATATCTGTCCCTACTATCAGCATCACGGTCTCTTTCATCATATTGACCACCACTATAGCGGTCAACATAGCAGTCTCCAAAACGATCTCTACGACCTGCACCACCAACAGTGCATTCTCTTGCCCAATGGCCAGGATGACCACACTTGAAGCAATCAGATCATCCCGGTGCTTTGTCACCATAGTGCTCTCTTCCAGACTTGTATCCAGAACCAAAACCATAATCAGAATCTGGCCCTTATGATATGAGTCACAATTAAATATTGCAAATACCGACTTTAAGGTAGTTGGCCACAATAAGCCCGTAAGGAAATGTAAACCCAATGTTGTTAAACTGGTACCAGGCTACCGTGAGAAATGCTGCCCCTCTACCCAGCTGGGTACCCGATGACTGCAAACATCAGAAATCCACGCCACATTAACAGCAGATTATTCTCCAATCCGATATATGTTAAGCTCCGTGCACTTAACTCGATGATCCTTCCTGATTGGAATTAACAGAAGACGTTTTGTATTCTTCCAACTATTGAATTATCAAAGATGACTCCAGAAAAAGCTTCTTTACACCCGCTAAGTTTTTTTTTTCTTTTTCAGTCAATCACTCCTCCGTAAATCTTTCTGTTCAGACATTGCCGCTCCTTAAAACCATGGGTGATACGTGTGTTTGATAAACCAGCAAACTTGATAAAACCACCACTATCAACGTATGCTCGATATCATGAATGGCATCTGCCGCAACAGAAGTTTTTGGTGCTTAAACTCAAGCTCATTAACAGAAATTCAAAGCTGGATTATCCCAGTCGTTCAGTTCTGTGCTCAGAAATTCCACTGTATCATCAAATTGACATGCAAATAACGTATAAACTATAAACTTAGTTCTTTAACATACACTGTAGACAATGTCCCTCTGAAGAATGATCGTTCTCCAGACGCTGCAAATTTCTACAACTGCAAATGTCCTGACCAAAACAGATATTCTTCGCCCCCCCAAAAGGGATCGAACCAAAATATTCATATGAAACCCCGGCTCTGATACCATGTTAAAGATGCAAAGCAGAAATGAAGATAAGCAGCAAAGAAAATAAATGAACAATAAGAGGCAACAAATTATCCTGGGAAAACCCTCCAACTTGAGGGAGAAAAAAACCCAGCCACAAATATATCACTTATATATAATGAACGTGCAGAAGTCTGAAATACAATATGCCCAAACAGAAGGTTCAAACTGAAGTGATGATGAACAACACTCCTATCATCTGCAGACAATAATAAATACTACATTTGTATCAATATTCAGAAACACAAGATATCAATCTGAATTTTATGCGAATTCCTTCTTGAAGCATATAAACTTGTCTTGACGCTATAACACCAACAGTGATGTCAAATTAAGTAAAAGAAAATCATAGATACATATGTAAAAAACAATTTAATAAAAACTACAAAAATAAAGAGAAATATTACAAAGTAAATTGCAAGATGATGAATGACAACTTCGGCCAGACATTTACTTGTAGCAACACTTTCATGCTTGGGGCCTATGCATTTGTGGGTATTAATGTGTAGTAACACGTTGATATATGGGATTTGTTTATCCTTAGAAACCAGTTGGGCCTTGGTGATGATTCTAGTTAACACCAAAACAAAAAACTCAAAAGAAGAAAAAGAAAGCAAAGATTGTTGAATTTAAAACAGCAATTAAATTTAAAAAATAAAAATTAAAGAAGATTAGATTATTGAAAAATAACAAACTTCAAAAGCATTAAAACACTAAGAAGAAAGATACTAAAACTTAAAATGTTAATAAACACTCACAACAATGATATTATTAAAAATAAAAAATTGTATAAATGAAATATATAAAAATTGAACAGAAATATAAAATTAAAAAATCAGAAACTTTAACAGAAGTGATAAGTAATGAAGTACTGAAAAATACCTGGCTATCATATTTAAATGTACTTACTCCAGAGCAAGAAAGTTTAAAGCGCGTACTGGTTTTGTTTTTTATAAAAACAGGCAAACATAAGGTGGTGGTCATAGCTTTCAGTGGGGCTCAGGGGCAGCATGTTAAGGAAATATGGATCAAAATAAGATATAAAACTGAATGGTTGTAGTAGAATACAATTGCCTTTTTATTGATTGATTCTACAAAATATAATGACTATATATATTGAATCTAAAGGATGTGAATATGAAAAGACATGACTCATCATATTAAGTTATATGACGAGTCATGATTGTTCATATTAACATATTGTATAACTTATGATTATCGGCTTTATGCACATAGTAAATCGTATATCATAAATCGCATAGCCAACGTATATCGAATGACACGTTTAATATAGTCGGACAGTCACGATACTATCGTGACTGTCATATACTAACAGTCCTATAGTATCGTGACTGTTCGTATATAACAGTCACGATACGTGACTTCCTTTGCATACTTGGCCGATAATCATATTCGACCATTAAGTCGATTCAATAATATTACTTTATTTTATATTATATTATATTATATATATATATATATTTATCATTATTGTCTCGTCGTTTATTAAACACGAACGAACAATACTTAAACACTCCCTCTTGAGAGAGTTTAATAGAATTTGTAGACTTTTTCATATCATGATATCTGGCCTAATTCAGGACACTTAAAAGGTGTCAATCATGATGAGTTATTACATAGTAATAATATAAGCGTCAAGATGTCCGGCCCTATCCGGGACAAAACCTTTTGGGAGTCGATCTTAACAAATTATTACCCATCAAGTAATAACATAAGCAACAAGATGTCCGACCCTATCTGGGACAAACCCTTTCGGGAGTCTATCTTGAAGCCTGGTTACTATTGTCAAGATCGTCACCTTGAAATAGTAACCTATGTATACACAGAAGATCGTCATCTTCACAAGTTTGAAATATTTCAATATTTTATTTATTCATGAATAAAAAATG
>MU225848.1:1435979-1465371 GCA_018584345.1 Thuja plicata
TATATATATATATATATATATATATATGGTTTCACTTATAAGCATATTAATATATACTATATATTCAATTATTATATGGTATATATATATATATATATATATTTATCGTGATTGTCTCGTTGTTTATTAAACACGAACGAACAATACTTTAACACAACATTTCTCATAGTGCTCAGAGGTAGTGTCCAGGGTGTTCCATGACACAAAATATGGTTGGGTCGAGGGGCAGAGTCCCTTTCACCAGGGCTGAATTAAGGCCTTGAAGGCCACAAGGACATTAATGAAGCATGCCACTTTTAATAATTTTACTGTTTTAAGTTTTCTAACAAACTCAATAAATGTTTTCAATAACGTCATAATCATTTATGCAGTTAAGATTATAATTGTTGAAGACAAGAACGACAACACAAAAAATTAAAAGTCTTGAACTCAAGTTTAGTCCTAGCAAATCAAAAGTGATAGCTTGAAGCTCTACAAAGTTCAAAAGATAACCATATTTGAAAGCACACTGAGTATATATTAAATTTTCATCCCAATTCCAACAATTCATCGATCCACTTACCATTTCATTGAGACCTTCAAATTCTACATGCCCAACAACTAAGAAACAGCATGCATCACAAGAAATTGACACTATGAATAAGAATAAATCACAATCTTCTAGACAAATGAATTGCATTCTTGTCCATACAACTTGGTCATTAAATTAATCTTCTCTGCTTGTGGACCATGTTAAACAAATACCTTATCCTTTAGATTTATAAAGATTTTTTGTGGGGATATATTAATAAGAATATTAATTTTTAGATGCAAACTTAGTTATCTACATCAAAATGAATCTTTCTTGGTAGATGTCTTTAAAGAAGCATAACTTGTATATGGTATCTGTTATATTGCTTTTTTTAATTGCTATTTGTCTTTATAGGTTATCAGTGGTAGATGTTTTGCAACTCTGATGATGAACTTTCTAATAAATGTCCCTTTTCCTTGCAGTCGAGCTGTTGGGTACAGGTTTGGACCACATCTAAATGAAACCGTTCCCCTGCTTATTAACTATTGTAGAAATGCATCTGAAGCTGATGAGGAGCTAAGAGAATATAGCTTGCAGGTGTTAAAAGAGTTTGCTTGTAGAGAAATTATCTGTTTTATGTGTTTTCATCTTACACTATTTGTTCACATTAGTGGTTCCATTTTAAAAGTTGCTAGAGTATATAGGGCATAAAATGTTGCTTTGAATTTTCAGTGTGGGTTTCATATAACCTGTATTGAAAGTATATGTATGTTTTGGTGAAATGTATCTTCAGATTTCATTCTTCAAATAGAAAACCCTGAAAATTTAAATATCTGTAAACAATCACCTTAAAGATGCAATTTGCAGGCATTGGAGAGTTTTGTCCTACGTTGTGCCAGAGATGTGGCTGTTTATTGTGATATGATTTTGGAACTTGCATTGGACTACATAAGCTATGATCCAAACTACACTGATAATATGGAAGAAGATACAGAAGACAGTAATGGAGAGGAGGAGGATGAGTATGTTCAAATTACTTAAGAAAATTTTATGTGCTTGAGAAAATTTAATTTTCACACAATGGGTACTTATATTTCCGTGTACTAATTTTTTTCTTTGCCAACATTGATATTGTGAACGCTATTCTGCTGATGTAGAGAGAGTGCTAATGAATATAGTGATGATGAGGATATCAGCTGGAAGGTTCGTAGGGCAGCAGCTAAGTGTTTGTCTGCTGTGATAACATCTCGTCCAGAAATGCTATTAAAGCTGTATGAGGAGGCAGGCACTTTGAACCTTTCTTAATTGTTGCTGGGAGATATTTATTATTGATATTGTTTATAAGTCTGTTTACTTTTATAAAAGTTGACTCTATTTATCCTACATTTGTTATGCTTTTTGACCTTTGTGATGCCCAATAATTTTGGCTTTGTCCCTCTTTACAGTTTATGGCTTGCCTCCGAAGTGTAACAGGAATTGCCTTTTGTCTTTGTTAGAATCAAGAGGATACATAAATTCCATTCTTCTGGCATAACAGTAACCTGCTAAGGTTATACACAAATAGATATAAATTGAGTTTGAGATGATAAATATGGGTTGTTATTTCATTTCAAAATGTGGTTAGCTTTAGGGTTTTTTTTATAAGATGTTATATGAAATGATTGCTAGCTATCACTTGCCAAGGAAATGTAACTTTCTTCTTCCCATGGTCTGTATTCTTCTCAATGTTTAGGCATTGCCAAGTGTAGCCCAGTTCTTTATATGCCAATGGCGATATTGAGAATACGAAGTGATGGCATGGTAATTCTTGTTGATGTTATTTCTTTGTTGATATATATCTATGGCATTTTCATTGGTTTGTTAAATGGGAAGTAAACTCAAGGGGAGAAGACTTCTTTATTTTGCCCAGTAAGTGTTATTATAAAATGATAGCATTATTTAGACTTGCACAATACACCAAATTTTTCTTTGGTAAAGTTTTCAAATAATTATTCAATTGCTTTAATTATTGTACACAACAGTTTTGTGATATCCATGTGAGTACGATGACATTATTGAGATAGAATCTTTTTCATTCATTAGTTTCTCAGAGAGATTAATAGTCTTTTTTGATATGTGAAGTATTTCATTGGAATCATAATTTAATCTTGTCATTTGAGCTCCTCTAAGGTTGTGTGGAATCTGTTTTGCAGGCTTGTCCAAGGCTGATAGAGAGGTTCAAGGAGCGAGAGGAAAATGTTAAAGTATTAACATTTTGCTTATATTTTTGTTCAGATGAATGATACCATTTTCTTGCATTTTATGATTTCAGCTTCTTGTTAATTTTGCTTCAGATGGATGTGTTTAATGCTTTCATCGAGTTGTTACGCCAGACTGGAAATGTGACTAAAGGATCCGGGGATGCCCAACATTCAAGGCAAGTGCTTATGAAATATGTAGTCATGATGTTATTTGTAATGCTGCAGATTTGTCTGAGATGCTATCTATTAAAGGTTTGTTGGCTGCCATGTGCATGGTTGTTTGACTTCCAATTGTGTTATTTTAAATACAAATATACTGTTTACTGTGAAGTGTCTGTTGACGCTGTCTCTAATTTTCTGCTGTTAGTTATTGAGGCCTTTGTAAGTTGTTGAGCTCATTGGATGAAAAGACCGACAATAAATGAAATTATTTATCTCTGTAAATTCTTGATAAAGTCGACAGTTTGGATACCTTTTAAAAAGCTTTAACAAGAAAGAAAGAAGCCAGACCACCAGAGTTATATACAAAAGGGAACGAAAGGAGGAGACCCCCTCTGTCTGCATTGACATCAAAATAACCATTTGCATTAACTCAACTTTATCAAAAGTTCATAGCCATATTAAGACGAAGAATAATACAAAATCAAGACAATCCTTAAAATCTCTAGAAGAATAAGGTGGATACAATTTATAAAGCTCTAATAAGAAGTAATGAATTTAGATTGCCAGAATTATATAGGTTGGATAGACGAAGTAATCACACTTTTATATGGTGGGATAGGTTGGATAGAAGAAGTAATCACACTTTTATGTGGTGAGATGAAGTAATCATGCTCAATTATTGTAGGCTTTCTAAAAATTATTGTTGTAGTCTGTCTTGAAAATAAGATCACTTTTGATAAAGATACCCTTGGATATTTGGATATTTGAACTTTTACATCTCCAAATAGGCAATAGAGATTTCTCTGTAGCTTAGTCAGTTCCTCCTTTCTAGATAAATGGGATAATTATTAATATCATAATAATATGTAACTAATGGGAGCAAACCCTAAACTGATTGAGGCAATTTTTTGATTTAAGATTTTATATCATCCACAAAGAACTTGTAGCTACCTGATATGGGAGCAGGAGCCTTTTAGGCTGAAACCTCTTTGGCTAAGACCTGAGGGCTGACGGGTATCCATTCCATCAAAGATGCCTGAGGCATGATATTGGTCTCATCCCTTGTGATGTTGGGGCTTTGTTTGCAAGACTTGATCCCAGGTGGGCTCCTTTAGAACAATTTAACTTCACCAGCAGACCAAGGGCCCATTGTCAAAAACCATCTTGAGGTAGAATTTTGGTGCAGTGTAAAAGTGTAGATATTGAGACAACCCATCTTGATCTTTCTTGAAAATTTAAGAAAATTGTTTTAGAGTTTTGTTTCTTGAACTCTAAGTGGCTTGGCAAAGGTGATTCATGTAGTTTGGATAATGCTTGTGCAATTATTTTATATGAATTTACCTTTATACCAACAAGATATTGGTACTAGCATGTGATTCTGTCTTGACTTGACTGTGTGGACCGATGGACAAGACTTGAGATGGGAACACCATCATTGGTTGACTGTTCATAGTGAATGTGTGGGAAGTTGTGTTGGATCTTCCACATTTCACTAATAAGGAAGAGTGAAACGAGTTGCATTTAAGAATGGCTTGATGTTTTTCCGTTTACTCTGTAATTGTATTCACTATAATAATCTTTCAAGATGTAGTGCTTTTTGGTCATGATTGATAGGAGCGTTTGTGGATATCTTAGTTATTTTTTTCAAATTGCTTGGTTACTGGTCTGCCTTGTAAATTCATAGCATAGCAATCGTGTTAATGGAATAACAGTATTTTTTTTTTGTAAACATTTTATAGTAACTGATCAAAAAACTAAATGCAACTATAGCGTATCTTCTAATTTAACAAATCTTCAAAATGGCTTATATCGTTTAATGCCTTGGCAGCCCATTATTGATGTTGAAGCAAGAAGTCCCAAAAATAGTTAAGTCTCTGAACAGGCAGCTCAGGGAAAAATCAGTGAAGACTAAGGTGAGTGTCAGATCTATATGTAGAAAATGATGATGCTCTGCAATACATATTACTCTTTAAATATAGTATCTTTTGCATATAAAAAAAACCTTATGATTTTTCTTTCTGCTTTCCTTTTATTTTTATATTTATGTAAAAATTTGCAATTACTATCCCGATCGAGAATGTTTATGCAGGTTGGGGCATTTTCAGTATTGAAGGAGCTTGTGGTTGTGCTACCTGATTGCTTAGCTGATCATATAGGCTCCCTAGTACCTGGAATTGAGAAAGCACTTAATGTAAGATAAAGAACATGTGTTTTATATGAGATTTTGTATTCTCATAATCTATTGTGTTGTCTCTTTTCTGAATAAATTGTCTTGTATCAGGACAACTCGTCAAACTCAAATCTTAAGATTGAGGCTCTTGTATTCACTAGACTTGTGATGGCCTCACACTCACCCTTTGTCTTCCATCCCTACATCAAGGTAATGGTTGCCTAATCATGCATACTGAGTACTATATTGAAGTGCTTGTGACTGAAACATGAGTGTAGCTGGAGTTGTTTTCTAGTACCATGCTCTCTTGTTGAGTTTCTATTGGAATATTTTCTTTTATATTCATGCCCATTTAATCCGTCTAGCTTACAGAGAGTGTTTGGAGACACTCAATTTGAATATAGGGAACAATATTTGCTCTGTCTTCCCTTTTTTGAAGTAAAAAAAATGGCTCACACACTTTTAGCATAGTAATATCTTAAGAAATCCTGACTGCTCTAACATTTTTTCTACACCAGTTTTTTCCTCCTGTATTCTAGCCTTTTTGAGATATTTTTGCGGTGAACTCAACAATAAATTCTTTGGCTAATGATAAACTAATCCGAACATGTCTCAGGCCCTTTCTGGACCTGTTCTTTCGGCTGCTAGTGATCGTTACTACAAAGTCACAGCAGAGGCACTGAGGGTCTGTGGAGAACTGGTCAAGGCAATTCGTCCACAATTTTCGCCTGTAAGATTGTTATCTTGATATTATTAGTAAATGCAATGAATGCCATTATTTCCAACTGATTATGTTTTATGTTTTATTCTTAAATGACAAATCAATTTTTGGTTGCAGCCACCAGTTTTTGATTTTAAGCCATATGTTCACCCCATTTACAATACCATTTTGATGCGGTTGGCCAACCAAGATCAGGATCAGGTCGGATCTTCAGCTTTCTTTTCCTGGATATGATTCTTGCTGATTTAATATCAGTCATAGTAATGTTTTAGAACCCAAAAGGAATGCTGTATTATCTCCTGTGTATGATTTTGATTGCTATATATTTTATTGGTCCATGGGTTGTGCTTTTATTTCTATCTGATTTTGGATCTCTATATACAGGAGGTCAAGGAGTGTGCAATTTCTTGCATGGGATTGGTTATTTCAACATTTGGTGACAACCTTCAAGTTGAACTACCTGCATGTTTGCCTCTCCTTGTTGATCGCATGGGAAATGAGATAACAAGGCTTACAGCTGTTAAGGTGTGACATGCAAGACCTTATGGTACCAAATGATCTGAGGATTTCAGCTTGGAGTTAATTTATTATATTGTATGAGTTGTATGGAAATGACATTTTGAGTCTTTCAGCTTTTAATTTCATTTAAAATTGTAATAGCATTTCTTTGTGTTTTGTTTCTGTCCATGGTATCTTGGCCTACAATTTCTATTTTTTACATCTTGAGCTTGTCTCAAGTTGTTCTTATGGTTCAAGCATGGCTATGATATGTAGAAGACTAGGTATAGAAACTATCCATATAGATGAATTAATCTTTCAAAAATTTGCCTTCTAGAGGTGACTGCTTAACAGTTTATATCAGTCTAATAAGGTTCTGTTTCGTTGCAATTTATATTCTCTGACACTCCACATACAAGTGAGTTTAATGGTAACTTTGCCTACCTAGCAGAAGTCAGTGAACACATTTATAAGTTTTGAGTCAAGTTGCTCTTTGCCTTCTACAGAGCAGTTCCTTTAATTGTCAGTTTTGTAGACATGTTTATTGAGAAGCTTTAGGAATAGTTGTCCAGAAATCTAGCTTGATGGTTCTATTAATTTTTTACCAGTTTGTTTCTTGGGTACGGGCAAGTGCAGGTTTTTGAGAAAAGATTGTCCCATCAAGGCTATGGAAGGGGGCCGAGTTGGGGAGGAATAGAATCTCATTGTAAACAATTTTGAGCACTACCTTCTTCCAAATGCTCGGTATATTCACAATTCAATAATATTACCCTCTTTACAACACCAAGCAATATATATGAGGTTTTCAGTGAGCCCTCAGCCTGAACTGGGCAATAACTGACCCTGGCTGGTGGAGCCTCAAACAGGGGACCCATCCCCATCAGAAATGAATAAGCAGTTGAAACCCCATGGGCCCAGCAGCCTAGCAGGGGCATGGAGCCTGTGAGTGCGCTGGCCCACAGGGGGGCTGCTGAAATAGCAGCACATCTTTACCAAAGATCCATTCCCTTAATAGCAATGCCAAAATAACATTACTCTCTTATTGAGGATTTTAATTATGTCGAGGTATGTGCTCAGTTCTCTGCAAATTCCTACAGAAGGCATAGATGCAATGACATTCTCGTGTGACTCACAAGCCAAGCCATATCTTTGTTAGGAGCAAAGCATCTGTTGCATCCAACTCATCTGGCAATCCATAGTTCGCTTTGTTGCCAGATCATAGCTCCTTTAGTCAGAAAACACTCTGAATAAAACCAATTTATTATTAAAAATTTGAAAAGAAAAGAGTACTCTGCTATAGCTATTTTCTTAAACTACAAGATAAGAGTTCTTAGAATAGTTGAGATACCATTATTGACTTTACTCTGTTTCTCTTTCATGTTTCTTCAGATTGCATTGTGCTTGTTCATGGTTCTTTTTTGGCTGATTCATGTACTGTTCAGGCATTTGCTGTTATTGCTGGATCACCTCTTCGGATTGATTTGACATGTGTTCTTGAGCATGTGTTTGCGGAACTAACAACATTTTTGCGAAAGGTAAATTTATGTTTAGGTGATGATTATGTTTATAGCATTACTGTCATTTATTTTCTTGGGTTTTATATTCACGTCTTGAAAAAATCCCTTTAATCTCTTGATCTCAAGCACTTGGAATATTTTCTTGTTTGAGTTTCCAAACAGGCCAATCGAGCACTAAGGCAAGCTTCATTGGGTACTCTGAATTGTTTAGTTGTTGCTTACGGTGATAAGATCAGATCATCTACATTTGAAGCCATAATCACAGAGCTTCCAACTCTCATAAGGTTTTTTTTTTTGTGTTGCTGGTCCTTTTTTCCTTTTATATCTATGGAGTGGCATGTAGAATTGTTTTTACGAAGTGGTTTCTGATTCTATTGTTTATGGCATTCCGTTTTCAGTGATGCAGACCTACATATGACTGCTTTAGCATTGGAACTGTGCTGCACAATGATGTATGATCAAAAGCGTCACCGAAATGTTGGGACTGTAGTGCGTAATAGGGTGCTTCCTCAAGCTCTCGTGCTTGTCAGGAGCTCATTGTTGCAGGGTCAAGCACTGCAAGTAATTTGCATTCCTTGTCTTAATGCAATCTTTTTTGTGCAGGAGTGCTCTTGACGTATTTGTCTTACTATTGCTAATTGCATTCATATGTATTTTTGTAAACATGCAGGCTCTGCAAAGCTTTTTTGCAGCTTTAGTACAATCGGCAAACACTAGTTTTGATGCTCTATTAGATTCTCTTCTTTCAAGTGCTAAACCATCTCCACAATCAGGTGGCCTAGCGAAGCAAGCTCTCTATTCAATAGCTCAGTGTGTGGCAGTTCTTTGCCTAGCTGCAGGAGATGCTAAATGTGCGTCAACAGTACAAATGCTGATGAACATTCTCAAGGACAACAGCAGTGCCAATTCAGTCAGTGCCTCTAATTTCTAAACATATCGTAGTAGCAAAATTGAACGTTTTCTGAGGACCGTGTCAGTGTGACGTTCTAAATTGCATTTAAGGATATTCATAAACTTGAGCTTTTATATAATCACAGTTTCCTATTTACTAAATATCCTATGTTTTTAACATATAGTCTATGACTGAGGCCTAATTACTCCTTTGTAGGCTCGGCATCACCTTGCATTGCTCTGTTTGGGAGAAATTGGGAGACGGAGAGATCTTAGTCAACATGCAAACATAGAAGGCATTGTGATCGAGTCTTTCCAATCTCCCTTTGAAGAAATAAAATCTGCAGCATCTTATGCACTTGGAAACATAGCTGTTGGAAATCTCTCTAAGTATCTTCCCTTCATTCTGAATCAAATTGATAACCAACAGAAGAAGCAGTACCTCTTGCTACATTCATTGAAGGAGGTGATTTGGTTTCTTACGTATTTGAATGTTTTGTTGCCGAGGGAATGAATTACTTACTTGCAGTGTTTTGCAGGTTATTGCTAGGCAAGCTGTAGATGAAGCTGGTCAGGTTGACTTGCAAGATGCATATGTTGAAAAGATACTCAACTTGTTATTTAATCATTGCGAGAGTGATGAAGAGGGGGTGCGCAATGTTGTTGCAGAATGTCTTGGGAAAATTGCTCTTATTGAGCCAGAGAAACTTGTTCCAGAACTACAGGTATGTGTTTATTATGTTAGAAATTCTATGGAAAATGTATTCTTTTTCTTTTGCTAAATTCATTAAACATCTATTAAGAATTGATCTTGTTCAGGAAAGAACCTTGAGCCCATCTGCCTTTACAAGGGCAACCATGGTTATTGCTGTAAAATATACTTTTGTGGAGCGTCCAGAAAGAATTGATCAAGTTATCCAACCTGTCATAGCATCTTTCTTGATGCTTATTAGAGATGATGATAGGGTAAGTCAAAGCTAACTAGTTAGTCACTTGTGTAATTATCATTTTTAGTTTGTTTGTGTAATCACGTTTGTTCAATTCTAAGCAGTCATTTGATATTGAAATATCCTTTTGATGGAATGAGTTCTGTTTGTATTGTAAACATGTTTTTTCATTTGTTTTTATAGACATATTGAAAACGTTTTCTGATGCATTGCTGAGCTGTTCGTGATAGTTTATGAAATATTGCTTGATGGATGATGTGAGTTTTTTTGAGTTTTTTAAAATGAACTTTTTAACTGCTGCGCTGTCGCCATCCCCGGGACAGTCAGGGGACATCTAGGCATCCCCCGCACATTAGTTTCCAGGTCTTTTGCAGATGTACTCGAAAAGTCCCCAATTTTTTTTCCAATTTTGGGGACATCCAGGAACATTTCTGAGGTGTCCTTGCATCCCCTGGATGATTCCACTCCAAGATGGCCCTTTTTAAACCGCATAGGTACACCAAGAAACAAGTTTTGAAATCATATTTACTATTTGATGGGCCCTCTGACCCTATCTATAACTAGAATTGCCAGACTCAACTGCCTCTACAATGCGACTTTACATTACATTGTGTTGTTGGACTCTCCTTTTACTTTGTTGTCTTATGTCAAATGAGAGATGAGGCATTGAGTGGATCAAGCTATGTGCCAACCAGTTACTTTTTGTAGCAGAGGAACTTGAAATCTGCAAGAGGAGGTGAATGACAAGTTTGCACTATAGTTATTCAGGCCCATATAGTCACCACTAGCTAAGTGGTCTCTCCTGTCAAGGTGAGCCTGTCTATCCTTCCCAAACTCTTATAGCCATCGAGTTCAGTAAATTTAATCCACTACTTATTTTTCAATTTTCACCCAGACATGACATTTTTCTTTGAGGCCTTAATGATAATCTGATCTGAAGCAAGCTGATGCAATTATAAGCTATAAGGATGCTGGCAAATCTCCACCATTTGATAGTTGTTATGTCATGTATTCTTCCTTAGGCTACTTATTGGCTTTGTCGTTTCCAGACTGGTCAGCTAGCTTTTAGAGTTGCACAATTTTTCACTGATTTGTACAATTCGCTGGCTTGATGTAAATTTTTTACATGCTGTATCTGGTGTTGACTAATCTTTGTAACTTAGATATGATATTGCCAATATTGCACATCACAATTGCAATGCGATCACATTTCCTGTGCTTCTTGGGTTATTTCAATGTTTTCTTATTTTGTTTGTTCTTATAAATGTTCTCTTTCTCATGTTAATGCAAGTACTGCCTTCTGTGTATTATCTTTGTTTCTAGTGTTATGTGGGCAGGCAGGAGCGCATGCTTGGGCTCCCATCTTATAAATCTGTATTCTAAATGCCCTCTTAATGTCTGGTTTGTAGCATGTGAGACGTGCAGCAGTTTCTGCCTTGAGTACAGCAGCTCATAATAAGCCAAATCTAATAAAGGGTCTTCTTCCAGAATTGCTACCACTTCTGTATGACCAGACAGTTGTGAAGGTATATATATGTATGATATATATAGTACATTATATGTTTGTATGCTGTATCAATAAACGTTTCTTACAGGATGCTTTTGAATTGTTTACTTCCTGCAGCAAGAATTGATAAGGACTGTTGATCTTGGTCCTTTCAAGCACACTGTCGATGATGGGCTAGAGCTGAGAAAAGCAGCTTTTGAATGTATGGATACATTGCTTGACAGTTGCCTTGATCAGATTGATCCTTCATCCTTCATTATTCCCTTTCTTCAATCAGGCTTAAATGGTGTGTATCAATTATTTTTAAAAAAATTCAAAACTATAAGAAAAAATAAATTATCTATTATTGCATTTAGTTAATCTAGAATGGTAGTGTATATAACTCATCCGTATGATGAGAAGTAGCAATTCGCAACGTGTGATATTCACTGGGGATTCTGTTTGTCTTAGATCATTATGATGTCAAAATGCCTTGCCACCTCATTCTTTCAAAGCTTGCAGACAAATGTGCCTCTGCTGTTCTGGCAGGTTAGCTGGTTCAGCTTACACATAAGAATTCTTAGTGCTTTTTCATCTATGAAAGGATAATTTGATTGATGTCCCTAGAGTCTAACTAACCCATGCCACAATGCAGTTCTTGATTCATTGGTGGAACCCCTGGAAAAGACCATTAATCATAGGCCAAAGCAAGATGCTGTGAAGCAGGAAGTAGATCGCAATGAGGATATGATTCGTAGTACACTACGTGCAATTGTTTCTCTCAATCGTTTAAGGTGCTTCAATTTGTTCGAAATTAAAGAAAACTTTCTTTAATTTTATTTATGCAAAGATTCTTTGGAATTGATGAAAACATTCTTTGTTTTATTTATGCAATGATTCTTCAGTTATTTAATCTTCATCTATATATAACTAGGCAACTTCTCATCTTAAATAATATGGAGTATTATTCTATGCATAACTGGGCGATCTCTTATTTATAATATTGTGTATTGAATAAACATGTCTGTAAAGGTACACACTACTAACTAGAATGAACAGAGTTGAATGCATATGCTTTACATCGGGATCATTCATTTTTTGAAATCTAGGCAATATTGCCTGGCCTGCAGTAAAGTGACAACTATGCATGATTCCGATCGTGAACCAACCTTGTACTTGTTATTGATATTTTTGTCTCATTTTCTGGTTTCTGTTGGAAGTAAAGTTATTATTTTTCACTGGTATCCTATGCAAATATGAGTTTATTTTCCCGCACTTAAATATTTTATATAAATTGCTTTCACTAGTACTTTCTGAAAAGCAGTCACGATTTTCTTAATTAAAAAGGAATATAGGAGCATTAATTTTTACTTCTAAGTGCATTTTTTGCTTATTGATTTGATCTGCATACTCATTTTTATGTTCTTTTGTTTATGCAGTGGTGGGGAGTGCAGTGCCAGATTCAAAATGCTTATGGACTCTATTAAGAAGTCCAGTCATCTAGCTGAAAAATACAGTGCTGTTCGACATGAGAGTGATACAGTGGTGACTAGTGATGCTATGGATATTAGTTAGGCTTCTCAATATTTGAAAAGTATATTTTTAATAATTCTAGCACTGTAATGTTGCAAAAAGGCAATTTGTACATTTCAAAGAATGTTCTTTAGAAGAAGGGAGATTGAGTGTCTAGTTTTGTTACCTCGGCATTTATTGCATTAGTTTCTCTCCATTAGATTTGCTTGGGAAGCACCATATATTTCTGCAAGGATATTAAATTTCACTGTTAGGAGTGCAGCTGCTGCATCCTTCATTTATATGTATTGTCCAAGTGGGGTCAGCTTTACTCGGTAAAAATTATCTCAGACAATTTTGCACTCATTTAAAAGTAGAACTGTAGAACTGAAGTTGTGCATGCCTATGCATTTCTTCTTGAACACTGTATAATAGCTTTGTGGGCCGCTTTTCTGTATTCAATGTGTACCTGGTGGTCAGTTCCCATTTATGACATTGCAAAACTAAAACTTGTAGAAATCAATTCTTTTCTGGCACTGAAATGTGTTATCATCACATAATTTTAAAAAGTTCTGCATAAAATCAATAAAGTAAAAGATACATCTCAGGTTAGGCTGTGGGCCGTCTGCTATGGCTCACCAGACTATAAAGTTCTTTTTGAAGAATATGTAGAACTTGGATGTGATAACACACCCAGCAGAGTACATAAATACACTTGAAGTTGCTACGAGTGAAAAGCCAAGCCAATAAACTACTTTATAGCAAAGGTTATACTTGTGAATGCTAAGCAACGAACAGCAGCGGGAACCGGTAGGTCTCTAGTGCAATGTCTGATACACAGTGCAAACCCAAGGTTGGTGTATTAAGTTATTATTTTTATTTGAGTATAATCAATTGTTTGACATTCATGTTTATTCTACAACCAGAATAACATATCTAGTTCAAAATGGTTAATTGTATAATTTGTACAACCACGACATAATTCATTTTATGTTTTGAATCACCCATGCCTACAGCTATATTTTTATGTTAGGTCTGAATCAGTATTTTTCTGTTTGAAAATTCTATCCTATATTCACTTTTTCATCCCCATTTTCTAAGCACCCAAAATATTCTTTATACACGGCAAACCCATGAAACTCAAATTTCATTTTTTTCGTCTGTTTTGCTGCATGATGCTAATTAGACCGTAATTAATTAAGCACGTTAGAAGTTAAAGATGTAATATCTTGTGTGAATAAATTTAAGATACAATATAATTAATACCAGTTTTCAAATACCAAAAGGAAATAATCAATGTGGGCCTCAAATCATAGTGTCCCTCTCTGCGGAAAATATGGTTCTTCCCATTACCTCGAATTCTCTCTAAAGTACTTCGTTCTCACATGGTCTATCAATAATTCAACATGAGACCTCTACAAGAAATAAAAACTAAAGCAAGCAATGATTTACTCACACCCAACAAAATACTGGCCTGGCCGACAATGTTTGGACCTCCGTCATTACCATTGCCTTTAACATGGGCTTTAGGTTGAAATATCCACACATGTAGGTAGATGCGTTGTATGGACCTTGACCTTTAGAATGATATGCAATATGTTTCATTCACAAGCAAAATAAAGTTTTGCTTTCAAAGAAGTTACTTATATTGCCTTGAGAGGTTATAAAAATGATTTGAGTGCGGTTATTTTTGTTTTCCGATGATTAAGGTCCATTAAGGTTCTCAGATTATGCACTTGTCCATTCATTGACATCTAGTTGCTTATCCACTTTGATATACTCATTAACTAAGGAATAGTGTTAAAGGTCATAAAGACGATTGTGTGTGCTTCTTGATTGTTTATTTGTCATTTTTTGTTGGTTGATAAGGCCTATCACATTATGCAGTTCTCCATTTCATATTTGTTTCGTTGCTCTCAATTTGCATATTTACTTTGATATATTCATTAAATAATTTGTAGTGTTTATGTTCTTGGTTAGGTCATGAAGCCGATCATGTAGAAGTTGGTGGCATTGCAAGTTACCATAGTCCCTAAAATATGTTGGTAAATAAGGTAAATGTCCTTAACTATCGATCTTAAGTTTAGATTCATAAACCTATCACCATTTCCTTTATCAAACTCCACCAAAATCATTCCAACTCATGCAAAATGCCCTTGCAAAAGCAACCTAATGTATGTTGAGTATATTTTTTTTTGTACCAATTCTCTAATTTTGTATAAGTTGGTTATGTATTTTCCTATTTCTAGGTTTTTTCTAGACTTTTAATTAAGCTTGCTTAGGATAATATAGTGAGTAATTAATGTGAGTGGGTGCAAGGTGTTGACATTTTCTATGAGAGTTATACTTGTCCTTTTAGGCTATTGTGGTGGTTTCTTCCCATTGGTTATATTTGCTACCTCTCCCCTAATTTCTTGTAAATACTCACTCCTAGTTAGTTTTATTTCATTCTATTGGATTGGAATTGCATTCTATAGATTTTGCTCTTTCATTCTCCTAGTGCCATTTTGCTTCTTTATTTAGCATTTGCAATTATCTCTTGGACTTTGTGTTTTTATTTTGATCTTGTATCATTTACATTCACAATCTTATTTCTATTTGTATGCACTAGTTTTTTGGATTATTCACCTTTTTGGATTTTAATAGTTAGGAGAGCAATGAATCTAATGCTAATGATTTGTGTTTTCAATAGTTATACAAAGTCAAGTCCACATAACCTGTAAGAGATATATTGTATGATTAATCTACAAATCATGCAGAATATGCAATATATAAATGGATGAACAAATAGGAAGTAATTTTGAACATTTAATATAGATCATAGATAACACACAAATCTCCTATTTATGACATATGATATGTTTGAATAACATGCTTGAGGAATGAATCTTGAGAATTGTTGTATTATATTAAGATACAAAAGTGGAATCCAATCTTTGCTATGTCTTGATCTATAGATTTGATGAGATGAGAAATTAAGAGAATATTTCAATATGGAAGCTACAAATATTGTGAATTATAAATAAGAGCTGTAATGAAATTAAGAGATTATTCCTTGTGTATAGTTAAATATGAAATTTACAAATGTTGTGAGCTATAAATAAGAAATGTGAATCTACCTTCTTGATTTTTGAAATTGATTCAAATACAATTGTGCTTCAATAAACCATTCTAATTAATCCTAACTTGTAATCTCCCCATGTTGATTTCCTAAACCTTGCATATAGGTTTCTTTCAAGGATAGGGATGTCTACATAGTATTTTTTAGTGCATTTAGGATTTATGTAGTATTCAGTAGTTATAAATTATATATATTTTTTCAATAACGGAAAAGGGTGATTGTTTTGGAGAAGGATTGTAGTTGTCAATCACATTTGTGCAAATATTTTCATTACTTCCTAATTTGCAATATATGGCATTCAAAATTTATTTCACTTATTCTATTTTGTTGTACAACCACTTACATTATATATGTTATCCAATATTGTTTTATAAGTTCATAATATTTCAAAAGGAAACAATGATTCTCTTTAATAAAATTGTTACCTATTTTTCACCTACAACTCAAATAGGTAGAGCTGATTACGTTTTACAACTAATCAAGGTGCATATTTGGTTACATTTGGTTTCGTGATTAAGTGTTTTTTTGTATTAAAAGTAATTGCTGAAAGTAAAGTATTGTATTGAAATAAAATGCTGATTAAAGAGACCACTTTATTGATATGCAAATATATTACACAATATAAATATACATATGTTTGCATTTTTAGTTCTTTTGATACAAAAGAAAAGTGCAAGACCCACAGAAGTCGTGGGTTAACTATAAAAAACAGATGCAAGTACAAAGTAAATATGAGTTTAAGGACAAGATGTAAACAAGGGAGAGGGACCTATCATTGCCTGATGTAATGACGAATCCTTACATTCATTGACCTACAAGGAGTGGTAAAAGTTGTTAGAGCTTGAGGTCTCACTGCTATGTTTACAAATCATCTACACATGCATAATTACTTAGATAAATGCATCAAAACAGATGAAAAGGAGCAGAAAAAAATACATCATGATTTCATCTTTTTAATCTAACTAGTTTATGTCATGTGCAGGAACATGTATCATAAACATCATTGAACATTTAAATCTAATATCATTCATTATTTAGCATGTGGGGTAAAATGGGCTCCCACAAGAGTTGAGCCCAACATTCTGCATGGGGGATTTCGTTGAACAATTAAAGGGACATGTCACTATTGCATGAAACCTTTTAGTTCTACACCCTTAGGATAACACATCAACAATAAAGACAACAAACTATCAAAGGGGCATGCCATTATGGCATGAAACCTTTTATTTCAAAGCTACAAGCTTAAGGAATAATAAGGTTCAAAGGTTCGCCATGTAGGGTATACAAAGTGTATTCATTTATGAAAAGAAGCCATGTATGTTCTTTGATTGTGAGAAAGAAAGAAAAACGTTCACTTCAAGACGACCTCCATTACTTGCAAGATATATAAAGTAGCAACTTTCTAGTATGATGAACATAGCCCTCAAATAGAGATTCAATGAAGTCAAATGAAACACTAGATAGTTAGGGATATGCTGTAGGTTCAATTAAGAAGCTACAAGTATCAAGTTGAAGAGAAAAGATCAAAGGGTTAAGCATGGTATATCAATCAGACATCTACATGCATGGAGTACAAATTTTCTTTTAATACAATGAACAAGTACAATATCAGGTGAGCTTGTCACAATGCAAATACAATGATCAAACCACACCAAGAGTAGTTATAGTGCATTATCTAGTTAATATCATGAGTGCATAGGACATAAGAAAAACTATCATGTTACTGAGCAACATACCGAACAATCACCATATACAAGAAATAGGGTTGGCCATGAAATGGAAGATGAAGTGATCTAATGCAAGGAACATTTAGTAATGCCATGGATTAATGCTTGATACAATACAAAAACTTGCTATATGATTTCAAGTGGTGCAAAAGAAAGTAGTTGATATACCATATGATACTCATGAACAAACTACAAAATAAGAAACTATGCATGCTTAATTAGAAGATCAGGATATGGAATTACCAAGTTGTTCAATAATCATAGTTGAGAGAAGAGTTTGAAAAGTCTTTCAAAATTAAGGTACATGTTGTCAGATTCATTAACAATTTAATCTTTAGAAAAGCAAGTATTTCATTATGAAGCAAATTTAGGATGTTATCATTAGAGCTACCAATAACACAAATCAAGCCTTTAATTGTGTGCATAAATGTTGACACACTTCTATGAATCATTCCATTCAAGGTTGCTCAAGAATGAGGCCTCAAATATCGATCCATAGCTCTCTAGTCATGGAGTGTAAAGATATGAAATAGAGGCCCTCAGATTGACCTAGTTGTGTCTATTGCAAATACACCATGAAACGAGAGATTCAAATGCATGAAAATGAGATCTACTTTATATGATTGCAATGCATGAAAGGAAATTAATCTAAATGATAACAATGCATGATTAATCTATGAAAGGAAATACAAATGCAAGTTTAATCTATGAAAATAAATATGAATTTAATCTATATGAAGAGCCATAAATGCAAGAAAGAAGTAGACAAGAAGAGAGAAGTTGCAATATCCAAGCTCAAATGCTTAAATGCTCCTCCAAAATTGCTCTCCAAACTTGCAGCATAACAATACTATGAAAACCTAATATGAAAATGAGAAGGAGAGGTTTCCTTTTAAAGAAAAGTGAACGATTGAGATTAAGAGACAAAAATCAAAGGCTATGATTAAGAGGCAAAAATCCCACCACTTAGGAGGATGTGTTGAAAAAGGGATTTTTATTTAATTCATTTCCTTTTTCAACAAATAAAGTGCTTTAAGTGAGGATTTTTATTTATTTAATTAAAAGAGGGATTTTCTTTCAATTAAATAAATTAGAAGAATTTTATTTAATTAAATGAGGGAAATTGAATTTAATTAAATAAGAGGAATTTAATTAAAAGAGAGATTAAATCTTTTAATTAAATAAAAATGATCAAACCTTAGGAAATATTGAAATAGTTGAATAATTGAATTAATTGCAATTTGATCAAGGAAATTGATTTGAATTGAAAATGTTCCAAAGCATTGATTCAGGAAATTGATAAAATGATAAAATGATAAATGGGGCCCAAAGTCTAGGCGACCATTTTAGGGTGCATACTAGAGCTACCAATAACACAAATCAAGCCTTTAATAACATTGAAAGAGGAGGCAAGCTACCATCAAGTTATGAATTCAAGATACAACATACCAGTTAGTCAAAGAATGACATCATTGACCAATGATACATATAGTTTTGGCATGTGAGATCTTACGTTTAAGGACAATGGTATCATCTTTATTATGTATAAAGCCTACAAAATAGAAGCAAAATGACAGTATTGTTACAAAATAGAAGAAAGTATTGCTACAAAAGCAATATTACAGAGAAATGGCAAGAGTGTTCATCAATAAGGTAAAAAAAAGCAACTAAAACAACAAAGATCTTATTTCTAAACAAGTAAATAATTACAGGTTTACATTAATATTATCAACACATTATCAACAAAGCACATGAACAACACTGAAAGACCATTAAGAAAACAAGGGATATTAACAAGAGGGATGAATATGTACAGTGTCATGGTTGTCATCAAGTATGATAGCTTTACATTCATTAAAGAAAGGTATGATGTTGTCCTTGTGGCTTGAAATGATAGAGGGTGAAAGTTGATATATCTTTGTATTCATTAGCTGTATATGAGAGCATGATTTAAATTAGTGGCAGAGGGTATGTCTCGTGGAGGGAAAGTATCACAAGACTTCAAAGTTTTTTGAGTGAAGGAGTCACATGATACACAATCTTAAGATCTTGTTTAGTTATGGATTTAATAATGGACAAGTTCTTATCATAACCTAGCTGCAACCTAGAGTCCTCAAGTGTTTTGAACACAAAGTTACAAAAATATAAAAGTTATGACATTATACCAGAAACAAATCAAGATGTAAAAAGGACAGAGTGGTAATATGAGGGTTTCACCTCATGCTTGCAGCTAGAAAAGATAGTGTTCATAATTTTTTTAAAATATATATCAGGGTTTCAAGATATCAATCTATGGCATGTGTAGTAAACAAACCCACATAGTTCTTTTTCTTTTTGTAGTCATCTAAAGTCTAATACATGGATAAAACCCTCAGTATTTTTTTCTTTTACAAAAATGAATTTTTTTTGATGCCGAGCCTCAAAGTTACCTATAAGAGAATAAAGGAAGTTTACACATTTTAAAAAATGATTATGACAGGTGAAGCAAGAAAGAAAATCTCATAAGGCCGCAACTATGATTATAACAAAGGAAGAGTTTCTTTTTTCATCCTTTGAATATCTCAATAAAATAGAAGCTCAGGGTGGTTTGAATCATCACATACTTGCGAGAATGACCTATAAATCTGCTAGGAACTGGCAGAAGACCTTCAAGAATCATAGCAACATTCACGTCTTTTGGTATTTTTGATGGAAGTATATTTACTTTGATACCCGCGAATACTAAGACAATTAGGATGTATATTTTTATTACTTTTTAATTTATATTTACTAGTATGCATAGAGTATTACTTAATAGGTACAGATTTAAATTTATTTATTAAGTGATATTTTATGTGCTTTGTAAACATAAATTAAAAGGTAATGTGTAAACATGATTTGATCTTACGTTTGAATTTGTAATTGATATTTATTAAATAGTGAGTTATAAACTATTTAATAAAAATATCAAATTTAACAAATGCAATTATAGGGTAAATTGTGGCTCAAGAGGGAGTGGATTTTTTGCATGTGATAGTTAGATTGGGCAAGGAGGGCCTTTTATTTTTTCTGCTTCAGTTGAGGTGGTTCATGGATCAATTTTGAGATAGTTTGTCATCAGTTGGGGTACTTTTCAGTTTTGCATGGCTTTGGGTTACTTTTTGAGCATTTATCCCCATGTTACTTTCAGTTAAGTCCCTTGATTGAATGAATTTTTATTTACATTCGATCTATGGAGATTTGCATGATTTATGAGGTTTTTGAATCATTTATGAGTAGTTTTGCATGAATTTGAAGGACCACATGGACAAATTATGAGTTTTGGGGAGATTTTAGGTGGTCAAATACATGTTTCCAACAATTTGACCCCTCTTTGCTTGTTTTTCTCATCTTTTGATTGTTGAGGGATTTGATCTATATCTTTCTTTTTGAACTCATTAGTTAGGGTCCTCTCTCTTTGTCTTTATTTTGAATTATGCAAATTTTGGTATTAGTGTATTGGGCATATATAGATATTGTAGCAAGTTTTCCAGGATTATTCAATAAAGATACACGTTCATTTTCAATTTTGCTATGTGGAGTATTGATTGTGAGTAATTGATTAAAATATTGAGTTTCATCTTTATTTTATCAAGCTCTTTTTAGTATTAGATCTAGGATTTGGTATACTTAAGTGAAGGTCTGTGATTGTGTCCTTTTTTGTTGGAAATTGAGAAAACACCAGTGTTTTCCTTTCAAGGCATCATAATACCAGGGCTTGTCATAAGAATCTCTTTTGCAGGAAGTTTTTGAATGAGTTTGTGAGATTTATAGTGGCTTTTGAGGGTAATTTTGTGAAGTTTATCCAGCTGTATGTCTCATCATTCATTTGGTGCATAAGCTATTAAGTTTTACTAGTTCATTTCACGAGTATCCATTTTTATCCCTTTTCCTGCCATTGTTTAGTTTAGGTGAGTACCATTGAGGAATCAACCTTGTAATTTAGAGATTTGCTCTTGTTATAGATCACCCACAGTCTGAGAGTGTTTCCATGTTTCAACAAGATGGTTAAATTTCATATTTTCTAAGGGTGCAATCCTGATTGACAACAATTTTTTGGTACGCTCGGTGGGACACGAATTGATTTCGAGTTCTACTGAGCTACACTTTTGTTGCTGTTTTGGTGTGAATAGTAGCTTCACAACCTTCAAGGAGGTAATTTTTAAGCACCTTACAACTCTATCACTCTGATTTTTAGTGGATTTGGTGCTTTTGTAATTGCATATGAGAAAGGTACAAACCAGGCAAAGTAGAGAAAGATTTGAATACCAGGAGCTTCAACCAGCAAGAAGAGGAGGTAGGGCAGCAACAAGAATAGCTATATTTCCAAATTATTCAGGAAGAACAACTCTTCCTAATTCTGATCCCATTGTTACAACTTTTGAAAACCCTCTTTTTGCAAGTTTTGAAGATCTTGCTTATCAAGTACCTGAAGATTTCTCATTTCCTAGTAGTTCTGACTCAGAATGAACAATAATTACAAATTAATTTGCAATAGCGATAATTCAGTTATTAGTAGTTAATCGAGCACAACCAGCTATTGTAAACCCACTTTTATAAGTTCCACCTCCAATGACCAGAAATTGACCTTTTGTTGCATTCAATTTAGGGAGTCCTTTGAATATTGTCTATCGTCATGATATTCTAGTAGCTTCCCTAAAGAGCCTGCCATTTTTTATGGGTGAAAACCATGTTTCAACTATTGAGCACATCAAAGATGTGGCTTTGTTATGTGGTTTACACCAGCGACTGAACAAGATGTTGCATTGAAGCTCTTGGCAACTTCATTCAAGGGGAAATCCCTACAATGGTTTACAGGGTTAACATGTCAATTCAATCGCTTCATGGGATGAATTAGGAGAACAATTGAATCGACAATTTGAGGATAAATTTGAGCATTTCTCATTGGTTGAACAATTGAATACCATAAAGAGGAATCATAATGAGCATATTTCAGATTTTAATTTCTTCCAGAAGAAATGGAATAGAATCCCAGTCTCAGTAAAGCCCTCTAATGATTATGCTTTCTTGTTTTATCTTAAGGCATTGAATAGTGATATATTGGTGTAGATTCAATCAATGGGAGGACATACTTTACCAGCCGCTTTTGACATTTTTGTAAGGGCAGAGAACAACTTGATATAAGATGGTAAAATTACATCAAGGCATCCAATGCCTTATTTTGCAAAAATCAGCCAAGTACACATGTTGTACCACTTGTTGTAGCTACTGATCTAGTATTTCCAGCATTCAATAATTAGGTTGCATCCTAAGAAAATGATGCTATGGTCCTATTGACGGGTTTAAGGACTTAAAGGACCAAATTGAAAGCATGATGAAGACTGTAAGAATTTTCCAAAGGCGATGCCAAGATCTAGAAGCTCAATAGATAGAACAAACAAGAGAGACAAAATGATGATCAAATGAATAACTCAATAATGATCAAAATGATAATGGATACATACAATATAGGAGTGCCTGAATATATAGGCAATGCAATAAGACTACATGATAAGGAGATGATAAGCTATCAACCACACTAGGTGGAATCAAATGTCCACCAAAGGTGGATCATCCTCCATTGTAAAATAAAGTATGTGCAAACATGTGCAACAATGAGAGGATGATAATGCGATAAGAACACTAAAGGTGGATCTCATACATAAAGTGGGAATATATAAAAAATAACTCCACCTAAAGTGGATTTATCCTACACGATGTGCTAAAATGAAATGTAAACTCTTAAGTGTCTTAAGTGCAAACTACTATGCAATGCATTATTCTAAGGAAACTTAAGTAAAGTGTAATTAGTGAATATTTAAACGCCAACACCCCCCGTTAAGTGCAACTTAGGGGAATGCACTTAAGCTTACAAAGCTAGATGATAATGCAAGATGGGTCCCAACTACTAGGCCATGTTAGGTACCCATGTACAAACAACAAGTGCAAAAATATATGCAATGCAATCTCTCATAAAGTAGAGAAGGAGGGAAAACCTAATGGGAAACACCCTCCCCCCAAAAGAGAGATAAGTACAATAATAGAAAATGAGAGAGAAAACCTCATGTGAGGAAAAGACCCTATATAAGAGAGAATAGAGAAGTCAAATGACCCCCCTGAAGAAATATCCCGCACCCCCAAGAGAGCTCACAATTCAAGATAATTTCTCTCAGTGAAGGGTTTGGTGAAGATGTCTGCAATCTTCTCTGCTGTAGGATAATACCACAACTCAATGACCTGCTCCTATATCAACTCTCTGATGAAGTGCATATGAACCTTAATGTTTTTTGTCTGCTGATGGTGGACTAGATGTTTTGATATTTCTATAGAACCTTGATTATCACAATGAATGACTATAGGTCATGGAATGTTGAAACCAAAATCCTTTAGGATATGTTGAAGCCAAATAGCCTCTGTAGCTGCGGTAACAACCCCTCAATACTTAGCCTCAATAGAAGAGAGAGAAGTAGCATGCTGCTTCTTACTCTACCAACAAATGGGGCTTGAACCAAGATGAAACATGTAACCTGAAGTAGATTTGCGACTCTCAAGATTGCATGCCCAATCTGAGTCTGTATATCCAACCAAGTCAAGTCCAGTACTTGCTGCATAGTGAATCCCATGTGTACATGTACCATGTATGTAGTGCAATACACGTTTGGCTGCTTTCTAATAAAGCTCATGTGGCTCTTGCATGAAGCAAGAAACCATGCCAATTGCAAAATATATGTTAGGGCATGTATGTGTCAAGTATATGATACTTCCAACAAGCTGCCTATACAATGTAGCATCTATAAGTGGTGTGAAACACTTAGCCTCTAACTTGACACCTGAAAGAAAGGGATTAGGTGAAACCTTGCAATCACTCATGCGAAATTGAGAAAGTAAGTCAAGAGCATACTTGGGCTAAGAAAGAGTGATCTCTGATGAGGATTGTGTTATCTCAATACCAAGAAAATTGTTAAGTAAGCCCAAGTTTGTCATAGAAAATTGGTCCTGCAAAGAAGACTTGACACTACCAATGATGTATTAAGTACTCCTTGTAATGATCAAGTCATCAACATAGCGCACAAGTATCAAGTGAGAGTCATCTTGTCATAGAATGTAGACATTTGAATCTGAAGGACACATGGTGAACCTTGCTAAGAGAAGTAAGGAATCCATCTTGGCATACCAAGCCATAGGAGCTTGTTTAAGGCCATAGATAGACTTCCTCAATCTAAAAACCATAGAAGTATCTTGTATGAATCCTTGTGGCTGCTCCATATAAATATCCTCATGAAGATCCCCATTGAGAAATACACTTTTCACATCCATCTGATGCACAAATTAACCTTGAGCTGCAACAATAGAAAGTGTTAAACGAATGTAGTTCATCTTGGCTACAAGTGCAAAGGTCTTAGTATAGTCAACACCAGGAAAATGTGAGAAACCTTTTGCAACAAGTCTATCCTTATACTTTCCCACACTTCCATCTTCTGCAAACTTGGTCTGATAGACCCACCTACATCAAACAATATTTCTTGCCTTAGGAAGAGGAACTAAGTCCCAAGTTCTATTCTTCATCAAAGAGTTATACTCTTCCTCCATGGCTAAGTCCCACTGAGGAACTCCTGAAGCTTTCTTCAATGATTGTGGATTTGAACCAATGGAAATATAAGCATGTGGAAATGATTTATGTTGTGACCTTTTCCTCCTAGTGTCTAAAGTATCTCCCACAAGTGAACCTACTAAAACAAGTGTTTTTTGTGCCCAATGAGGTCTAGTGGAAGAAGAAGATGAATAAGTACTATCCTCAACTATTTCTTGACCCTGCGAAGGTGGAGGCTTGCGAGTCAGGGTTGAAGGAGTTTAATCTTCTAAGTCACTATAATCACTACCACTTTCCAAAATGGAGGAAGAGGGAGGAGTTGAAGAAGCCAAGCTAGAACAATTTTCTTCAAAGTGAACGCTCCTCTCAAAGAAAATGTCATGTGTCTCTGGATCCATAAGTTTGTATTCCTTAAGAGTTCTTTGATAAACAACAAATATGCAAGGCCTAATTTGAGGTTCCAATGCCTTTCATTTTTGAGGAGGTATTTGTACCCAAGCTGGACAACCAAAGACTTTGAAATGTTTCACAACCAATTTTCTACCACACCAAGCCTCAAAAGGAGTGACTCCATCCGAGGCCTTATGAGGAATTATAATTTGGATGTGATTGGAACACCATATAGCTTCAACCCAAAAATCTTGATCAAGGGACTTAGCATGAATCATACAAGTAGCCATATCCTTAAGAGTTATATTCTTCCTTTCCGCAACACCATTCTGTTGCAGAGTGTATGCAAATGAATGCTGTAGATCAATACCCTCAAGTGTGCAAAAGTGTATAAGACATGAGTTCACATAATCCCTTTCATTATCTGTACAAAGAATCTTGATGAATTTCCTTAATTGATTCTCAACATAAGCCTTTAAGGTGATAAATTTATCAAACACTTCATTCCTGTGACCAAGAAATTAGATCCAAGTGTATCGTGAAAATTCATTAATGAAGGTGAGTACATAGAGAGCCTTTCCAAATGATGGCACTGGAAATGGGCCCTCTACATCACTATGAACCAAATCAAGAACAAATTTTTCTCTCCAAGCTTCCCCTTGTCAAACTTCTCTTTGGGATGATTTCCCACTTCACCACCTGAACATACACCCTCTGAATACTTGACTTGAGGTAGACCCTTGACCATATCCTTGCTACTAAGCTGCTGAAGATAGCGATAGTTGAGATGTACAAACCTTTCATGCCAAAGTTTACTTTGCAAATTTGAGTATGTCAACAAGGCATGTGAAGGAGACTGTGGCACAAAGTGAGAAAATGAATAAAGGGTAAAAGCACAATAAGCTGTCACCCTTTTACAAAGGAAAAGGTTAACAACACCAAAACTATAAAAATTCAAGGGCATAAAAGTCACACTTATGTTGAGAATTTGAAGATGATGTAAAATGATGAATGTGTGAAATAGCATGAATTTTATGCCTATACTTTTTAAATCTTTTTGAACAAAAATTAATATGTTTTTTGACAATTTTAGGTCTATTTTTTTATTTCCTGAAAAATAATGCAAATCGGGGGGTTTACTTCCCGCCAAATCATTATAAGTAAAACATTATTTTTTCCTCCAATTTTAGAATATGTTTTAGATTCCATGTATAGATAGTGCAGAAAAAAGAAAGAAGTGTTTTCAAT
The DNA here is from genome assembly GCA_018584345.1 of Thuja plicata. NCBI lineage: Eukaryota > Viridiplantae > Streptophyta > Pinopsida > Cupressales > Cupressaceae > Thuja > Thuja plicata. The sequence goes on from MU225848.1 coordinate 1,462,730, forward strand.
CTATAGTTTTCCTGTTATAAGTATTCAAAGTTGAACTTACCTGAAATCAACAGTTTTTGTCTCCCGCGACTTCCCCTATCAAAACTATACCAAAAACTAAATAAATTACATATTTTTGAAGAGGATTCTCTTCTCCAGTGTTGTATATTATTTAAAATTTTTCTAAATTGATTTAGCATTTTTTTATATTTTCTGAATCAACGACTTCTCAAAACTTAATATACCTACATGTAGTTTTTAGTGAATTGTTCAATGTTTTGTAATTGAAACAATATAAAATTTATATGACTAGAATCGTAGTTTCGAGATATAGAAAATGGTACTTTTACTTTTTTGACATTTTCTATTTTGAGTAGAGAACAGAGCAACAAAAGTGCAAAATTATGGTTTTTTGATGTTTTTGGGGGTTTGGCTGCCAACATGGCATGCCATCTAGGCAGACTTGGCCTAGTATGACTCGGCCCAGTCAGACTCGGTCAAGTCCTACTGGGCTGAGTCCCATTAGGATATCACAGTCATTTTTGGTATTTTAAATACCAAAATCATTTATTGGTATTTAAAATATCGCAGAGACTGGGCCACGTAGGTGCCATTCGGCACCACATGGCACCTATGTGGACTCCACCATGTTAGACTCAGCCGTGTCTGACTAGGCCGAGTCTAACTGGATGATTTAGTTGAGTTAGCCTAAAAGGCGACACTCGACTATGATTTTACCCTAAAGCCTTGTGTCATGATTAGCTTTACCTATTGTTACCATAGAATCATCCTTAAGATTCTTCACTACAACTATATCTGGAAGGAACTCAACTTTATTTCGACCACCATAGTTAGTGATTTGATAAATTGAAAGGAGGCTGGTGCTAAGGTGTGGAACATAGAGAACATCTTTGAAAGCTCCATTTTCCATCTCAACTTCCCCTTTCCCTTCAACTTCCACTTGTGTATCATCTCCTACATCGATGTGAGGTGCCATATATGGTTTCAAAGAATAAAATTGCTCCTTTGAAGAACCCATATGATGTGTGACACTCGAATAAAAAATCCATTCCTCTGAATTAGTTATACTTGCCACCAATGCTTGCCCTTTTCCTTTTGAAGTGGAAGGTGTTGACTCCTTTCCCTTATAGGCATTTGAAAATTCAATATGACGCTTCTTGATTATGTTTGTCAACTCATCAATTTTATTCTTGTGGCATTGATGCTCATTATGATTAGGATTCTTGAAATATGTACAAATTTTCTTATCCTTCGTAGAATTGTTCCCCTTGTTCTTGGAAAAAGACTTGCCTTGTTGTGAGGAGGAAGATTGTTATGTGTTGGATTGTGCTTTGGCCTTCCACTGCTTTTGGTTCTTGTTGGAACCTTTACCATCTTGATTATGTTGATTCCCATTATTAGCCACCAATGCCTTTGACTTTGAAGACTTGAGAATCCCCATACTCATCAATTTTTCTTATTCTAAGACTAACATTTCTGCAAATGAATCAAATGAAGGCTCAGCAAAGGAACTTCCCATGGTCAAATTGTGAGTATTGTAACTTGAAACAAAAGCCGCATATTCAGGAGAAAGGTTTTTCAAAAAATTATTAATCAACTTCACATCCTTCATGGGATTACCACAATACTCAATTTGTGCTCTATAATCATTGACTTTGTTGAGATAATATTGTATTGTGTCAATGTTCCTAGGTTCCAATTTGAGAAGGCCAGTCTCAATTGAGAATCTTATTTATTCATCCACTTTACCAAACAAATATGCAAGTTTATCCCAATCTTCTCTAGCATCATTGAGGGTTTTGATGTGATACATGACAACCTCAGAGACAATTTCTCTCAAGACTCCTAAAGCCTTATAATTTTTGGATGACCAATTAGCTATTGCAACATCATCATCATCATCAACATGTTTTTTAATTGTACCATCAACATAAGGGTTTAAACCTTTTACCATTAACTTTCTCCATACATTATCTTTCCATGTAGCACAATTATGTAGAGTTAATTTTGCAACAGAACCAATGATGCAAAAATGAAAGAGCACAAGAGAAAGATACACAAGCACACAAGACACCCCCAAATTCACTCTATCAAAGAACCCCCCGCTCCCGCCCAAAAAAAAATTAGAAGAAAAAAAAGATGATTTTGGCACTTTATATATAGTGCATGTACAATTGCCACTTGCCAATTTTGGGCCAAAGTGGACTTATTGTAACGCCCCACCAGGCAACCCGAGAGGACAAGACATAAAATATCTATAAGATGCAAGTAATATTTTTTTTGTTTAACTAGAATAATATTCATCATTGTACTTCATATCTCTAAAATAAAAAAAATACTTTTCTACAACTTGAATGCAACATTTATTCAACTTAAGTCCTCACAGGTTCCCTAACGTTGTTACTAAAGCAACATTATCTAAACTATTTACATGCATAAGATATCCATTTAATTATGAGCTTAAAAGATCTACATTAATTTTAATACACCAAGGTAAATTTCCCTCACACATAAGTTAATCATCTAACATCATCATTCCTTTTATCAATTGATGCCATTAGATCATATTGATTTTATAAATATCTATTATCCTTTGTACCACTTTCCTCTAAACATTTAGGTAAGAGATTAGTATTAATAAG
>MU225848.1:1491429-1503948 GCA_018584345.1 Thuja plicata
GAATTAGTTATCCTAGGTCCAGATGTACCAATTAAACTTATAAATACTTTAACCAACTTAGAGCCAGTCAGTAATTCACTCGATCGCTATAGGATATAATTAGTAACATAAAATTGAAGTTCACTATCCTAATGTAATCAACTTGCAAGAATATAAAACTCTTAACAATACAACATCAAATAACATTCACACAAGTATGACACCAAGATTTAATGCGGAAACCCAATATGGGAAAAACCACCACTAACATGCTAGCAAGTTTTCACTCTTCTGAAGTGAGCTCTGTGAGGAGCCAACCCTGTTAAAGGTTACAATACACACTATTAAATGTGACCCTGTTAAAAGTGAGCCTTGTTAGAGGGCTTAGACCATGCCATTAGAATGTCACCTTGATTAAAGGATTTTCAATATGACTATTAGGTCAACCTTGTTTAAAAGGATTTTGCACTATTCTAAAATGTACAATTGAAGGTTAGTACCAGTAACTTTAATATTGTTGATTAGTTAAAGAAAATACATGTTAATGTGTCCATGTAAGATGTCTTAGCCCTTCCCAGACAAAAATATATGTTGCATGAGGCATTACAAACACTTTACTTGTCAAATGATGTACAAAACCAACAACCATCCAAAGTTATGCTAGCTAGTAACCCTGGCAAGAGTTATGAACAATAGGCCAACCTAGTTAAACCACCACCTTTTTATGCATCTCTCATTATTGGAAAACACTTAGAACATCATTGCATGATTTATTCGGGTGCTAGTAGTTGAGTAATGCCCAAAAAAATTATAGAGAAGTTGGGATTACAATATGAGTCAATGGAAAAGGAGGTAGTGCAATTAGATGGGAATTATGTTAGTACTCTTGGGGTCATTAAAAATATGGATTTAAATTTGCATGCATGCCCTAATTTTTCAGTTCAGCAGGATATTTATGTGATAAATTTACCCCCATATTTTTTCATTTTATTATCTAGAGATTTTACAGCCAAAATTGGAGGTTACTTATCAGCTGATTGGTCACACATGTTGTTTATAACCAGGTATTGGACTAAGTTCACCATTCCATCATAACCAATTGCAAAATATTGTATTGAACCTTATAGTCCAAGTGTTGTTAATGCCTATGCTATTGTTCTTTTTGATCATGAAGAGATTTCTACTACCAATCAAACTGAAATACAAATAGGAGATATCCAAGATATTATCCTAGATGAGTGGGAAACAAAAAATCTTCATGATGATCGGTTGGAATAACTAGAAGAGGTCTTGGGTAATTATCTAATTCACGAGCCTGCTGATTTTATTCCTAATGTTATAAAAAGTGCAAATCAATAGTCTAATCGACACGATAATGGTGTTTGGAATTTTTTTTTTAATGGTTCACATAGAAAGGTTGGTGTAGGAGATGGTTGCATGTTTATTTCACCCAATAATGACAAATACTATTTATCTTTCAGATTTACATTTAGCTGCACTAATGATACAACTAAATATGAGACATTGATTCATGGTCCTCCGTGGGAAACGAAAAGAGGTATTGGCTATTTGCAGATTTTTGGGGACTCAAAACTCATTGTCAATTAGATGAGAGGTATCCACACCACTAAAAATGAGCTGTTAAAAGTAGATTTCCAAGCTTTTAACCTGCTATCTATTCTTAGAAATAAAAAATAAACATGCTGATAGGCTAGCAACCATAGGTGCCCAATATGATATACCTTCTGAAATCAACAATGTTAAGAGATAATAGTATGTAAAAGTTGTTGTTAGGTCATCAGTGCCTAACAATAATGAAAATATGAAAGTTTTTGATTCTGACCAACATATTATTAATTTCTTAAGGGAAGAGGCTGAGTTTTCTAACAATAATTAACAAAGATTAAAGAAACAATATGAGGATTAGGTTATTCAGTTGAAAACTAACAAGCTTCCCAAGGGTCTAGTCACCTTGGAATATATTTTTAATACAAATGATTAGCTAAGAAAGGAAAAAAACCAGCTTGTAGATCAAGGAAGAACACTATGAAAATATTGAAATTTACAAGGATAAGCTATTCAAACTTGCTAAGGTATATACTCATGAAGAAATACATGCTTTTGTATTACTTTGTAAAGAATTTAGTGACATATTTGCTTGGGAATATTCATATTTGAAGAGTTTTGACCCTATTGTATCCCAACAAATCATTGAGCTTGAGCCCAATGTAAAGCCTGTTAGGCAAAGACAAAGCCCTGTTAATCCCAAGCTAGAAACCGTCATGATAAAGGAGCTTAATAAGTTGATTGAAAATGTCATAATATTTCCTATTAAGCACACCATTTGGGTGTTCAATCTTGTCCTAGTGAGAAATAAAAATGGGGAAATCAGATTATGTGTTGATTTTTGTGACCTTAATAGAGCATTACTGAAGATAGACACCCTTTGCCTTCCATGGAGCAAATATTACAAGTTGTTTTTAGTTCTCAACGATTTTCATTTTTAGATGGTTTTTCAAGTTATAACTAGATTCTTGTAAGGGAAGAATATAGTTTTAAAATAATATTTACAACCAAGTGGGGTACAATGGCTTATCAAAAGATGTCATTTGGGTTGTCCAATATTGGAGCCACGTTTCAAAAGGCCACGAACATGTCATTTAAAGGTCTAATGTATAAAATTGTGCTGATATATTTGGATGATATTACTGTGTTTACTAAGAATCCAAAGGATCATCTAATGCATTTAAAGAATATTTTTGAAAGGTGCAGGGAATTTGGCATTTCACTTAATCCAAAGAAATGCATGTTTTCTGTCCATGAGGGAAAATTATTTGGTTTCATTATGCTAAAAGAGGGAATTACCATTGATCCTGAAAGGGTAAGTGCAATTCTTTCTTTACGATTGCCAACACATAAAAAGGGACTTTAAAGTTTCTTAGGAAGGATTAATTTTGTTGGGAGGTTTTTACCTAACATAGCTAAATCATTGATGTCTTTGACTATTGTGCTTAAAAATAATGTTGTATTTAGCTAGACCAAAGATGACAAAATAATTTTTTAGTTAATTAAGGAAGCGTTAGCTACTACACCAACTTTATTAAATCCTAATTTGTCAAGACTTATTTTTATATGCATATGTGAATATTGATAATATTGTTGCTATGCTGGTTCAACAAAATGATGAAGGTTTAGAGCAGCATTTGGCAATGTCCAACCAAGGATTAAAGGATTATGAGCTTAATTATTCATTTGTGGATAAGCATGTTCTTGTTATCATTAGACGATTGAAATTTTTTAGACATATGCTATCTACCAATTAGATTAAATTGCTGGTTGCACATCCTTCTATTAAGGAATTGATATTGAATAAGGATTTGAATAGTAAGAGGGTTGGCTGAGTGACAAGAGTTATGGAATATGAAGTTGATATTAAAATGACTAAATTGGTTATGGGTAAGGTTACTAGAATGAGAAGGTTACTAGAAATGGTAACAAAAATGAAGAAGAGGAAAATGAGACTATTTTGGCCCTCCAAGATCAACCACAGGTTGCTGTGCCCGATTCAATTTCTAATTGGGTCCAAGAGATGACATAATTTCTTAATACAGGTCAATGTATTGCTATTTTAGATAGATGAAATAAAAGGTATTATAGATTGTATTCCATTCCTTATGTTTTATTGGATGTAACCCTTTTTAGGAGGGATTTCCATGGTGTTTTGTTGAGATGTATTAAAGTTGATCATGTAAACACAATTTTGCATGAATTTCATTAAGGGTTAGATGGGGGTCACTTCTCAACAAGAGCTACAAATATCAAGGTGATGAAAGGGGGATATTATTGGCCCAATTTATTTAGACATGCATATGCTTGGGTTAGAAAATGCAGGGAATGTGCTGTATTTGTAGGTAAAGAAAAATTAGTAGCACTCCCATTACAACCCATTCAAGTGGAACAACCATATATGAAGTGGGGTTTAGAATTCATTGAATTCATAAAACCAACTTCAAGTGTTGGTCACAAGTGTGTGTTAACAACTACAGATTATTTTACTAAGTAGACAAAAGTTGTTGCTCTCAAGGAAGAAAATGAGACAACTATATTAAATTTTTATGATGATTTAATAACTAGATTTGGTGTTCCTGATTTAAATATTTCAGATAATGCTTTAGCATTTAAAAGTATCAAGATATCTAATTGGGCTATTAATAATGTTGTTTTCCCAAATAAATCATCAAATTATTACCCATAAGGTAATGAACAAGCATAATCGACTAATAAGAAATTGATTCATATTATAAAGAGAACTATGGAAGGGAATCAACGAGTTTGGCACAACAAGTTGAAATAAATACTATGGGTTGATAGAATAACTCCTAAAAGGTCTAATGCAATATCTTCTTATATGATGGCTTATGTAAAAGAGGAAAGGCTTCCTATATCAGTTGAATTTCCAACACTTGATTTGGTAAACCAATTAGATTTGATTGATGAAGAAACTATGCCAATGAGATTGGATTATTTTATTGAGTTAGAAGGGGTTCGAAGGAATGATATGAAGAATATTGAGCATCATAAAGATCATATGAAGAGAAAATTTGACACAAAGGTATCTCCTAGAGTGTTCAAAGAAGAAGATGCTATACTGAAATGTGACGAATTAAAGACCAGACCTGTACAACATTCAAATTTTGATACTATGTGGAGTGGGCCATTTATCATAACAATTTGCAAGCCACATAACGCTTTCCAGTTATCCAACCTTGAAGGAGGATTTATCAATCCTGGTTAATGAGATTCACCTCAAGCACTTCTTTTGAGGCGTGGTTGCTCAGAAATAAGTTATTTTGCACATTAGATTATTTGTTTGCAGTTAGTTTCATATTAGGATAAGCACCAGTTTGCACATCTTTCAGTTTTAGTTGGTTCAGTTAGAAATTAGTAATGTTGGTTCAATGATAACGTGATCAAATGAAGATGTATTTTTCATAACAAAAGTCATTCATGGCTGAATGCTATAAGAGGATACAAGTTTCCTCAATGAGGTTATCATAAAAATAATATGTTTAGTTTTAGCTTTCAGTTGTGTGTTAGGAGAAATAAGGAACATTGTTGTGCCCCATCATAATGGCATAAACAAACATCCATCATATAAGGCATGAATTAGCATTCGCTGCCCTACATCATAAACAACTCCTTTTTGCAATCCAAATGAGTTGTAAAAATATTCCATTAATTTGTTTCAGCAGGCGTGTTTCAGTTTTAGCAAGCGTGTTTTTAGTTTTCAGTTCATAAGGTTTCAATTTTCTAAGGTTGATATGACTCTAAGCCCAATGGATTTGCATAAGGCATTTTGTCTAATTTGTTTAGTAGGAAAACACCCCTAACAGGTCATAAAAATGTTACCTATTTTTCACCTACAACTCAAATATGTAGAGCTGATTACATTTTACAACTAATCAAGATACATATTTGGTTACATAAGGTTTTGTGATTAAGTGTTTTGTTGTATTAAAAGTAACTGCTGAAAGTAAAGTATTGCATTGAAATAAAATGTTGATTAAAGATAACACTTTATGTTAGAGTAATTTCCCTTTAGAATTATTGATTAAATCGCGTTGATTTAATTAGTTAAGTTGTCATTACTTTTTAGTGCTTAAGATTTCTCTTGGGTGCATTAATAATTAATTATTTTATTAATTATTAATGTGAAACCTAGCTTTTTTCCTTTTAGGGTTTCATTCACCTTTTAAGGTTGAACTTTGTAATTATTGTTCATTAATTCATAATACATTTTTTCTCTACTCTTTCGAGTTTCTCTGAGCTTCTGAGTTCTTCAACTTTTTCCTTCTTTTGCTTCTTTCCAGTAACATGTATTTTGCATGCAGTTGTTCTTGGGAATAATCATATCAGTGTTTCTCAGATCCTTCATGGTATCAGAGCCCCTTTGTTGCTGCCTGTTCTGGAGTTTTTTGAAGCTGTATTCGAAGGAGAAATTCTTAGCTTTTTCAGGGTTTTTTTCTTCAATCTGTGGGTGACATTTTTTTTGAGCATTTTGGGCCCAAATGGATCTCACCATCATGCTTAGATGGCCCAAAAACACTTATTTCTATATAAGGGACAACCATTTTTGGCTGAGGTTCTTCCATATCTTTTAGTTTTTGACCTACAGGTGGTTTTTTGATCATAACTTGAGCAAACGGAGGTGTTTTTTGCCAAACAAGATATCGACGGAAAGCTAGTTCCAAGGCCTATCTGATTTATATAGTTTGGTAATCTTATTTTTCTATCTTTCAGGGTTTTTTTCTAGTCAAATTCAGGGTTCCATTTTGCGCTCCGGTCACTATATCTAGCTCCTCTGAACTCCTTTTTTTGATGTCCGCATGGCGTTAGAAATCTGCTTCCATTCTCTTTCTTCTTCTATGGGTCTCACACCCAGATTATACTCCATGTATCTATGTATTCAATTTTTTTCTTTATGGCATTCTGGTGGATATCTTGGATGTTTTAGGTCCTCGGATCGTTTCCTTTCTGAATATTGCATACACTTTTTTCTGTAGCATTTTTTGTAAACGAACTGAGATAAAGTGTCATCTGATGCATGCTTAAGATTTTATTGTACTCACACTACATTATAAAGTGCCATGCGGGGTTTTATGTTTACTCTATTTTCCATCTACCTTTGTCAAGTGAGTGTCCCTTCCATGACATTAGCTCATGATGTGTGTCAAGTGAAAGATCCTTCCACGACACCAACCTTTATATGTGTTTGTACGTTCTTCATCTTGCCGTATTTCTTGGTAGTCTCTTTTAGTGTACTTGTCATACCTCTCCCTTCTCAGCATTATGGGGGTATCTCCTATTGGTTCTAATGCTTCCTTAGTTCGATGGAATGATCTATGTATTCAGTATTTGTTCCTATGTACTAGGTGGATGTAGTGGCTGGTACCTATGCATTTCGGTGAGATGGATCATTTACCATATGGCCACTCTTCTTTCATTCCTATTTTGGAGGCATTCTTCCATCTTTGATTGATCATCTCTTTAGGATTTGCTTACAATTTTCTCTACCTGATCATGTTCTATTACAATGGAGGCTCCAACAGTTATTTTTCGACAGTGTTTGTAGCTTCATGCTTCAGAGGTGTTCTACATGTTCTTTCTCTGTTCCTATTTTTGTGACATTCTCTAGTTTGGAGGCTTCTTCAGTCCTTCACTAGGCTTCATCTCTTTTTGGAGAGGGGTTTTTCCCACTGGGTTTTCTCCTTTGTCTCTGATTTACTGAGATTTCCTTGTATTGGGTACTTGATCAGGCCTTGTTGCCGGGACCCATTTCATGCTTTCATAGCTGTGCTAGGTTAGCTTACCTCTTGAGATTCACTTAAGGGGGGGTGTTAGAGTAATTTCCCTTTAGAATTATTTATTAAATCATGTTGATTTAATTAGTTAAGTTGTCATTACTCTTTAGTGCTTAAGCTTTCTCTTAGGTGCATCAATAATTAATTCTTTTATTAATTATTAATGTGCAACCTAGCTTTTTCCTTTTAGGTTTTTATTCACCTTTTAAGGTTGAACTTTGTAATTATTGTTCATTAATTCAGAATACATTTTTTCTCTAATCTTTCAAGTTTCTTTGAGCTTCTGAGTTCTTCATCTTTTTCCTTCTTTTTCTTCTTTCCTGTAACAGGTATTTTGCATGCAGTTGTTCTTGGGTGTAATCGGATCAGTGTTTATCAGATCCTTCACTTTATTTATATGAAAATGTATTCTAAAATATAAATATACATATGTTTGCATTTTGAGTTCTTTTGATACAAAATAAAAGTACAAGACCCACACAAGTCATGGGTTAACTATGAAAAATAGATGCAAGTACAATGTAAATATGCATTTAAGGATAAGATGTAAACAAGGGAGAGGGACCTGTTATTTCCTGATGTAATGGAAAACCCATGCATCTATGATCAACATGCATCTTCTTGTTAGCTTCATCTCAGATTGGTTGTGCATGTTCATTGACCTGCAAGGAGTGGTAAAAGTTTTTAGAGCTCAAAGTCTCGCTTTTATGTTTACAAATCATATCCGCATGCACAATAACTTAGAAAAATGCATTAGAAAAAATGAAAAGGAGCAGAAAAGAATACATCATGGTTTATTATTTTTAATCTAATGAGTTTGTGTCATGTGTAGGAATAGGTATCATAAACATTATTGAACATTTAAATATGACATCATTCTTAATTCTTCATGTGGGGTAAAATAGGCTCCCACAAGGGTTGAGCCCGACATGCTGCATAAGGGATTTTGTTGAACTATTAAAGGGACAAGTCATTATTTCATGAAACCTTTTAGTTCAACACTCTTAGGGATAATAGATCAACAATAAAGACAACAAAATATCAAAGGGACATGCCATTATGGCATGAAACCTTTTAGTTCAAAGCTACAAGCTTAAGGAGTAGTGAAGGTCAAAGGTTAGCTATGCAGGGTATACAAAGTGTATTCATTTATGAAAGGCATCGATGTATGTTCTTTGACTATGAGAAGGAAATGAATTTTTTTACTTCAAGATGAACTCCATTACTTACAAGATATATGAAGCAGTAACTTTCTGGTATGATGGACATCACCCTCAAATAGAGATTCAATGAAATCAAATTAAATACTAGACAGTCAGGGATATGCTGCAGGTTCAAATAAATAAGCTACATGTATAAAGTTGAAGAGGAAATATCAACGGGGTAAGAATGGTATATCAATCAAACATCTACTGTTAGTAATAACTGAGGGGGGGAGGGGGGTGAATCAGTGGCCTAAAAAATTTATCCTTCAAACTTTAACCACTAATCAATAAACCTTAGATTATTATGTCCCTACAAGATGCATGCCATGAAATACTAATAATGATTAACTGTCTGTCGGTTTTCTCTGTCAATCCTTATTCTTTCTTGATTACTGATAAGCAGTATAACTATTTACCGAAACTCAGTAAATAAGTAGAGTATACCGATATATCTAGAATGAATTATGTAAGATACAAAATAGTAAAGAAATGAATCATACACACATAAAATATGGATTTTAACGTGGAAACCTGTTAAGGGAAAAATCACTGGGACCAGTACCCCAATTTTTCACTCTTCTAAAGTGAGCCTTGTTAAGAGCCAACCCTGTTAAAGGTTACAAACACACTATTAGGTGTGACCTTATTAGAGGATTTTATACATAGAGGTTGTCACTTAGTATCAAGCATCTAATGCTGCCATCCTTGAATCAACCTCTCTCTTAGACTGTCAATAGGCATCAGGCATATCCAATGCTACTTTCACGAATCAACCTTTTTGGCACTCCTTGAGATGTACCTCAATATATAGAAGACTCTTAAGTCCTGCTCGATTAAGAGACTTGATGCTTTAATGGTTAAACATAAACATTATGACCTGTTCATATTACAACTTTGAATTGCATATTTTCAGATCTATTTAAGTACATTACCTCTCTGACCAATATGTCAATTCAATCCTTTGTGCTCCATATTTTCTACTCTGTGATGCTGTGCTCACTGTTCGTCAGTGTCTACAAAATTCCTTAGCTCTTCCTTCAGCTTGTTTGATTAGCACTGCATGAAGTAGTTCTTCATCAGTTTCTCTTCATCAGTTTCTCTTCAACATCCTCTTTTTATTTACTCCCCTTAATCCCCTTTTCATGCATATGAAAATGAATTAAGCTTGTCTCTTATATAGACACAATATTCATTATTTATCGATTCTTAATTCTCGGCGTGAAAAATAATCTAGTCGATTAGATTTAAAGCATAACTCATGATTTTTCTCATAGATATCTTCTTGCCAACTGTACAAATCAGCTTTAAATCAATCACTTATCTCTAGTTGAATAAAACAAAGTAGACAACCAGTTAAGTCCTTATTTAGCTCTGCCAGCTAGATATTTTGTCATTTTTTGAACTCTCTGTTCTATTGGTCACCTTTGCAGTTAGTTGTTGGTGACAAATGACAGTTTCGTCGGTGAGACTCCAGTTAGCTTTGTGATCTTCGTCCATCGGGAAAAATTGTATTTTATTTCATCGGGTTACTCTTTTCTTTGCTCGTCGGGCATTCTGTGGTTTTTCTTTGTCGGGAAACACTGTGCTTCCTATTGTCGAGTAACACTGTGACTGTTCCTCTTTGCTTTTACCGATGGTGTGCACTCCGTCGGTGTTGTTTGTCACTTAGTGAATACATGACTTTTATGTATTGCTGAAAGCATAACCTTGGTTCCTTTGGTTTTCTGAAGTCTTTGGCTTTATGTATATGACCATACAGATGATATCAAGTTGACATCAATGAAAATACAAACCATTAACTGATTTAATGCCTTGGATTATCTTCAACTTAACATTATCAAAAATTTATTCAGTTATATGTCATCAATCTCTCCCTTTGGCATTGATGGAAACATACTATATTATCACACTATACTATTTCTAATACAATAGTTGATATTTATCAAACTACCAATCTGTTTGTTTTGATAACCGATAAATTCCTGACCATCGGTAAGCTCTATTTTAGCTTAGATTTGATTCTTTTAGCTCTTGTATTCTTATGTGTTGAGTTCCCTCCTTGTGTAAATTTCTCTCCCTTTGTTGTTCTTTCCTTTTGATGTCTTTCTCTCTTGTCTGCAACTTTCCCTTTGTATAATCTTTCCATACAATTTCTCTCCCTAAGAATATAATCTCCCCTTGTTGGAGTAATGTGCTAATAGATATTTTTTCTCCCATTCCAGAAGAATGTGTGATAATATGGATAATTTATCTCCCTTTGAAAACAATGCCAAACAAATATTTTACTGATATCTGACATTAATGTCAAGCAATATTTTGTCTCCATCCATAATATATTCCTTGAATTTTCCTTCTCCATCAGCAATACAACAGTATGCTCTTGTGCTTGGTGTTGATATATACCTGTCTGTATATCTCTTTGAAGTTCATCTCTTTTCCTACATCAACATTCATGATATTCTGATAATATGTAGGCTGATGTAGCCTTCAATCATTTTACTAACCAGTAGACAAGGGTTTGACCCCTATTCTCTTTCTCAAGTACTCAAATGCATCCTTGGGTAGTGGCTTGGTGAAGATATCAGCCAATTATTCTTTTGATTGCACATACTAAAGTATCACCTCTTTTTCCTGAACTTGTTCTCTCAAATAATGATACTTGATGACAATATGCTTTGTTTTAGCATGCATGACTAGATTTTTGGAAATGTTAATTGCACTTGTATTATCACAATAGATAATTACTAGTTCTAGGATCTTCATATGCATACCTTCTAGTAACTATTTGATCCATGCAATGCTTGAGAAATTTACAGTAGAAGCAACATACTCTGCTTCTACAGTAGATTGTGAGATGCATCCTTGTTTCTTGCTGATCCATGTGACAAGTTTGTCACCCATGAAGAATGCTCCTCCAGTTGTTCTTTTTTGGTCATCAATATTTTAGCCCAATTAGCATCGGTAAAGACCTGAAGTTCAAATTTGCATTCTCTTCTATACCATAAGCCATATTCCTCAGTATTCTTCAGCTTTCTTAAAATCCTTTTTACAGCAGTCATATGTGATTCCCTAGGGTTAGCAGAAAATCTAGCAACAATTCCTACTACATGTTCAATATCTGGTCTAGTGTGTACAACATACATGAGTTTTCCAATCATTGATCTGTACAAAGTTTGATTTACCTCTGTTGTCTTGTCCTCCTTTTTCAACTTACATCCAGTAGCCATCGGTGTTCCAACTGGTTTGGATTCTTCCATCTTGAATGTTTTCAGGACCTCTTTAATGTATTTGGACTATGTAATGAAAATACCTTCACATTGTTGCATGATCTGTAGACCAAGAAAGAACTTGATCTCTCCAAACATAGACATCTCAAACTCTTTGCTCATCTCATTAGAAAATGACTTGCATATCATATCATTGCCTCCAAATATGATGTCATCAACAAATATTTCAGCAATCAAAGTGTTAGCATCAGTATCTTCCTTCAAATAAATATTACTGTTTTCACTAGTACTTACAAATCCAATACTTATAAGATAGGAATGAGGTCTTTCATACTAGGCTCATGGTGCTTGTTTTAATCCATACAGGGATTTGTGAAGTCTACATACCATGTCCCTCTTGTCTGGATCAACAAACCCTTTCGGTTGTTCAATGTATACCTCTTCTTCGAGTATTCCATTCAGGAATGCAGACTTGACATCCATTTGATATACCTTGAATCTTTTATATGCAGCATAGGCAAGTAATATTCTTACTCCTTCTAGCCTAGCAACATGTTCAAAGGTCTCTCCTCCTTCTTCTCGTGCATACCACTTGCATACTAGTATTCCTTTATTCCTTGTGACTTCTCCATTCTCATTCAACTTATTCCTGAATATCCATTTTGTACCGATGACATTCTTGTCATCTGGTCTTGGCACAAGTGACCATGTTTTTTTTTTCTCAATCTTCTCAATCTCATCATTCAT
>MU225848.1:1506738-1534820 GCA_018584345.1 Thuja plicata
GGGGGGGGGGGGGGTGAATTAGTGGCCTCAAAAATTTATCCTTCAAAATTTAACCACTAATCAATAAAACTCAGATTATTATGTCCCTACAAGATGCATGCCATGAAATAATAATAATGATTAATTGTATATCGGTTTTCTCTCTCAATCCTTATTCTTTCTTGATTACCGATAAGTAGTATAACTATTTACCGAAACTCAGTAAATAAGCAGAGTATAACGATATATCCAGAATGAATTATGTAAGTTAAAAAATAGTAAAAAAATGAATCATACACACATAAAACATGGATTTCAACGTGGATACCCTGTTAAGGGAAAAACCACTGGGACCGGTACCCCAAATTTTCACTCTTCTAAAGTGAGCCCTGTTAAAGGTTACAAACAAACTGTTAGGTGTGACCTTGTTAGAGGATTTTATATATAGAGGTTGTCACTTAGTATTGGGCATCTAATGCTACCATCCTTGAATTAGCCTCTCTCTTAGACTGTCAATAGGCATCGGGCATATCCAATGCTACTTTCATGAATCAACCTTTTTGGCACTCCTTGAGATGTACCTCAATATATAGAAGACTATTAAGTTCTACTCGGTTAAGAGACTTGATGCTTCAATGGTTAAACTAAAACATTATGATCTGTTCATATTGCAACTTTGAATTGTAGATTTTCAGATCTATTTAAGTACATTAACTCTCTGACCAATATTTCAATTCAATCCTTTGTGCTCCATATTTTCTGCTCTGTGATGCTATGCTCACTGTTCGTCGTTGTCTGCTGAATTCCTTAGCTCTTCCTTCAGCTTGTTTGATCAGCACTACATGAAGTAGTTCTTCATCAGTTTCTCTTCAACACCCTCTTTTTATTCACTCCCCTTAATCCCCTTTTCATGCATATGAAAATGAATTAATCTTGTCTCTTATATAGATATAATATTCATTATTTCTTGATTCTTGATTCTTGGCGTGAAAAACAATCCAACCAATTAGATTTAAAGCATAAATCCTGATTTGTCTTGTAGATATCTTCTTTCTAATTGTACAAATTAGATTTAAATCAATCACTTATCTCTGGTCGAATAAAACAAAGTAGACAACCAATTAAGTCCTTATTTAGCTCTGCTAGCTAGATATTTTATCATTTTTTGAACTCTCTGTTCCATCGGTCACCTTTGCAGTTAGTTGTCGGTGACAATTGATAGTTCCGTTGGTGAGACTCCAGTTAGCTTCGTGATCTTTTTCTGTCAGGAAACACTGTATTTTCTTCTATCGGGTTACTCTTTGCTTTATTTGCCAGACATTCTATGGTTTTTCTTTGTTGAGAAACACTGTGCTTCCTATCATCGGGTAACACTGTGACTGTTCCTCTTTTCTTTTATTGATGGTGTGCACTCCATTGGTGTTGTTTGTCACTTAGTGAATACATGATTTTTATGTATTGTTGAAAGCATAACCTTGGTTCCTTTGGTTTTCTAAAGTCTTTGGCTTTATGTATATGACCATACAGATGATATCAAGTTGACATCAATGAAAATAGAAACCATTAACTGATTTAATGCCTTGCATTATCTTCAACTTAACATTATCAAACATTTAATCAGTTATATGTCATCATCTACATGCATTGAGTACAGATTTTGTTTAATACAATGAATAAGTGCAATAATAGGTGAGCTTGTCTCATTGCAAATACAATGATCAAACAACACCAAGAGCAGTTACAATGCATTATCCAGTTAATATCATGAGTTCATATGAAATAAGATAGACTATCATGTTACTGAGCAACTTACAAAATAGTCACCATATACAAGAAACATAGATAGTCATGAAATGGAAGATATAGTGACTAATGCAAAGAACATTTAGTAAATCCATGGATTAATGCTTTGATACAATACAAAAAATTTCTATATGATTTCAAGAGGTGTACAAGAAAGCATGTCATATACCATATGATACTCGTGAACAAACTACAAAACAAGAAACTATGCATTCTTAATAAGAAGACCAGGATATGGAATTACCAAGCTCTTGTTTAATAATCATAGTTGAGAAAAGAATTTTAAAATTCTTATATAATTAAGGTACATGTCAAACGCATTAATAATTTGATCTTAAAAATATAAAGTATTTCACTATGAAGAAAAATTATGATGCTATCATCAGAACTACCAAGAACACAAATCAGGCCTATAGTAACATTGAAAGAGGAGACAAGCTTCCATCAAGTTATGAATACAAGATATGACATACTAGTCAGTCAAAGAATGAAATCATTGACCAATGATACGTATAGTTTTGGCATTCAAGATCTTATGTTTAAGGACACTGATATCATCTTTATAATGAATAAATCCTATAAAACAAAAGAAAGTATTGTTACATGAAGCAAAATGACAATAGTCTTCAAGTTCATGCGTACAAATGTTGGATCAACATGGAAAAAACTAATTTGACAAAGAAGTGACAAGAGTGTTCATCAGTAAGCTAAAAATAATGCAACTAAAACAACAAATATCTTATTTCCAAAGAAGTTAATAGTTACAGGCATGCATTAATATTATCAACACATTATCAACAGAGCACATGGATAACACTGAAAGAGCATAAAGAAAAGATATTAACAAGAGGATAAATTTGTACAGTGTCATGGATGTCATCTAGTATGATAAATTTACATTCATTAAATAAAGGTATGATGTTGTCCTTGTGGCATGAAACAATCAAGGGTGAAAGTTGATGTATGTTTGTATTTATTGGCTGCCTATGAGAGTATGATTTAAATAAGTGGCAGAGGGTATGTTTTGTGAAGGGAAAGTATCACAGAACTTCAAAGTTTATTGAGGGAAGGAGTCATGGGATAAAAAGAATCTTAAGATCTTGTTTAGTTATATATTTAACGATGGACACATTCTTATTACCTTCTTCTTGTACTAGGTCGAACATAGAGTTGCAAAAATAAAAACCTTTACGAAACCCTCAAGCATGTTCATGAGTTTCAGAAGGATAAATTATGGAAATACAAAAATCATAACCTAGCTATGACCTAGAGTCCTCAAGTGTTTTGAACACAAATTTGCAAAAATATAAAAGTTATGACATTATACCCAAAAATAATTCAAGATGTATAAAGGACAAAGTGGCAATACGAGGGTTTCACCTTATGCTTGCAGCTAGAAAAAATAGTGTTTAGAAAATTTTTCAAATATATATCAGGGTTTCAAGATATCAATCTATGGCATGTGTAGTAAACAAACCCACAGTTATTTTTCTTTTTGCAGTCATATGAAGTTGAATACATTGAGAAAACCCTCGATATTTTTTTCTTTTACAAAAATGAAAGTTTTTTGATGCCGAGTCTTAAAGTTACCCACAAGAGAAGAAAAGAACTTTGCACATTTTTAAAAATGATTATGATAGGTGAAGAAAATAAATAAAATCTCGTAAGGCCGTAACTATGATTATAATAGAGGAAGAGTTTCTCTTTTCACCCTTTGAATATCTCAGTAAAATAGAAGCTCGAGGTGTTTGAATCACCACATACCTATGGGAATGACCTAGAAATCTGCCAGGAATCTATAAAAGACCTTCAAGAATCATAGAGACCTTCAAAGCTTCCATGAAACCCTGGCATGAAACCCTCACTGGCGACCACCGAAATCTCTAGAAGGAAAATGAAAAATGAATGATGGTTTAAGGGTTTCTTCCCTAAAAGACATTCATGCCTTATGATATTTGTGATAGGAGTATTTTTATATTGATGCCTGTGAATACTAAGACAATTAGGATTTATATTTTCATTACTTTTCAATTTATATTTACTAAGTATACATAGAGTATCACTTAATAAGTATAGATTTAGATTTATATATATTTAGTGATATTTTATGTGCTTTGTTAATATAAATTAAAAGGTAATGTGTAAATATTATTTGATTTTACCCTTGCATTTATGGAATTTATAATTGATATTTATTAAATAGTGAGTTATAAACTATTTAATAAATATCAAATTTAACAAATGCAATTATAGGGTAAATTATGGCTCAAGGGGGAGTGATTTTTTTCCATGTCATAGTGAGATTGGGAAAAGTGGGGCTTTTGTTTTTCTACATTAGTTGAGGTGGTTCATGGATTATTTTTGAGACAATTTGTCATTAGTTGGGGTACTTTTGAGTTTTGCATGACTTTGGGATACTTTTTGAGTAGTTATCTCCATAGTACTTTCAGTTAGGTCCCTTTTGATTTAAGGGATTTTTAATCACATATGACCTATGGATATTTGCATGATCTATGGGACTTTTGAGTAAGTTATGTGCTGTTCTTAATGTGTTTGGAGATCCAAATGGATAGATTATGAGTTTTGGGGAGTTTTTAGGTGGTTAACTGCATGTTTCCAACAACTTGACTACTCTTTCTCCTTGTTTTTATCATCTACTTGACCCTTGAGGGGTTTGATCTATATCTTTATTTTTGACCTCGTTATTTAGGGTTCTCTCTCTTTGCCATTATTTTGAATTCTACAAATTTTTGTATTATTGTATTGGGCTTATACATATATTGTAGCAGATTTTCCATGATTATTCAATAAATATACAAGTTCCTTCTCACTTTTTTTATTTTGAGTATTGATTAAAACATTATGTTTCACCTTTATTTTATCAATATATTTTCAATGTTAGATGCAAGATTTGGTATACTTAAGTGTAGGTATGTGATTGTGTCATTTTTGCTACTGGAAATTCAAAAAACATCAACGTTTTCCTTTCAAGGAATCATAATACCGGGCTTGTCATGAGAACCTCTTTTTCATGAAGTTTCTGATTGAGTTTGTGAGATTTAGTGTCTTTTGAGGGTAATTTTGTGAAGTTTATCCAACTGCATGTCTCATCATTCATTTTTTGCGTCACCCATTAAGTTTTAGAAGTTCATTTCATGAGTATCCTTTTTTATTCCTTTTGCTACCATTGTTTAGTTTAGGTGAGTACCATGAAGGAGCCAACCTTGTAATATAGAGATTCACTCTCATTATAGATCACACACAGTCTGATATGTTTTCCATGTTTCAACAGGATAGTCAAATTTCATATTTGCTAAGGGTGCAATCTTGATTGATAACACAAATAACTACCTTATGCCACTTATAGGGCTTTAGATGACCTTACATTGCATTAAATTTTAATACCCTTTAATAAATAATTTGATATAATTTTAATGGGATTTGACATGATTTTCCTTATTGAAATAACTACTTTATGCCACTTACTTTAGTTGATATTACATTGTATTAATTTTCAATAAGTAAAATATTCTTCAAGAACAAAATCTTCCATTTGGTAGCATTCAATCTTCTAATGGGATTGATTCTACCATTCAAAAATGATTGTTGTACAATATTTATTTTGAATTCATATATGTGTGTGTGTACACACACACATAGACATATGCATACATACATACATACATACTTACACACACACATACACACACAACACACACACACACACACACACACACACACACACACACACACGCATAGATATAGATATAGATATAGATATACATAAGTGGCAAGCACTTTTGACCCAGAGCAATTAATTGACGAGATCACAAATGGGGGACCCATCCCCATTTAAACATTCAACAATAGATAATACTACTTTTCCCATCATATTTAAGTTACACTTTAGAAGTTAAATAAGATTCAGAATTTCACAACCATCCAAAATCATATCTATTATTGCTTTTGAATTTATTGATTTCATATACCAAACCAACTCATCTATATTCTTAAACGTGAGAAAAATAGTCATAAATCATTGAAGCTAAATAACATAACGATATTATTCTTCTAATCCATACCCTTTTAGTCAATGATAAAAATTTCATACATACATAATGTATATATGAAATTCTTTCTAATTTCTACAACAACGCCACCAAACTATCACACTAAATCTAGGTGAGTTATTTAACCACTTGTATTATTTCCTCCTATGTTCACATCTAAATTTCTATGTGACTTGTGTTAACAACTCATACATTTTTATTCTCACACACTATAATATAATGTAAATTTATTCTAAATACAATCCCAACCAATTCTTCTTGCACCTAGAATAGCTATGTGAGTTGTTATTTTAACTTAACAATACTTATTACTCTAACCTTTATGAACATTTTCTTTGACCATATTCTTTATCAACAACTACCAAAAGTTAATTTAATATCTATGTCACCTCTTTCTTCTTGAACATATTGTCAACTACAAAATGTTTTTAGTAGATCTTGTATGAATCCACCCTATATGCTTACCTTGATTGATATGACATACCCTTAAAGATTTTATTTTCATAACTTGAGTGATATGAAAATTATTCAATTTAATTAGTTAATATAATCCTTGAATTAAGAATACTTGGTTGTAATTTAGTCTTATGCAAGGGAGATTATAGTGTTTACAAGTCTAAATTTATTCTTTACAAAGCAAGCCATAGCTTCCTTAGTATCAACATAATTGTCACATCCAACTCATTTCTCAACTTGTCAGTTTTTTTGTTCTATATCATAGCTCCTTGAGTCACAAAACATCTTTACTCTCATAATGTTACTTAATTAAATTTATGTTTTTACATTTTCATGTATGCCACAACTCATTAATGTGATTAAGTTCATGTATTCAAATTCTTTAAAAGAACAAAGGAAAATACAACATATGCAAGGGTCCAAAGATTAGGTTTGGTGAGTACTACATAGAATTGCATCTAGGTTTGGTGGATCATCCTATTGGTGATTTAAAAATGTGAAATAAATAGAATGATATAAGATCTATTGAAAGTTGACATAATATTTCAAGGCGAAGAGCTTGATTTTGCTTAAAAGATAAAAAAAAAAGTGTACAAACACAATTACCTTTAATAATTCAGTATATAGTTAGAATATTACATGAGTAAATGAAATTCTATTAAATCACATGTAATATCAAAAAATATTTGTATTTCTCCATTTAAATAGATGTAAAATATTACAAAATATCAAACCTCAGTATCACTTCATAAGAAAGAGTAAAAAATTTAAAATATTTTCCCTTATAAAAATCCAACTACTTATGTCTCCCTTCCACATGACTTCACTTTCTTGAAAAATAACTTGACGTACTTATAATTTTAGTCCCATAATATCACCAAACTTATTTCTAATGTGATTTTTTTAAAGGGAAAACAAAGTTTTGCATATAATGTGATAATATTATGAACTTACACATCTGTGTCTCCCTTATTGGTTGAAAAATTTAACCGCTCATTCTCTTATGTGGGTAACAATTTATTCTTCCCTTCTTTGTAGAGTTCAAATGCTCCACCTCCTCTATATATTCCAATGCCTTTATCACACTAGCCAAAAAAAAATCAAAGAAACATAGTGTAGAAGCCAACAATAGATAATTCATTGACAAGTTTTTTGTCTTTCAAACAATACTCAAATCGACAATGAAGATTTTTTTTTGATGAATAGACAATTACATTAGTATTTGAATAAAAGTACACTATTCACAAAAAAAGGGAATAAAAGATCACCCCCTAGGATTCAATTGAGAAGTTCCCAAAAAAGCACAAAATACATGGGCAACACCTGAAAATAGAAACAAGGGGCTAAGCTTAGAGATAAAATATTACATAAATCACTAAGTGGCTAAAGTAGTGGTTGTGGGTGGAAGAGGAAGATCTTGATCATCTTTGGGACCCTATACATCAGTAGGGTTAGGATTTTCATCCAGGATGGAGCACCTTTCTTCTATTGTAGCCTCCCTAGTCCCTTTTCCTGCTTCTTCCTAGAAGGAGAGATTGCTAGTGCTAGTCATGAAAACCAGTTAGAAGAGCTCAACCAACTATTATCTTCACCAGTATCTAGCCAAAAACTACCACCATCCGCAGAAGGGCCCATGCCCCCTATAACCCACCCAAAGGCTGATCCCCCACATGGTGGAGAGGTAGAGTACCACCATAAAAAATATCTTCTACCATCATATTGGCACCGAGTGAAAGATCTTTGGTCGTGCCACCATCCACAGGGAAGAGAGCGGTCACGAGAAGCAAAAGGATTTGGAGGCACTTTTGCAACCGTACAAGGGGAATTTCCCTAATGTTCTAAGAGCTCTTGCAAGTGGTCCACCTCTAGTGCAACCTTCTTGGCTTGCACTTTAATCTGGATAATCACATTATTACAAATAAACACTTTAGTAAAAGGAGAAACATGAATATCAATAGAGCTATGAGAATTTTTTTTTTCTATCTTTACAAAAGATCCATAAGTTAGAAAAAAAGTTTTAGGCCGAAAGGGATGAAATAATTCATGATTCTAATTCCATAAATGCTGGGCTCAATAACAAAACTAAAAGAGGTGCATGAATATTTTTGGTTGTCCTCAAAATGGGCTAAGAGGATCTAGAACCTCCAAGTGCCACATGTAGGAACTTAGCGACAAGGCTTGGAAAAAGCACACTAGGAAAAATGTGCCAACTTAAAATAAATATGCTGGATGATATCAATTTTGGGTACTGATCATGCTCTTGATATTCATGTTTTTACACTGATGTCAACATATATTTCCATGGAGAGGACAGACTGGTTACTTGACTAGCAGAAGTGTACAGACATTGTACGAATGTTTCAGAATGATCAAAGTTGGATTTATGTAGAAGGATGTGTGTTGACCTTATTCCTAAGGTTGCTTGGCTTTATGTTTCATATTGCAGATGTTACAGTTGATTTGGTGAAGACTGGTTTCTAGACTGTAACTATGATGCTGGACAGAGCAGGTCTCTGTGTTTTGGGTATGTATTTCTGGCGAAGATACTTCAGATGAAGTGAGCTTACTGGTGGAAAACTGATATATGTTAGAATAATGGGTTGAGTTCGATTGTTGTTTGATAACTAGTGACATCATCTGTGACATGTATTCTGGAGAAGACCTATTTGGTGGCCAACTTCAGAAATGTAGCGTGTAAAATGAATTGTGAGCGTGGATTACGGATCTGGAAGTATAAGTGATGGATTATATTTGATGTTTACTTTTTATAGGTACTGTGTGTATCTTAGCAAGGGGATATATAATTATTTGTATATTGGAAAGCCTTAATTGGCCGATCTGATTGATTATTTGTATATTAGGAAAGCTTAATTGGCCGACCTAATGAATTATTTTAAGAGGGTATATATGAGTGATCTTTTATTTTTAAAAGATGTGATAGAGATTGAAAAGGAAAAGAAGTGACAGCTGCGAGGCTTCTTTGACTGCTAGATGTAGAGCAGAGTTTATGAGAAGAGTACTTCATTCAAATTGACCAAGCAAAGATAGTTGCTATCAGATAGTTCACTGGATTGTATATTTTCTATATACACTTGTTTAGATTGTAAATCCTTGAGGATGGCTTTAACCTTCTTTGGGAAGTATGCCAGGGCAGTGAGTCTACTATTTCTTTTGACTCCTAACAGGGACTATGTACTATAATGTTGTAACAAGCTCCTAATAGGGCTTAATCTTTTAACATGGATACTATACTCTCAGTACATTATTTTTGGGTGCTAATTCCCACCGGGGTTTTACCTTTAACAGGGTTTCCTTGAGAACAAGTATTGTGTTATGGTGTTGGGATTTACTGTGTTATCATTTACATTGCAGATTTGGTTTATAAAGTTTAAAGTTTAATAATATATATCACAACTAATTCCTCCCTATCAGTTGTCATGTGGATTGTTATTCCTAACAAAATAATGGAAATGCAAATGGTTTAAAACCCACGACACCAAATGACTTGAGAAGATTGTAAGTGCAATTGGAGATTCAAGGCTGACACCATAGGAAAATGAGGGAAAAGTGAGTGATAGCCTAGCTTGAGCTTGTAATTGAAAAAATAAGTGTTAGGAAACCAATGCCATCCTTTCCACCATGGTTTAAATGCATAGATGCCCAAATGTTTAGCATATTAAAAGGCATAAAATACATGACTAAGTCAAAATTTTGACATTCAGATGAGGAAAAACTAGGCTTTTATATCTTCCCAAGAATAAAGATTCATTGTAGCTCTAGAAAAAAATCCCCAGGAGAGTGAATGCTACACTTGTGAAAGCATATAGCATGAAACCTAGGTACATGAGATAAAGGAAGCCCTTGAAGATGAATGAGCGGTGACCTCCAAATATTGTGCTAGTTGAAAGAAAGAACATCCTTAAAATTAGAACTAGCCTAGCTAAGCCAGGGTTTGGAAACTTCCTAGGCATGCCAAATGATTTTGGCAACAAAAGTTCCTTGAATGTGCACAAAATATTTCATAATAATAAGGGTCTACAAGATAATCCCCTTCCAGGAAGGTCTATTGGTCAGATATCCTGAAAAAATACAATGCCTGAGGATAACTTTGTAGACCTCATTACCAGTAATGGCTTGAATGACCCATTTAGCACATATGCAAGACCATGTTTCTAGGTAGAGAGAAGTCTGAGCCAATCAGATTCTATGGGGAGGAAACATTAATTTCCAAGCAACCAAAGCCCACAAAAATCCCTGAGAAGCTTCTCAAGATTTTAATAAGAAAATTTCAAGGGAGCCCAATAAGAAGAGTAATACATATGGGTGGTAGCAAGAATCTTAGAACAAATATGAAATTTACTAACTAATGACAATGTCTAGTAAGCCAAATTATTCTTAATTATGGTAAGGAACACATTCCAAAGATCCATAGAGGAGCCTTGGAAAGAAAAAGGAATAAGTGTAAGTCAAAATATATCCCCATATTCAATCCACTTCCACCCATACTAGAGGATCCAAGATGGAGCCAAGAGAAATCATTTCTTATAATACTAGGTTTGGTCCATTGAATCGTTGACCCAAAAGACAAATAGAAAGTATCAAGGAACTAAATCCCCTCCTGAACACTATGCTCATCTTCAATGAGGTTGAGAAAAGAACCATCCACAAAATGGGCATTGACAAGCTGGGAAGACGACTCAGGAAAGGAAATACTGACCCGTCTAGCTAAAATAACACTAGCCAAAAGATAACCAAAGCCTTTAGCAGCTAGAACATACAAAGAGGGGGACAAAGGGAAACCTTAGAAGATGGATCAAAATAACCCAAAAGGTGAATATTGATGACCAATGATAGTGACATAGGTTGAAGCACCCAAAAAATATTTTCACTAACTAGATAAAATGGGGACCAAACCCTAGAGCCCTTAGCATGGAAAGGATGAAAGGCCATTCAATTTCATCTTAAGCTTTGGAAAATTCAATTTTGACACAAATGGAATTTTCCTTGGAGTGGTGGGCCCACTCCACGTGTTGCATACAATAATGATATTATTTAGAATAAATATGGATTTAATGAATCTAGTCTATTCAGGATGGATAATCTGTAGAAGCAAGTGACAAATCTTGAAGGCCAACAATTTGGTAATGTTATTATAGGAGACATTAAGAAAAGTGATGGGTCTTAGTATACAAATATCCTTAGGACCCCACATTTTACACACGAACTTGATATTTACTTTATTAATAAGCTAATATAGAGATTGAGAATGGAGAGCTTCCAGGTAGACCTTATGTAGGTTAGAACAAACACAATTCCACATGGATTTGTAGAATTAATAAGGAAATCCATCACAACCAGGGGCTTTGTCACCAGAATTGGAGAAAATGACCTCCTTGAGGTCCTTAATGATGTAAATCTGGTCATAAAAGACCTTTTGGGCGTCATAAAGTTAAGAGGGCACATCATCAAGACACTCTCTCAAAACCCTATCAAATTGAGGTGAATAAACATATGTAGTGAAAATATTCTCACAGTGGTGGCAAAATACCTGAAGAATATCTGATAGTTCAGAGAGCACAATGTGGCCTTCCTTGATGCACTTGATTGTAGGTGAGGAATGATGTGTGCAAAGAGTCAATAAAAGTATCTAGAGGCACAATCTGCCACTTTAAATCAAAGAATTTTGGCTTTGATTTGGGCACCACATGTAGCATAACTCTCAACAATTTTATTTTGGTGGAATATCTATGAAACCTTGGCTTGAAAGTTAGGACATAAAGGGTTGGAAATGAGGGATTTTGTAGCATGATGCAAGGTGAGAGTATGCTAGCCTCATATGACAGTTGGAAGTACAAGGCCAACTGCCTACCATAAATGTAAAGAAAAAAAGTTGTGTGATGTATAACACCATTCCACCAAGTTATCCAACTAGATAATTGAGTGGGAGGAATTTCAAGATTCCAAACCCTTTGAATGTGGGCCACCATGGGCGGGTGGATCGGCAAAGAAGTGCTCAAAATAATATTAGATGGTTGTACACGAACCACTTTCCATTCGATGTTGAACTTTATGAGATAGTGGTATGACAAATTTACCTTAAGGAGAGGTAAAAATAGGAGCTCTTGATAGTCCCCAAAAGAGAAAAAAAGGATTAAGCCATAGTTATGTCACGATTGAGTCATTTCAAAATTATATCAGTACTAGCTCAAAAATTACTCCACATATGCCAAACACCCTAAAGACTGGAAAAAGTTTGTACTAGGTTAAAAAAGCCCAATTTATTACGCATATCTGTCCCAGAAAAGGTAAATAGATGGTAATGAATCTCTCCATCTCAACCATATTAATGTTGCCATACAATACCCAAGTAGTAGATGGTAATGAATCAATGATCCATTACCAAAGAAAGTATATCTCTACAACATCATTGGGAGCATAAATATTAATGAGTCCAAAGGGATAACTTTCAACTGACAAGGACCTACACTAATTGCTAAGGGTGATCCGACACATGGGATACAATAGAGGATTGCCAATATGGTGTAATGAGGGTGATGCTACCTCCTTAACCAACCTTGTGTTCTTAAGAAAACAATAGGATACTTGGCCAAATAACATGACATGCAACAACAAGAATGAAAACAATAATTTTGATCTCCTAAAGACAAAAAAACCATACTAGAAAATTTTTGTTGAGTATCTGGTATGAAATACTTCCTAGAAATGTCAATGAGACCTCAAACATTCCATGACATGAAACTCATGATTCAAATTTGTACATTTCATTCTTTTCCTCAAGAGAAGATAATTTATTTTGCAAGTAATATGATGGATACTGGAAGCTAGGTTATGAAATTCTCAGAACCACTCTACTCTTTTCTAGAGCTTCATCGACATCTGTCACACGTTCATAAGGGATACATGAGTGGTGCAAAAGAAGTCAGTAAAGGTGAAAAATTAGAGCTAGGCTGAGGGGTGAAAACCCAAGTTGAGAAGGAATCACCAACACCTACCATTCCTTACCCTAAGGCACATGGTTTAAACAAGCTACAACTATGACTATAGTTGTGGTTGTGGTTGCAGATGCACTTTTAGCTAGGCCTAGGATTGTAGTTGCAGAGAAACATAATTTGGATGCTTCTAAGAAGAAGAAAAGGATCCCTTCTATTTTTAAACAAATGTAGTCCAACCATCATGAGTTTTGGAGGCCTCAGAGGAATACAAAGGATTATAATCCTTGGAAGGAGTTTTGACCCTCAGAGCGACCAAAGGATAATCCTTGATCTTGTGATCTAAATATTGGCATTGATATAAAGTTCAGATATAGAACTATTTGAGAGTAGCACAAACCTCCTATCTGAATATCAATAGTATTCTTGAGGTCTTAAGACAAATACACTTCTACACATACCCTCTTTTGAGGATGAGCATGAAAGAACCTCTCTAGTTCCATGTTGAAAACCTTGCCAATGGATTGGACAATGGTTTTCAAAAAATGCTAATAGGACAAAGGAAGATGAGAAAATTCAACCCAAATTGAGACTTTGAGCTTCCTATCATCAGAGACAGAGAAGTCTCTTGATCATGGCTAAAAAAAAAGAAAAGGAAGATCAAATAAACCATAGCTTGTATTGTAAAATACCAATTCACTTCTACCTCTAAATTTAAAGAGGTTTCCAATACATTCATGTAACCATGATGAGAAATAAGTTTTGAGATAGGTGGTTGATGATCTTTGACCAACCTCTATGTAATAATCATGAGGTACCACTCTATTTTCTTAGAAAACTATATTATTATTTTATTCTTCATGAAGTTTCTTATTATTTTAATATGAGGGAGTTTTAGGGTAGAGGTGGAGGATCCACCTAAAATATATAGTGAGTTTGTCGAGTAGATAATCATCAACATCGAAGAATAATAGAAAAAATATTATTTTTCATGTGATGGTCCTAATAATCATTGGGGAGAATATGGAGATGTAGAATCTCCATGCAGTTGCTAGCCTCAAATATACCCTTACAGAGAAAAATGCAAAGATATCCCAACATTTTTATTAACACGATTACCTAGCAACTCAACCATCTAGTTCTAGTGCTCCTAGCTCTCACATATGCTCAAAGTGTTATGATCTATGATCTAGGAGAGACAAAAATGTAGATGGTGTAGATGGTTTACATCCCATGTGTGTACACATTATCAATATAAATGAACTATGGGAGTAGTAGAGGTCATCAAGATGGTGCATGATGTAGTGCCTCTCTCGTTTGCTTTCTGCATGACATCCTAATGGATGTGGCTTGGAATTGTCATGCTGGTGTTGTGTGATCATGTTGGACCCGTATGAGGTTTGTACCATCAGAGTGATCTGACTTATACGATTGCATTGACAAGTTGTTTAGTCTTTGTACCTAGTTATTAGAAACATTGTATCATGGATGGTTGTGTACCTGATTTGTGATGCCTTTATTTGGATTTGAGATGCTTATTTCTTTCCCTTTATGATTAGTTGAGCTGATTATGTGACTCGGTCACTATTCTTGTGTTATGTTTTTATGTTGGTATCTTGAGATACACCCAGTTCAGTTTAGTCTTGTACTCATTCTGAGATTACTGTTGTGGTTATGATTGGTATTTGGCTTGTGAGGCTTATGATGTGATTTGATGTTTTCACTAAGGTATGTGTCAGTGATTACCTAGACCATGATTTTATCATGATATTATTCCGTGAGTACCCATGTGTTTTGATCTGGTGTTTTCTCTATGTGATGTATTTGATTACTATACCTTATTTCAGTTACAAAAACATTGTCGATTTATATATTAGAATATGTTCTTATTAATATTTTGATATGAGAGATACTCTATTTATTATATTCAATTACTTGCATGATGAGATGCATCAATGACTGTCCATTATTTTGATTTCTAGTATCTTAGCCGTGGTAGATGAATAGATTATACTACTGTTTCTGTTTGATCATAGCTGCAGGATGATGCTATTGATATTGCATGATGCCTTATAATGATGTTTGGTTTATTTTGTACTCGAGACTATTGATTTTATTATCAGGATGATGATATTGGACTCATGTATTATATTGTTCCTTATATATATGCTATGGATATATCAGTTATTTACATTTAGTGAATTATGCTCAAAGTAGTCATAAAATGGTTTATTTAAATGTTTTTAATTTAAATGCATTGTTAAAATAATAATATGATCTTTACTATGGTTATCACACAATTGTTATGCATTTTTTTCTTTGTGCTAGTACAAAGTGAGACGAAGTTGTAGTTACCCCCTTTGTGAGGTCTAAACGATGGTGTCGTTCTCCTTCGCTGCTTCATCATTTTATGTTTTCACTTTGGCTATTTATACTATGAGAAACTACACTTGATGTTTCCTTATTTTAGTGAACAGGCACCAGACACATTCATCCTGAGTTGTAGGATTTGAGTGTGTGCCTATGTCCCTGGCAGTGCCACATGAGATAGTAACTTTGGCCTTGCATACTAAGCCAATGTCATCCCTGTATGGATGACATATCTGTATTATTATATTATTACCTCTGGTACGTGATGGTAAATAAAAATTCATTATGTATTCGTGTTAGACCCGTGAGTGTGTCTGTGCATTTATAACCTCCCGCATTTGTTGCAGATGATTTAATTAAATGTCAATTTTAATGTTATTTGGGGGATTTTTAATATTTATTTTATTTATCGGCTAATTTTCCGTAGTTGGATTCCAAATATTTGGGATCAATTTATTTAATTTGGGAAAAGGTCAAATATTTTATTTGATTATTTAAATAATCTGTTTGAAAGCCATTTTGGAAAAATGACTTTATATTGTGGGAAAAAGTTCATTTTCCACACTTCATGCTTTTGAAAATGAGAATTTGCTCCAAAACCTCTTATGGAGAAATTCAAATTTTATTCATTGGGAGTGACTAGGTCCTCCAATTTTTTAATGTAGAGGCTCATTGAATTTGTGCCGTGAATCTCCAACTTCTTGTGGAGTCATTCATGTTTTCGTGGAGTCTCCAATATTTACTCCCATTTCTTGGTTTTTACCATTCGTGTAAGGTAGGGCTCTTCACAACTTTTTCTTCCGTTTGTATTTTTGAATGAAGTAAATTGCTATTAGTTTTTGGCACGAGAACTAGTGTTCCCTCACAATTTCGTTGCTTTCCTCCACCCAGTTGGGTGGGTGAGAGTTTTGGCATGTTGCATTTTGAAGTTTTAGCGTAGTTATGCTGTCGAATTTCCATAAAGTACCTAGATCTAGAATTTTATTTGAGAAGTGTGTTTTTGGATGGATTTAGACCAATGGGTTTCAATTCTATCGATTTCAAAGATGTTTGAATGCCTTCCAAAACTTGTATACCACCATATTTGGTGTGATTGACCTATTGGAGGTTGTAGTACTCCAACTTTTTAGTAGGATTGTGGAAGAATAATGTATTAAAGTCATTCGAGTTATTTTCTCTCTTAATATGAACTTGCCCAATTGATATTAAAATGCTGATTTTTACACCTTGCTGAATTTTGCCAAAATTTGGGTATTTTAGTACTTTTATCCTTTTTATCCTTCCTCGTATTCTAATGAGATTATTTATGGATTCCATGGGAATCTGTGCTCTCAACATAGTGGTCGATTGAGCTATTTGTTGTTGTACCTTTCATTGTTTTAGCTCAGTTGTTTTCCTTGAGTGTTTAGAGTTGAGATAGCCTCCTTCCTTTCTTCTGTGGTTATTTATTTTTCCTTGTGTTGGCACACTTCGTGCTTGAGGTTTAGCTCACATGTGATATGTGGATGTATGGTGTTTGATACTGCATCTAGGCATGTAGTTGAGCTATGCTCCTATGCTGAGGTCTGAGTGACCCGTACTCTTGGTGTTTGCGACCAATAAATTTTACCATATTTTGTGGATTATGACTTTGAGAGTCTTTAATGGATTTTTCCTTATTTATTTATTTGTTCTTTGCTTTATGGGATGCCTCTTAGTTGTAACAAGATAATATTTTTTGGGTGTTTGGGTAGTGGAGTGGAGTGGCTCCTTACATGGATCCCAACCCATAAGTGGTTGGTATAAGCCACGTGAAGGAGTTCCTAATAAAGAGAAAACTTAATAAATGAATTTGGGTAAAAAAAAATTAATAAGAGTAGTTGACTACCTGGCCACCTAAGGGTGTTGATTGAAGGTAATTTAGTGTCTAGCCACCTGCGGGTGTTGATTGAAGACACAATATCTGGCCACCTGCAGGTGTTGATCAAAGATATATTCTGAGCATGGCCATTTGTAGATGTTGATCAAAGAATTGATGGTACTTGGGATACTATGAGCCAAGTAATGACACTCCACTAGAGTCCCTGGAATGTAGCCATGTTAGTACTGAGTACTACCTTTTTTATACTATGATGATGTAGAATTATGGTTGTACTTGGATATTGACCCACATGTTGAGTGTTCTCCATGTGCATTTGTATTCTTTATTTATGTATTGCTTTGGATCACATGTTGAGTGTTCTCCAAGTTTGATTGAATTCTACATCTTGTGTTTATACTCAAACCATTGCTTCATCCTTGAGTCATGCATTTTGGTTGGCGCGTGTGAGAGTCATTCCTTGCTTGCGTGTATGCCTTGTGTTTGTGGTCATATTACTATCTCTGTGAGCATGGTGGGGTGGGCCTGCAAGTTCCATGTGGTAGGGTGGCATTGAAATATATACCACTACTAGGCACAGTGTACAAAGACATACTTTCTCAAGCTACAAGAATCAGAGCTTGAGAGCTCACTCTACCTTGTTGTATTATGTATATGCTCATTTTATTTACTTGATGTTATTTTTTTGTAACCTTGATGACATTTTGTATTCATTTGTGTATTATTGTTGCAATCAAGTGATCATGACCTCAATTTGTGTATCTGGTACTCCCCGGTGTGGAGCTAGCTATTTTCCAGCCGTACGTTGGTGTCAACTTAGTTTTAAAATCAGATTTTAGTGCATTTTGGGCCAAAATCCACAATCACCATCTTCGTTTGATCATTGATGTCTCTGCCTCTCTGGTCTGGTATCTACGCCTGATTATTGGTGTTTTCATCTCTCTGAACTAAGAAAAAAATCTCTTTTTTGTGGGTCATCGTCTGTGTAGATCAACGTCTCCACCTGAGAACCAACATCTTTGCCCAGTTTGGTTTTGCAATTTGTTTTGGGAGATGGGTATCTTTTGGGTGCTTCCAAGTTTGATTCTTCAGGATTCCTTACTACTTTTGTACCTTTTTTTGATGCATATATATGGTGGTACAATTATTGTATGCTCTTGATTCTATTAGAATGGAAAATAACTTGTATGACTAATCATTGTAGGAATCTCTATTTAGGCTTAAAAAGAACATCTATATTATGGGATTGATCTAGTTGTAGTCTCGCTATTGGTAGTCACATTTTCTTGCTGGCTTAGCCTCTTGTGGTCTGTGGAAGTTGTCCAAATCCTTGAAGGGCATTCTAAGGAATGTGTGTTGTTCATTTCAAGTATCTTATATTGTTGTATTGGAACCTTTGGGAGGAGTTGTGAAGCCTTCTATTGGTGCGCGAATGTGTGATGTTCATGTTCATATCTTTAGCATGTAATGTTTTCTTATGTTTGGTTACATGTTGCACTTGGATAGGTAATATTCTATTCTACCTTTCAAAAAAATATTATTAAGTGCATATTTAGCCCTTAGTTCCCAGGGTTCCTTGGTGGGGCATTACATCTAGTATCAAAGCCCATGTTCATACACTGGGATCTTTGTGTATGTGTTGTCTGCTTAGTGGATATTGTGGATATGTGATAGCATGTGTTTTGAGATGTGAGATAGTGGTTACTTGTTGCTTGGGTGCCCAAGAGAACCATTCCTAAGTGTTCTTGGGAAACCAACCCAAGTAACATGCAGTGAATTAAGAGTATCTACTAGACCTTTGCACCTTCCAGGGATGAGTGATACCCCTGTGTGAGCATCTCTTTTGAGCACTTTGAACCACTTGATCAATGTGTTTCTCATGGATTTTGGAGGATTTGGTGACCTTTGTGTGGATGCCTTGGCACTGTGGTTATGTTGTCATTTGTTATAGTATGAGAGCTTATATATATGCCGATCTTTGGTTGATTTTGGTGCTTAGTAGCCCATGAGTGGCTGACTTTCTTGTGTGACCCTGTGTGGTTAGAGTTTTTTATTGGTGTCCATGCATGCCCTTAAGTGCCTATTGTTTGGGTCTTGATGGGATGTGGTGCACTGTATTTTGTGTCATTATTGTATTAATGTGAGTGTAATGAAATGAGTTACGTTGTATATACTTGGCATCTTATTTCTTGTATTGTTATGCATCTCGCTTGTAGAGAGATGTTTATGCACTATGGTAAATGTTGAAAGGAGATATTCCTTGTTAATGAGAAGTGTGATTATTTATTGTAATAGATCATTTGGGTTAATAACTTATGTCCCCAAATTACATGGTTTCTTAATCTTTTTGTGAAAAGTTATGTGAATGTGCAACATCAAGTTGAATTATCTCCTTCGATGGAATCATGTAAATCTAGCATTTTTTATCTTATGATCTTGCATCTACATTGAATTGAGTGAAATGGGGCATTTGTGATAATGGAGATTAGCTGTCAATTGTGTGATGTTGGGATTGTTTCCATACCCTTGTGAGCTGGGTGGTGTCATATTGTTGTAGCCATTTTTGGTGACTCGTGATGCGAGTTGTGCATACCCTCTTTGTGGGAAGAGCCTTTGTGGTTGTTGTCCAACCATAACCTGAGCCATTATTGTGTAAACCATCTTGTATGAGCGCGTTGAGAACCCCTTTGAGAGTTTGAGTCACATCATGTTTCAACCTTGTGCGCGTTTCACCTTGTGGTTGTAATTACCCTCTGATATGTTTCATACCTGGATATCTTGTGTTGTGATTTATGCATATGTTTTGAGGTTGGTCATAGACCCTCATCTAATTGAGACCCTACAAAATGGAAATTACTGCATTGCATTGAAAGTTTAAGAAAATTTAAATTGAAACAAATATTGTTGCTTTTCTTAGTAGTATAGTGATGTATACAATTAAGATCATTGATGGTTCACTGTTTGGTGTACGTAGGTATGTAATCTAACATTGCTAAGATGATGTGTTACTCAGTACCATATGGTGGTTACTCCCTTTTATGTGGCTGATATTGGTCACAGTTTTTTTTGAATGTATTTCATGATTGGTGATTTATTTTATTTTCTTGGTGGATCTTTCCACGTGTTGTGTGGGCTAGCATTATTTTGGGTATTTCTTATGCTTGGATTAGTCACCGAAACTCTCTTATCTATCTCTTTGTAATGGTTGTCATGATTTATTTATTGTTGAGTTGAATTCATTTTTTGAATTTATTATTGGAATTGATAATTCCACCATTTGGGTTTTTCCCTTTTGTTTTATGGTGACTATCCCGAATGGTTTCTTTTGCTGCCTAGTTTTGTGTTTTGTGACTCTATCATGTTCTATGTAGACCTCTGATATTACGTGAAAGGGAGAAAATCACAAATAACATACTATATTTTTCTTGTTGAGTAGTTGTAAATATGTTAATAGGAGTGTCTTCTTGTTTATATTACGAGGAACTATTGTTTTACTTACAAAATAAATGCAAGTGATAATGAAGTTTATGCATGTAATTGATTTAAAATGCATGAAATTGTAAATCTTCCCTTGTATGGATGTTAGTAGTTGCATTGTGAAATTTATGAGTAATTTCGTACCATTTGAATGAGTCTAGTTACTTCACGATCCTCCTTGTAAACCATCAAGAGATGTATGGTTGATTTTGGTAGACCTCATTTTGTGCATTGATCAAAATTATGGTATAAATGCTATATCTTGTTAAGGTCATTGCATATTTTATGTGGTATTGGTTGAGCTTGAATTCTTGCATTGGATTATAGTGTGTATGCCTATTGAGATTCTCATTTTCTCCCTAGATGTGATTTGGAGACCTTAAGCATTTCCCTTCTTAGCATTGTTATTCTGGATAGTCAGGTGTGACTTAGTCCACATATGAGTTTGGATCCGTGTTGTGGGTCTTGATGAACATGTATTTCTATTGTGATTTCCCCTTTTAGAGTTATTTTGGAGGTGTTAGATGCACCATTGTTCATATATTGTTGCTAGTGAGTGTTCATTGGGGTTTCTTGGGTTGTGGGTTTTGTCAAACTCTTCTTGGACTGACATAGTGCGGGGATAGAGAGCCTCCTTTCCCAGTACAAACACTCTCATAGCTATATCTCCTTATAGTTATATATATATATATGATATTATATTGGTTAAGTTATCCTTCATTGGATAGATCCCCGTCGGATATCGGGTTGCCAGAGAATTGATAGTAGTGTGGTATTCCTAGCTTTAGGCTAGAAGGACACATTATCTTTAGGTGTATCTTACCATCTTGAGCTTAGATATGGATATGAGTATAATATTATGTTCATTTTAAGACATTTTTGATTATTGAGAGGGGAGGGGTGAATCAATAATGCACAAATTCACCAATTCTACTTCTTTAAACTCAATGCACCAAAAAATTCAATATCATCTAACATAAGTAAAACATTCAATGCATACATCCATAAGTAATCAACCACACAATGTAAACACCATATTTATCTCATGGAAACCCAACTGGGAAAAAACCACAGTGTGAGATGATACCCACAAAATATGTACTCTTTTGGAATACACCATGTTAGGAGCTTACCGTATTAAAGGTTTACAAAACACTATTAGGTGTTACCTAGTCAAGGGATTTTCCTAAGACCTTTTAAGATATTTTCCCTATTAGGAGAAGCCTTGTTAGAGGACTTAAAATGCAAGCTAATGTGTCACTTTGTTAGAGGATTTACAATAAAGATATGTTAGGATCTACCCTATTAAGGGATTTCACTATTACAATGATTAGAAATCAACATATAAAATGATCTATGAAAAATGCACTACCTCTCCATGATCAGATCCTTTTAAGATATGAAATACATCAACATATTTTATACTCTTCCTTGGATTGATCACACTTGATTCCTTCACTTTCTTAGACACCGAATCCTTCTGCAATTCATAATCAACAAATAACTCCTTCAACTTTCCAATATATAGAATTACTTTCACCGACTTACAAAAAAACCTAGATCTGAGATGTGAATGATCCAAATCATCTTAGGTAAGATAAAATGTATCTAGACACTCAAAAACATTTTCCTCTGACCACTTCGGCTTGCTCATCTATTTTACCTTAGTAGTTGAGCCATTTCAAAATCTTGTTTGACCAAAAGAAAATTCTTGAAGAAGCCACCTCAAACGGATACCTCGATCAATGTGATGTTAAGTAATTCCCATATATCACATAACTAACTTACTACTTTATGAAAATCATCATTGATCCTATTTCCACATCAAATTCCTTCATCGATCTATAAATATTCATAGTCTGTTCAAGAACTCTGTCTTGTTTACCTTTTAATTCTGTTAACACCGCTTCTAGTCAGATAAACTAGTAGCACCGGTTAACATGATGTTTCATTCTTGCAAACAGTATCGTGAAATTATTTACAATCATATCCTATGAATTATCCATCAAATACTTTACCAATCTGAAATAACATTCAAATCACTTACTGTCTAGCACTGATTGTTTTAGCAATTACCCGGTTTGAGTCCAATCAAACATAACCAACTCAATTCTCTACATCAAGAGTTGTGATGGCACAATTAACATCACAAAACATGACATAACCTTCAATTATAATATAAAATTTAGAAACATATTGCAACTCATGATTCTCTTACACAATCTTAGGTAACATACAAAAATGCTATGTCAATTAGTTGACATCAATAACAACCAAATATATTATTCACCTATCATCAAATATGTACCAATATTCATCAATATATCACTCAACATCACTTAGCATCAGTTATGATAACAATCTGATGCAGGATCATCTTGGGTCATTGGCAATCCTACTCAACCAAAAATATGTTTGTTTTGTTCTTTAGTTAATTTGGACTCTGCTCGGGAAGTACTTTGTTACTCGGGCTTTGTTTCTCACTAATGCTTGTCTCGGGTTGGTATGTGCTACTCAGGTTCTATTGCTCAGGCATGCTTGTTTCTGTTTCTTAGGTTTTGTCACTCGAGCATGCCTGTTTATTTTCCTGTTGCTCGGGTTTCTCTTTTGACACTCGGGTTATGTTTCCTGTTGCTCGGGGTTTTCTTTTCCTGAGTCACTTTATTGCTCAATCAACCTTTGATCGAGATGCTTATTTTGGAGTTGTATCTGGTGGCCAACTTCTTCATCTAATTTCCATGGCTTAATTGATTTTGGGTCTCTCATTGGGATCTATGTGGACCTAAATCTGGGTCTCACTTATGAATTTGAGCGCCGACCTCTTTGTTGGACTCTTGTATATATTTGTTTCTATGTTCTTAGTTTTAGGCAGTTTAGGGAGAAGTAGGATAATTTGGATAGAATATTGAAGGTTGAATTATCTGTAAGTAGGTATGTGACCTCACATGTATGAAGATCAAATTGTAATTCACTGAATGTATATGCCAGAACTGTGAAGGCCTTACAACCCAACATGTAATGAGTTTGTTCAATTAATGCAAAGGATATCTGCTATTTCTTCTCTCACTGTGTTGTTGCTTCCACATTGTTGTGTCTGTAAGGTGGTTTGGTGGATTGGGATATCCTTTGGCCCCTCCTCCATCTTTTCCTTGCGTCAAGTGATATCAGAGCATTGGTGAGATCTAAGTTCCTTCTTGTAAACCCTAACCCTAGTTGGTGATATTGTTGTGGGGTAGCAGATTGCGATCTAACCTACAATTACAGAGGGATTCACGATGGTTCATGGGAGAGGAAATGCCAATTGACATCTAGTTGATATGATTAGAAAGATGGCTGCTAGATTGGAAGATGTTGAGACAACCCAACATAGAGGAAGACATCTT
This sequence comes from Thuja plicata, assembly GCA_018584345.1. Classification (NCBI taxonomy): domain Eukaryota; kingdom Viridiplantae; phylum Streptophyta; class Pinopsida; order Cupressales; family Cupressaceae; genus Thuja; species Thuja plicata. The sequence goes on from MU225848.1 coordinate 1,531,085, forward strand.
GAAGATGTTAGTGATGAATAAGTTGAAGAGGTTCAAGGTGAAACTGCACCTGCACCTACACATGTGATGAATCAGGAAGAATAGAGATTCTTGCGAGCTTTGACAAGTTTGAAATCCACACCTCATTTTAATCCTCCTAAGTATAGTGGAAATTTGGATTTAGATGAATTGATTGACTGGATAATTGAGATGGAAAAGTATTTTGAATATGAGAATGTATCAAAGGACAAGAAGGTGAAGATTGCAAGCACAAATTTGAAAGGTCATGCATCCTTATGGTGGGAACATCTACAATTGGATCGGAAGAAGAAAAGTAAAGACAAAATCAAGGTATGGGATAAGATGGTAAAAAAATTGAAAGGAAAGTTTCTACCTTGTGATTATCAGATTAACCTGATTAGGAGAATGCAAATCTTGAAGCAGAAGGATAAATATGTAAAAGATTATACTGAATAATTCTATAGATTAGACATCAGATTTGGACATGTTGAAGGTGAAGTGGAAAGAGTATCAAGATACATGAATGGTTTGAGAAGTTCCATACAAGATGAAATCAGTTTGGTCAAGATGGAAAACATTGAGGAGGCATATCAATTTTCCTAAAAGCTGAGGAAAAGTTGAACATAAGATATGAACAAAGACAAAGAGGTAGAGGTGGTAGATTCCCTAGAGGAAGAGGTAGATCTCATGGTGAAAATAATAGATCTAAACCAGATAAGTTGAATTTAGACACATCTCAAGATAAAGGAAAGACTGAATGGAAAGGTGGAAGTTCATATCGAGGAAGATGCAATTACTCCAGAGGTGGTTATAGTAGAAAGGGATTCCAGATAACTTGTTACAACTATGGTGAAGAAGGACATAAATCCTTTGAGTGTACACATGCAAGCAAGAAGGGAAGTAGTAGAAGAAATGCATTAGTGCAAGAGGAGTCACCTAATGAAGCCAAAAAGGAAGGAAATCTCATGATTTGAAGGATACTATGGAGTGAGAAAGATAAGCAAGATCCGATTAGGAAAATTTTGTTCAAGACCATATGTAGAGTTGTAGACAAAGTTTGGAAGGTGATTGTTGATAGTGGAAGCTTGAAGAATTTGGCATCTGAGGAAATGGTCACAAATTTGTAGTTGGAAAGGATAAAGCACCCGAAACCCTATCATATCTCATGGATCAAGGATGAGCATACATTAATAGTGAGTGAACAATGTTTTGTGAATTTGAAAAATTGGAAATTATTTTTATAAGGTGTTGGGTGATATTATGCCTATGGATTGTTGTAATATTTTTTTGGGTAGACCTTGGCATTGTGATAGACATGATATACATGATGGAAGATTGAATAGATATTCTATTTGGGTTGATGGTAAGAAGCAAGTTTTGTTACCTTTGATTGAAGAATCTGTTGGTGAGATATGTACATTTGTGAATGTTTGTTTGATGGAAGGTAGATAGTTTGTTAAGGATTTGAAAAGAAATGATATTTTTTATGCTTTGATTCCTAACAAACCAAGTAAGAATATAGAAGATGACATTTCTACAGAAGTTGATAAGTTACTCATTGAGTACAAGGAGATAATTTTAGATAATGTACCTAATGGTTTTCCACCAATGAGAGATTCAGTCATTGTATGTATCTGATTCTTGGAGCTAGTTTACCGAACAAAGAACCACATTGGTTAACACCAACCAAGAATGAAGAGCTTAATAAAAAAGTTCATGAATTGTTGAGCAAAGGTCTAATCTGAGAAATTTTGAGTCCATGTGCAGTACTTGCCGTGTTTGCACCTAAAAAGAATGGAGAATGGTGAATGTTCTTTGATTCCATAGAAATCAACAAGATCATAGTAAATTATATGTTTCCTATACCGAGAATGGATGACATAATGGATTGTTTGAGTGGAGCAAGATATTTTACCAAAATTGATTTGAAGAGTGGATATCATCAGATCATAATTAGAGAAGGTTATGAATGGAAGACTGATTTCAAGACAAAGGAAGGTTTGTATGAATGGTTGGTTATGCCTTTTGTTTTAACTAATGCACCGAGTACATTTATGAGGTTAATGAATGAAGTTTTGAAGAAATTATTGAATAAATGTGTGATTGTATACTTGGATGATATTTTGATATTCAGTAAGACTAGAGAAGAGCATTTGATACATATAAAGAAAGTATTGTAGAGATTGAAACAAGAAAATTTGCTGATAAATCTGAAGAAATGATCCTTTATGAAAGAAGAACTTGTGTATTTGGGTTTTGTGATTTCAGCTGATGGTTTAAAGATGGATCCTAAGAAGCTTGAAGCTATACTGAATTGGCCTACACCTAATAATGTTAGTGAGGTAAGATCATTTCATGGATTGGAAAGTTTTTACAAGAAGTTTATCAAAAATTTCAGTTCTATTTGTAATGCTATGACTGAAACAATGAGAGCAGACAAAAGAGAATTCAAATGGACACATGGAGTTGATAAGAGTTTTGAAGATTTGAAGTTGAAAGTTGCTGGACTACCTGTATTAGCATTACCTAATTTTAATGAGGTATTTCAAGTTGAATGTGATGCAAGTGGAAGTGCAATTGGAGTTGTGTTGACTCAAGAAGGTAAACCTATTGCTTTCTTTAGTGAAAAGTTGAATGATGTGTATGCACTAGAAAATAGCTTCGTTGACTAATAAATTAATTAAATATTTATTATTTAATTAATATTGACTTGATGAATTGATTAAATATTTATTATTTAATTAATGTTTATTTCTTCTATTTATTTAATAAATTATTCTATTTATTAGGTAAATTCACTATAGTCTATTCTTCTTATCCTAGGTCTTCTAAATTAGTCCTATTAAAAGTGATTTAATTAAATACACAATCACTAAATATGACTAAGTCCCATAGTCCACCTCATAAACCTAGTCACCTTACACATCACCTTGGCTAAAATAATTAATTATTATTAATTAATAATCAATCATTATCCTCACCCACACATGTCCTATTCTTAAGGGCTATGTGGCCTTATAAGACTTGGTCTCATGGCCACATGTCTTCTTATACACCAAGTCAAGAAGCAATACCTATTCTTAAGGAGCTTCTCAAGCCACCTCTAAGAGTCCAAGATGACTCATAGGACACTTGTACCAAGAGTCCTCATGAGAAATAAGTCCTTCCTCTTTCCTCTCTATGGTCTTTGCAAGACACTTGACATGTGTCTTTCCCTTCCATCTTCTTCTCCTCTATGTCAATGAAGGAGGATCATCCTCCCTATTCTTCCTCTCACATTCCAACTACATCCCCCTTTCTCTTAACCCCTTTAACCAAGTCAATAGTAACCCTAGGATCTTCCACCTTTCAATCTCCACCCTAGGATCATGCCACCTAGGCTTAAGTCCTCCAAAATCCTATAAAAGGAGTCTCATTCCCCCTTTGTGATCTAGTAGTGAGCATTCAAGCATTCAAGTGATCAAGTATTCAAGTATCCAAGCATGCAAGCATTTTCACAAGCATTCCATCATCCATTTGCATAATCAAGGTTTTAGACCATTTTGCATTCATTCATACAATCTCTACACTTTGGTAGAATCTTGGACAAAAGAGCTTCATTTGGAAATCTTTCATCTTTCACCATTTATGGTTCAAACTCGATCGCAGAAACTTAAATAGACCATTGATCCAGAATCTGTAGATACAATGGAAGGAGGTAAAACCAATGAAGAAAACCCTTGGTCCAAGACAACCC
>MU225848.1:1555325-1585143 GCA_018584345.1 Thuja plicata
GTGAACTGGAGAGATGGGTGGAGTAACCCATGTGATCTGATTGGAGTTATCTCTTTGAAGATAAATGAATATTTAATTCATTTATTTAATTAAAGTTTTCAACATGTGAGATAACTGAATTCTTTTTGATTTAGAATTGTTTTATTTGATGAAATTAAATTATTTTTATTGAAATTAATTTAATTTGGAAGAATTTAATTAGTAAGTTTAAATATTTCAATTGAAACTATAGGAAATTGAATTTAATTAATTAATTAATGGTAATTAATCAATTAAGGTTAATTAATTCAATCAAATTAATTATTTAATTAATTTTGGAAATTTGATTAAATGATTTAGGAAATGAATTTAGAAGAAAATAAATGATTAATTAACGATTAAAAAACCATTAATTAATAGATGAAATGAATTTAGAAGAAAATAGATGATTAATTAACGATTTAAAAAATCATTAATTAATAGATGAAAATTAGTGTTTTTAATGTCAAGTCGCAAGTCTGTCCATTTTAGGGTGTCTACATTTGCCCCTCTTTGAAGCAATGTGACTTGTTGCAATGTGTCAAAGATTCTCTGATTTTGATATTGCCTCAGCTTGCCCTGACGATAGTAGGTGTATTTATGTCCCCTCATCAAATTTGAGTAAAAATTCGCGACATGAGCATTAATTTGTTGAATCTACAATTTTTGAATGTGGGTACTTGACTGATCTAAAAAAATTGTTATATTGCCCTTGATATTGACTGCCAAATTTTTCGGGGACTCGAAAGATAATTCTGGCTTCCTAGAGAAATTAAGGTTTTTGGAATTCCCTATAAGTAACCGAGAGAGCCCTTCATTTTTCACATTGCCTTCTTGGAGCTCTTGGTATCTTGGTGAGTTTGTTGCTAGTTTTCTCTGATTTTCTTCCCGTTTTCATGCAATGGCAGGCTTACCTGGAGTCACTCACAGTTTTGACTGAGTCTGGACGTATCAGAGGCCAGTTGGCGCAGGACATTCGGTGAGTGTTCTTTTCTTGCATATCATTAATGCCTTTATTTTTTTCTTTGAATTTTTTTTTCTTCTATCCTTTTGCAAAAGTTGCCGCCATTGCTTGCGGTTTTGCCGCAATTGCAGTTTTAATGCTGCAATTTCCGGCTATGAGCCACAATCGATAAGAGAGCCACATTTTTCAGGTTTGCATGCCACAATTGCCTTTTTTTTGCCACATTTGTCTGTTGTGTTTCACAATCACATAAAAGTACTACACTTGTAGGGTTATTGCCGCAATTGCCTATTTATCTATTTACTAGATTTGCTTGGTCTCATTTCTGCTTATGCTGATTTTTGACACTTCTCTCTATGATTGATACTGATATTTTTCTAATTTATTTCTATGTGCAGTTCATCGGGAGGATTCTGCACTGTCGAGATTCTAGACCATTGAGACTTGTGTACGAATTCTATCTCTCTGAGGATGAGAGGTTAGTGCTTAGAGAGTTAGGATTATATTGGGTTTGTTACATGCCAGAGATCACGACCAACAGGGGTCTGATCTTGGCTCTTGTAGAGCGATGGAATTCAGAGACATGCACTTTCTAGTTACCCACTGGAGAGTGTACTATGATGCTAGAGGATGTTTACCATATTCTTCAGCTTCTGATCCAGGGTGCACTTGTTGAGTATGCCACCTGACCTGGTATTGTTGCCTTGACTGAGTTATCTAGATTGCCCTGAGATCAGCTTGGTTTGTCTGGTCCATATGATATTCCATGGTCCCGATTTGGCCTAGGCCTTGATAGATTGTCTACCTTATTAGGTAGTTTTATATGTGGCATCTTATGCCTTGATTGACGCCAGCATGGATTCTTTATTGGCTTTGGTTCTGTGTTGCAGAGTATGGTCCGTGATCATACTGTATATGCATGGGAGCCATGCATGTTAGCTCATATGCACTATCACTTATTTTACGTAGCTTACCTTAATGGTAAGTCGCTCGGCTGTAGTGCTACCCTCCTCCAGATATGGGCGCGGGAGCACATTGCTGTGTGCCAACTTGTTGGTTCTCATGATCTACCTATATACACACCTTATGTCTTTATGTGTGATGGAGCCATTGTTCAGACTCACATGGGTCATTTGTTGTACTGGCATCAACAGTTAGATATGATGCCCTATTTCATTTGGAGACCATATAGAGAGTGCCCTGTGTGGGATGGAGTGGATATCCATCTTCCTTTTATCCATCAGTGGAGATACTTGATTGGTCGTGTGACTGACCATGTACATATGATTGATTTTCACAATACCGACAGGGTGTTGCGACAGTTCGGTGAGCAGTAGGATGTGTCCGACACGTATGCCTATTTTTCTTATAGGTCGAGGGATGCTATGGTCTGGGGTGGTGTTGTTTTACTTGATGTTGCACAGACTAAGTTTTCAGGCTTACTTCCTATTCTGTGGACATGGCGATCTACCACTGTAGATCCAGGTATGTTTGTGCAATGATTTTTGTGTAGTTTCGCTACTGCTCTCTTAGTCTATCTATTTTATGATACTTGTTTCTTTATCTAATGTGTTACTGATATTTGAATTTGATCATTTTACAGGCACCACTCCCTAGTATGATGCTTGGTGGGAACAGACCTGTCCTATTTCACTTACAGATGTCTCTCATCCCATTGCTAGGACTATCATGAGGAGGCACTGACAGGTATGGTGAGGTAGGGGTGATCGAGATGGAGGGAGAGATGGATGCTGAGACAGAGGTAGAGTTGGAGGTTGAGATGGAGGTAGAGATGGAGGCCAAGATGGGGGATGAGGGAGGGTAGATGATGGTGGAGATGATCCTGGTCCTGGGGGTGCTAGTGGTGGGGTTAGGATGAGGGGTGGGTGGAGCGGTAGTCAGAGAGTTGGATTGAGGGCCATTTTAGAGGATGAGGAGGCAATGGAGGAGGAGGCACCTCAGTTAGTGCAAAGAGTACATCAATGTACTGGTGCTATGTTGGCCCTGAGAGTGGAGGATAGGGTGATTGTTGAGGATGTGGATGTGGAGATTGGAGATATAGACATTGATGCCTTGGATGCAGAGAGTGTAGGTTCGAGCTCATCCAAAAACAGTAGTAGTACAGGCAGTAATACTGGTGAGAGTTCTGAAAGTGATGATTCTTGGGTGGTGAGAGGGAGAGGTGATGAGGGATTGGGTGATAGAGCTGAGGAGGGGAACATGGATGTGGCCATGGGAGGGATGGACATAGATCCTTCCGATATGGAGAGACTCACACAACAATTTTTTGATTTACAGGATAGAATTTCTTCTGCTGATGCCCGTGCCATTGCTTTGGAGGCTAGGGTTACAACAGCTGAGGCCAAGATGACTACGACAGAGCATAGATAGTGACAGTCTCGAGTGGAGGTTCGAGATTTCATTAACAGTGTACAAGATGCCTCACATCGAGATGTTTTGGACCGATACTATAGATCTAGGCATGATTCTTAGAGAGAGATTGACTATTGGAGGCACCACTATGAGGTTACAGTTCTTGTAGAGTAGAGGGTTCCCAGCTATACAACCTCACAGAGATCTAGTAGGGCATAGAGGTTACAGAGTAGTGGTGTTGGTGCTCCTAGTTCATCACAGAGACCTGCGTCTAATATGCCACCCCCTCATACACATGGCGGCGAGGGTGGGGGTAGCACATGTTGATTTGATGCCTTTCCACTTTTGTATCATGTACCATTTTTGTAGTGATGTTCCTTTGATATAATTTGAGGCTTATCCATTATTGTATCTTGACCCACTGATATTTATTGATATATATGTTGATTTCCTCTTTGTGTTTAGACTTCGACCGCTCATTGTACTCAGATATTTGGATTATATGAGATGCATCTATTGATTTACTTGATATATGTATGGTTTTTACATGATTATGTTTAGATGCTGAAATTCTTTTTGCAATGCAATTCTATTATGCAGACTCTTAGATGTATGATATGCTTTTCCTATGATACTGACATGTTTATATAGGATGGTGGAAATGAAATATTTTTTTATATGAGATGCTTATGGATGCATGCGATATATGATTTACCATGTATGTAGCTGCTATGTTTTTTTCATTTTTATGATGCACTTAAATAGAATGAATGCAATCTATTATGCGCAAAAATATCTGACTAATGCATGTGTTAGTTAGAAGAAAGTTAGTTTGGAAATATGCTCTATGGGATTGATTTGATAGATATGCAATGATAGAAAGGAATTTTTATTTTTTTTGGTAGATATGAAATGATAGAAAGGATGAGTGTCCCAAGTCGCTGCCCCTGTTTCCAATATTTGTCATCATTGCATATTTGTATGAAATTCTGAAGAGTGTCCAATGCATCCAGATCACATACCATCTGGATACTACCATGAACTCTTGATAACCAGAAGGAGTAGAGAGATTGAATAGAAAGAGAACTTAGTGCACCCAAATATTGACCATCTGGGTTCAGCTATGCTCCCTATTTAAAAAGAAAGAGAGTCAAAAGCACTCAGATATTGACCATCTGGATACCACTTTTCCCTCTGAATAAACCAAAAAAGGAAACCAAGATAGAACTCCTACGCACCTATAGTCCATCTGGATAACACCGTGAGCTCTTGATTCTACAAAGAAAAGACCACAACAAACAAGATAGAACTCCTACACACCCAGAGTCCATCTGGATAGCATCGTGAGCTCTTGATTGCAAAAAAGAAAAGACCATAGAAACCAAGATAGAAATCCAATGTACCTAGAGTCCATATGAATAGCACCATGAGCTCTTGATTCCATTTGGTAATTAAACAAGTAGATAAAAGAGAAGGAATGTCCAATTCTTTCCCAAGGTTAAGCTCAGATTGTGGAGCTACCAGATAAGTGACAACACCTACCACATTTACCCTAAATCATCATGGCCCTGAAATCGAAGTGAACATTCAACAAACAATAATCAAAGAAAATAAGTAATGATCCATCATAGCTACTCTCCTCACAATGGTGGATCCTGGAGTAGCGTAAGAACAAAACCGTGAAATATAGACTAACATTTGACCGACTGACTGACCTAGTCAACATTTTTGATTGTTCCTTGATTTAGTTGGATTCTCTTGATTGGCTTGACTCTTTTGATAGGCTTGATTGGCTTGATTTCTTTGATTGTGTCTGGTTTTAGTAATAGATGACTCATATAAGAATGACTTGTCTAGTTTTGAGCATATCCATCACTGTGTAATATGATTGATTGATTTTGATCATTTTTGGTGGCTGATCAAGCTGTGTTAGATGGGCCCAATGCCTATCCACAAAGGTCATGATTGTGACAATTGATAGATTAGATAGGTTGCGAGTTTGCTTGTTGATAGATTTGATAGATTGATAAAGCCGTGTCATATGGGCCCAATGCTGATTTATAAAGCTCATGATTGTGACATTGATTGACTTGGCATGATCGCCCTTTGCTTTGTTGATAACCGAGTTGGATTTATTGCTTGGGATTGTTGCAATTTTTTGATTGTTTTTTATGAAGATTGATTTTCTCAGGATTTTTGATCTTTTTAGGATTTTGATGAGTTTTCCAATTTTTCATATTTTTTCAGGACATTTAGAATCTCCCCCTAGTCTGGTGGACCAGTACTAACCATGGATAAGTTTGGTGCTAAGAGGGGATTATGCTTTTGGATATAGCTTGGGTAGTCAGTCTTGCATTTAAAGTGTGCTCAAGCTTTTGATCTTGGAGTTCGTTGATGGTGAAGCTGGATTTGAACACTTGGCGCCTGTTTGCCAGGTTTTCACCAAGGTACCTACTTAATAGTGCCTGTTTGCCAGGTCTTCACTGAGAGAGAAATTTTGTTTCTCTTTAATTTAATTTTTTTTTTTTTGTTGTCACAAAGGCGCTTGATTGCCAGGTTTTTGCCAAGGTAACATTTTGTATTTTTTTTGATTTTTTTGGTATTTTCTGGATATGTAGATAGGTGCCTTAACCATTGAGACCTCAAACGTAGAACCTCTTGAGGTGCATGCTGTTGATGTATTTGGGGAGCTGATCTCCTTTTGGTGTTGCCAGTTGGTATGCCCCACTCTGGGTAGAGTTGACAATGACATATGGTCCTAGCCAGTTAGGCTCGAACTTTCCTAGTTTCACTCTTTAGGCTTGGTTCTTTTGATTTTCCATGAGGACAAGGTATCCTACCTCAAATGTTTATGGTCTCACCATCTTGTGATAATTCCTTCTAATGAGATTCTGATAGCCTTGTAAGTGGTTGAATGCATGCTATCTTCTTTCATCTAGTACAATTCCAGTTCACTGAGCCTTTCTACTTTGTAGTCTTCATCTGAAATCAGGTTCTTCAATGATATCCTTAGGGATGGGATTTCCACTTTGAGGGGTAGGACCGCCTCTAATCCATATACTAGGGAGAAATTATTGGCTCCTGTATGTGTTCTCATGCTAGTTCTATATGCCCATAATGTGGGAGTAAGCTGTAAATGTTAGTCTCGCCCTGAATCGTTAACTATTTTCTTTAAGATTTTCAAAATAGTCTTGTTTGTTTCTTTAGCCTGGCCATTCACTTGAGGATAATAGAATGAAGAGAGCCCTTGTTTTATTTGGAATTGTTCACATAGCTCTTCAACATCTTTGTTTTGGAAAGGTGCACCATGATCTGTCAGGATGGTTCGAGGAATGCCGTATCGACAAATGATGTAGTTAAGTATGAACATTGATATCTACTTTCTGGTTATGTAAGTGAGGGGAATTGCTTCCACCCACTTAGTGAAGTACTCCATTGCTGCTATGATGTATTTGTGTCCATTTTCTGAACAAGGTGTCCCACTAGGTCAAATCCCCACATGGAAAATGGCAATGGTGAAGTGATAGGATTAAATTCTTGGGCTGGTGCATGGATGAGGTCTCCATGAATCTGACATTGCCTACACCTTTGTACATATTTTTTTGCATCTATCTCTACTTTGGGCTAGTAGTATCCCATGCGGATGATCTTCTTAGCTAAGATGTTTCCACCTCTGTGGGTTCCACAAATTCCTTCATGTATCTCATACATAGCTCTTTGGGATTCTGTGGAAGTGAGACATCATAATAGCGTTCCATCTAGAATTCATCTATATAGAGTAGTTGAGAGGATGGTATACCTAGAAGCTTGGTGAATGAGGGAATTTTTCTGGTTTCTAGACAAGTTGGGAGGTAAGACACTAGTTTGGAGGTAATTATATACATCTTGGTACCATGGGGTTTCAGGACCAACAAGGACACATGCTGATTTGGTGATTGGTGCCTGATGTGATGGCATCATGAGTTGCTCCACTAGAAACTGGAATTGTGTTTCATTGCCTGGCATATCAATAAGTGATGCTATGGTAGCCATCATGTCTGTCGCTTTGTTTTGAGCTCATGGTATTTTCTTGAAGAAGATGTAATGGAGCTTAATGCGCAACCTTTCCATATGTGCTTTGTATGGTATTAGCTTCTAATATTTTGTCATTATAATCATTGTTGACTTGGCTAATGACCAACTGGGAATCTCCATAGAATTTAAGGTTCTTGATTCTCCATTGAATTGGTGTCTTTAATCAGATGACCAGTGCTTCATATTCTACTATGTTGTTTGTGTAGGGGAAAATGAGTCTGAGAGATTTTGGAGTTGCATCATTATTCAGAGTGATAAGCACTAATCCTGCCCCTGCTCCATGGTTCATGCAGGACCCATCAAAGTATAGTTTCCATACCTCGATTGCTGGTTGTAATGTCATGATAGACTCATCAGGAAAGTTAGAAATGATAGGCTGGTGATCCTGAATAGGTGCCTCTGCTAGTTGGGCTGCAATCACTTGCCCTTTGATGGCCTTTTTGTCTATGTACTCGATGTCAAACTCGCTTAAGATCATTACCCACTTTGCAAGTCGTCCGGTGAGCACTTCTTTGCTTAGGAGGTACTTTAAAGGATCAATATGTGCTATCAACTTTGTTTGGTGACTCAACCTATAATGTATCAGCTTATGGGAAGTGAAGACAACTGCAAGGCATGATTTTTAAATTAGTGTATAGTTGAGCTCATATCCTACCACTATTATGCTTAGATAGTAGATGGCTCTCTCTTTACATGTGTCATCATGTTGTGCCAAGAGTATGCCTAATGTTGATTCCATTAATGAGATATACAAAAGAAATGGTCTACCTTGGACTAGTGGAACCAATATAGGAGACTTGAGTAGGTAGTCCTTGAATATTTGGAATGCTTGTTCGCATTTCTCTGTCCATATGAATTTGATGTCTTTGTGCAGTAGATGTTGGAATGGGTGGCACTTGTCTACTAGCTGGGATATGAAGTGCCTGATTGATTGGAGCCTTCCTTTTAACCCCCTTAGTTGCCTTAGGTTTGACGGTGGAGGCATGTCACTTATTGCTTTGACTTTCTCTAGGTCTACTTTAATGCCTCTATGTGACACTATGAACCCTAGTAGCTTCCCTGCTGTGACCCCGAATGCACATTTCTTTGGGTTAAATAGAATTTGTATTCCTGCATTCTATCAAATATTGGTCCTAGTACTTGTAGATGATCCTTGTGAAGCATTGACTTGGATAGTATGTCGTCAACATAGTCTTCCATTGTTTTGTGAATGAGATCATGAAAGATAGTTGTCATGGCCCTTTGATATGTTGATCTGACATTTTTTAGACCAAACAACATGACATTCCAACAATATGTGCCCCAAGGACATGTGAAAGCTATTTTACGTTGGTCCTCTAGTGCGATCCTTATCTAATTATAACCTAAAAAACCATCTATTAGTGATAGCATTTGATGCCCAATAGTTAGATCTACTATCATATCAATGTTAGGGAAAGGAAAATCATCCTTGGGACAAGCTATGTTAAGATCTCTGAAGTCTGTGCAAATCCATATATGACCACTATGTTTTGTAACTGGTACCAGGTTATATATCCAATCTACGTATGGGATTGGTCTTATGAACTTAGCATCCAGGAGATTTTTCAATTCTGCCTTTACTATCAGTGCAACATGGGGATGCATCTTTCTTAGATTCTGTTTGACAGGTTTGGCATTTGGTAGAAATGAGAGATGATGTAGCACAAGCTCTAGATCTAATCCTGGCATATCTGAGTAAGACCATGAAAAATTGACCATTCTTTCCTTGAAGAAACTGATGAACTGTTCTCTTTCCTCCGGGGTGAGTGATTTCACCAAGTATATGATCTTTGGGTTCTTGTCATATCCTAAGTTGATGTCCTCTATTTCTTCTGCTAACAATGCCAAATTTTCCTCTGTTAAGGGGAGGAGGTCCTTCTTTCCATATTCTAGTGCCTCAGTGAGGTTTTCACTAGAAGATAAATCTTGTTTTATCTTTTTATCATTTTTTGTGTCAGTAAGCGCCTTTCAGTTTTCACTTACTGATGATTCTTTTTTCTTTTTCAATTTGTTTTGATGACTAGAAAGAGGGGCTTCCTCCCCAAAGTATGCTGATCTATCGAGGTCAATGGAGAAACCTGATTTATGGTCTCTTGATGGAATTACCTCTCTAAGTCCCATGAAGTCTTCAATAGCCTCATCATTCTCGAAAACATCCATGTCAGGCGATCCTTGTTGATCCCACTCTATTAGCTCCGGGTGTACAAGACATAGGCCCTTGTGTTGGTTTGACTCTATTTGGTTGAAAGGGACTACGGATATGGTTTCAAAAAACCTAGACTATGATGTGGATGCACCACCTAAGGAATGGCTAATGACAGTATTATCGATGCAGGGTTGGTCGTCAATGGATAATTGGTCAAACAAGTCATCAAGGTGTATGGTGGTGGCTGACTGAGGTGAATAGTCTGGGATCGATGGTTTGGAGTCATGAAGGGATCTCCATGTACTCGTGGGAGTCAATTTTGATAGAACACTCATCAGATGTCTCACTTCCTTTGTTATTGTCGATGGCTATGTTGAGGTTTATTTGGGTTTGAGAGGTTCTCACTTTGGCGGGCAACAACTGTTGTAGTATGTTTCTTATCAAGACATGTTCTGGGTTTTTCCCCTGGTACAACTCTGCTATTTGTTCCTTATCCACTTGGATGTCCTGCATTATAGGGCTAGTTCTTTGTTTTCCATAGCCTAACCCTCTCTTGTTTCTCTAGGTTGGTGGGAGAGATAGTTTCATTAAGCCTTGTTGTCTTGCCCCCAGACTAGTTGTACCATCATACCCGAATCTTTGTAGCATTGTATAACCATTTCCATAGTTTGATATGGGTAGGGGTTTTTGAAGTGCCTCTTGTGGATCTTGGTACAACCATGTATTGATATCTTGTTCAAATGGGTTTTCTTATGCAATGTCCCCCATCTAAAAAAAGTTGTGGGTGGACATCTGAATAGAACAGGCTATGGAGTTTCTATTATAATAACCGATTGTGGCATGCCATATGTTCTTGGGCTCTGAGGCATGTTTGTGATAGTGAAAGCTTCCTCGTAGCTGTATTCACCACAACCCTTGCTGGTAATGGATATCTTTCCCACTTTACATGTGACATCCTTAGGATTTGAATTTGAAGAGGATGGGATGCTTGTGTCTGGGTTTGAGGGTACCTAGTTATCAATGCTGATTTGGACCACATTAGAGTATTGGAAAGGATTGGGATCTCCCTCTATGATGATTTCTTCTCTCTGGTGTGGGAACTTGATGCATTGATGGTATGTTGAAGGTACGACTTGCATCTCATGAATCCATGGTCTCCCTAGTAACATGTTGTATCCCAACTCAAGATCTAGGATCTGGAAGGGAGTTTTTCTTGACAACTAGACCAATTCGGATAGGTAGAATGATAATAACTTTAGAGGATCTTTCCTCTTTGTTGTAAGATCTGATATTTATCCTCCTTGTAACAAAAATGCTAGATTTTGAATAGCCTAGTTTCTTGATTAACTTTAGATTACAAATGTTTATTCTAGCCCCACCATCAACAAGGACTCTACGGATAACACTTTTATAGACCTGGACAAGCAAGTGCAATAGGTCATTATGCAGGGGTTTATGCAGTGGCACATCACAATCTGTGAATGTTGCATGTTTGTTAGCAGCTATATGGTTAACTATCATTTGGAAGCTCTCCAAGGTTATGTCCCTTGGGACAGCTGCATTCTAAAGGGATTGGTCAAGTGCCAGTTTATGCTGTGGAGATATGCACAAGAGGTCAAACATGGAGATCTGGGTAGGTGTGCACTTTAGCTGATCCACCAAGCTTGTCTGTGGATCTAAGGTTGCTTGAGGGTCGACTGGTGTAGTAGAAAAGGAATGTACTCCTTGCAAGACAACTCTGGTATGACGCGTGGTTACAACACATTTGTTACCTTGGTCTCTGATAGTGATCGTAGCCACATGGCTATCTGAAGGATTTAGGCAATTGATAACATTATAACTGTTGGCATATGTGTAGTTGACCTATTTTGATGGTCCACCAGACTTAGAGGCTTTCCCTTTATTTTGATCATGAAATGTATCATTAAATATTGTGTGATTAGTTGTTCCTTTGGTTTGGGTATTTGTTACATCAATGATCCCTGTGTCAATCAGATATTGGATAGTGTGTTTCAATCGATAACAGTTAGGTGTTTTGTGTCCCTTCACCTGATGAAACTTGCAGAAATCCTTGTCATTGTACCACCTTGGTTTTTTTGTACCATGTTCAAATTACCTAATTTATGGGAGAGTGATAGTGTTGGATTGTATCAATTTTTATAAATCTGATTCTATTGGGTCTCCTAATGGTGTGAAATCTCGCTGCTGGAATTGAAACCGTGGTTTGCGTTGAGTCTGTTGCTGACTGTTTGACATAGCAGCAGCTTGGATAGGGGGAGGTTGGTTTTGAGTGTATTCTTGTGGAGTGGGCACTGTAGGCTATTGGTTGGCCACATGTGTGCCTTGCAGTGACACTTTGGGTTGTGCATAGTTGACTGTCTTCACATCAATGACACCATCATTGGTGACATTTTTGTTTTTATTCCACCACTTAGCTTTGTCCGTTGAAGTTTTGTTTGTGTTTGTTTGGGTTAGATCTACAAGGATTCCTTGTTTGACTAAGTTCTTCTCACAATGAACTCTTCATTCAATGAGTTGTGTGAAGTTCAGAGCTAACTGCAATTCTATTGTGAATGACATGTCTGGAATCAGATTGTCAATGAACATGACTATTAGGTCCTGCTCAGGTACATCATACGTTATTCAGTTTGCAGTATTCCTCCATCTCTATAGGAATTTCAAAAAAGACTCTCCATCCTTTTGTTTGATATTGCAAAGGTCCTTGATACTGATCTTGAGCTCAATGTTATGATGGAAGTGAGCGATGAAATTTTTAGCCAATTCATCCCAAGACTAAATGCCATGAGGTAAATGTGAGAACCATTCCATTGCTGGTCTGACTAAGCTTTGTGGGAATAGTCGCATTAACTATGTCTCATCATGTGCGACTTTGATACAAGTAGCAAAAAACTCTCGGATATGTTCAATAGGATTGGTATTGCCCCTAAGTTTTTTAAATTTTGGTACCAAGAAGTGAGTTGGGAACGGAGACATGTGAAGAGAGTGATCAAAGGGGTATGGGTATAAATCCTCTATGGTGTAGGACTTAGTTTTCCTCTTATTTTTCATATCCATCATTTGGGTTTGAAGGGTCTACATTTGTTGGATCAACATGTCTATTTGATATTGAGGCTAATGTGTGACATTGTATCTCTATGCTGTAGTAGGTATGAGGCTGCACCTCTGTGTCTCTTGAGTAGGAACATAGGACCTCATCCTGTGGACTTGATATTGATTTCCCACCACATGATTATGAAATGGGGGCATGTGAGTGGCCCAAAGTGGGTTTTGAGGTTGTGGTTGTTGTTGTTGTTGTTGAAGCTGGGGTTGATATTGCTGGGGTTGGGGTTGCTACTGCTAAGGTTGGATTTGTGACAACTGAAGCTAGGGTTGGATTTTTGGCAACTGAAGTTGGGGTTGCTATTGTTGGGGTTGGGGTTGCTGCTGTTGAGGTAGGATTTGTGGAAACTAAATCTGGGGTTGCTATTGCTGGGGTTGGATTTGTAGCAACTAAAGCTGGGGTTGCTATTGCTAGGGTTGGATTGGTTTTTGAATGAGAAAAGGTGTAGTCTTGGGTGGGCATTGATTGTAAGTCAGACCTGTAGAGATGGATCCCTGCAGGAATGATGTGTTGATCCCAAGGCTAGTAGGAATTAACCGCAGTAGCGACATAGTTTTGGAATAATTATTGTTTGTTGGGGGGATGGAAGACGTAGAATGAGAGCTTAATTGGACATGCCATGAGACTGAAGGTTGAGGCATACTAGTGACCATGGGTACACTTAGTTGTGATCATGTCATGCTTTCAGTGGAAGATGTGCTTTCTTGGTTTGCGCAATTGGTTTGATTGGGTATCATCTGTGCCAATGTTGGTATTGTCAAAGGTGGGAAAATTTGAGGAACCAAAGGTAGTATTTGAGAGGGCTGAGTAGTGTTTGGACCTATGAGATGATCTTCAGGCCATATGGTTGACACACTAAATTCAACGGGGAGTTTGACTCCCTTCTTTATCAGTATGGCTAAGAAACATTTGGGATTCCTCTCTACAACAACGTCAACTACTTGTGCGGAATAAGCATCTTGTTATATATATCCTCAAGCTCTTCTTCTGTGACATTTTGGAAAAAAGCTGACCCACATGGTTGTTCAATGAATAGATCAGAATAGGTATTTATGAAAGGATCATCCTCTCTCTCTATTTCCCAAGTAAGGAATCTGTTGATATATGACTCATCAGGTTGTGTTCTAGCCTTCGACCTTGTGTAAGGCCCTCCATGAGGTGTTTGAGACATAATGTGGTCCATATTTTGTAACTAAAACAAGTGATATAAAGAAAACAAAAAAAGGATAACCTTTCTAAGGAAGTCCAAGTTATATTTTGGACAAGGGTAATTATAAGGACAGATGTTGATTTATCTTGATTTCAAAGTTTTGATGATGTAAAAGATAAGATTTGTTGACCTTTTCCTGGGACAAAGTTACTGATAGAGATAATGATGATGTTTGAGATGATGAGATCAAGATATTTCAAGTCTGAACTTTCAAACTAACAATGTTTTAGACAATAATCACTATTTTCAAAGAAGGGATGATCTTTAATGTTTAGAGATTCACACAATGTTCTTCGCATTTTTCTGGGATAGACACTGGTCTTTGACACAAAATGGAGAGTACTTTCAAGGTTTTAGGTAAAAACTTGTGTAAAATATCTCTAGTTAACTATGACACAACTCCATCGATTGTGGTAATAAATAGGTCAATTGCGGCAATAACCAAGTTAACTGTGGCAAACTTCTATCAATTGCAGCAAAATGCGGGCAATTGCGATAAAGAGGAAGCAATCTCAAAAAGACTAGAAGATAGGTATAACTGTCTGACAATTTTGATTTTCTAGAACAAGGATTCTAATTTGCAAGACAGTTGATGTTGACAACCCTAGAATTTAACACGTTTGACTCATTTTGATAGTTTGGATGTTTGTTTTGCATTTTAGAAACTAATCAAAGAACAAGCACACCAGACACTGTGTTTTGAAGAATGAAGACTGACAATGTGTATGTTCTACAACTGTTTCAAGTTACAATGTTATCAGAAGGTCTCAACAATGAATAGTTAGATTAATCTAGGTCAATGGCTTCATAATACAATGTTATAGGACCAATGCTTAAATGTTCGTTATCTTACACATAAATTGTCACACTACTAGGACACAAAGTCCACGACGTAGGTGCCTGTGTTTTTGCCATTGCCAGGTATTGTTTCCATGGAGTGAAGGTCTCTTTCACTACACAAATACCTTGGGACACATATGTTGGGATCTTGGGGGAAAATTCTGCAACCCCTTGCACTATACTAAGGTATCTATTCGGAGGTAGATCGGGTTGGCCTCTAATTAACAAGGTTTTAGTAAGGGTCTGTGGTGTCTATCCAATTGGTTTGTACGTGTGTGACTCACTTAAGAGCCTAGTTGACCATGCTGGCTCCTTAGGGATATTCACTTGATCTAGACTATCATCAACACACCTCGCCCGAGCTTGGCTAGATAAGACAAAACTATGGTTCACGCTTTGTTTATATACTGATAAGAAGGATTACCAATTTAAGGTTGTTCTTCGAGGAAGAAGCGCATTCCCCAGACAGGCCTTTATAAAATTATAAAGGTGTCTAATCTAATATATTGTGCAAGTGCACCCAAAACTCAAGACACAAGGTAAATCAATTAAGCTCCAAAAGTTTGAAATGTGAACTAAGCTACACCACCATACAAGCACAAGTGTTCAGTTTTAAGCCCAAAAAGTAGGTGTTGATTTCTTGTTCAATTTTAATGCACCAATTTGAGAGATTATTTGTCTTTGTTCAATTTTAGTCCCCACATCAATTTTAAGCACCAAATTCCAAAATGTTAGATGTAAGATGTGTGACAAACACTGTTCTTTTTAAGCCCAAATGGACAAGTGAATGAATTTTAGGTTGTATTGTTATATTGTCTCCTCGATTCAAACCTGTCAAAGAAAGTGTTTAGTACCTCAAGAAATGAAAGCTTTTCAATCCAAAACAATAGAATATCTGGAAACTCCAGGATTATTGAGATTGCTAAAATTAATGGTGACTTTATACTTACTTGCAAATCTCTTGATTGAATCAATGTACCAGGTGTATGCTTCACTTTGATCTTCAGTTGCGATTACAAGAATATCCCTTTGTTGTGATCGATAGTTGATGGCTCTCCTTCTTGCAACTCTTAATTCTCTAGCACCTAGTATGTGTATGATTACCTTCTTGGTCATTCACTATCAGTCATCCTTGCACAGAAACCAAGAAAAATAGACAAAAATGTGGCTTTTATGTCAATTGGGTTACTGGTTGTTCAATTACGGAAATCTCTAGTTAATTGCGGCAAAAAAGTGGCGATTATGACAAATAATGTTTCTCTGCGGTAGGATGCTTTTGATTGCAGCACAGATTGGTTGATTGCAATAAAGTATAGGCAATTGCAACAAAGAATAGGTAACTACAGTCAAATACAATCAATTGTGGTAATAATACCAAAAGATAGAAAGATAGAAGACAACAGAATAGCGATGCGAAAGCCTGCAATCAATTGCGGTATTAAACCAGTCAATTGTGGCATGATTTCATCAATTGCAGCAAAATACCAGCAATTGCAAAATAACATAGATATCGAGAAAAAGATGAATTTTTAGGTTTGCAACCGTACGACCATGACTAATTAATTTTGTCTGTCATTCGCAGGAGATATTCGGGCTGTTTGCTTCACATCAGGATCACCAAAATGTATGCCTCTCTTTTGTGATTTATGATTCCCAAGCTTTCCAAATGCGGGGGTTGGTAGCACCATTTTACAATGATATAAACCAAATACACAAAGTTGCCAATAACGAATAACTTAAAACGTAACCAATAAAATGTACAAGCAATGAAAGGAAAAAAGATGAATGCAAACCCCAAAGTGCTTGAAGCTTCTATTGTCTCTCTCTACTTCCAAAACACTATTTTTGATGCTCAGTATTAGTGTGGGTAGCTCCTATGACTTGAGAAGAGTCGAGAATTTGTTAATTGAAACGTGTGTGTGATCACAATATGGCTTGAATGCTAGAACCAAACTGATAGAGTAATGGCGCACGAGAGCTTGAAATCCTGGATCCTTCAAATGGTTATGAAGGGTTTATTATATAGGAATTGAGGATGATATGAATGGTTGAGATCAATCCCAGAGATAGGGAGATGAACGGTTGAGATCAAAGGGAACTAGAGAAGCCATCAGTAAACTCCACCTCTTCAATTGGTAAAGAGGAGATAGAGTTTTGTTGACTGAACAACTAATTATGAGTTACTTTTTAGAACTGAAGAGGTGGGTGGAGTTACCCATGTGAACTGGAGAGATGAGTGGAGTAACCCATGTGATCTGATTGGAGTTATCTCTTTGAATGAATATTTAATTCATTTATTTAATTAAAGTTTTCAACATGTGAGATATTTGAATTCTTTTTGATTTAGAATTGCTTTATTTGATGAAATTAAATTAGTTTAATTTGGAAGAATTTAATTAGTAAGTTTAAATATTTCAATTTAAACTATAGGAAATTGAATTTAATTAATTAATTAATGGTAATTAATCAATTAAGGTTAATTAATTAAATAAAATTAATTATTTAATTAATTTTGGAAATTTGATTAAATGATTTAGGAAATGAATTTAGAAGAAAATAAATGGTTAATTAATGATTTAAAAACCATTAATTAATAGATGAAATAAATTTAGAAGAAAATAGATGACTAATTAACGATTTAAAAAACCATTAATTAATAGATGAAAATTAGTGCTTTTAATGTCAAGTCGCAAGTCTATCCATTTTAGGGTGTCTATAGCTTATTTCTGTTGCTTGGGTTATGTTGCTCAGGCATGCCTGTTTATTTTTCTATTGCTCGGGTTTCTCTTCTGATGCTTATGTTCTGTTTCCTATTGCTCGGGGTGTTCTTTGCCCGAGTTACTCTGTTGCTCGGTCAACCTTTGCCCGATCTACTTATTTCAGAGTTGGATCTGGTGGCCGACTTCTTCATCTAATTTATGTGGTTTAATTGATTTGGGGTATGTCATTGGGATCTGTGTGGACCTAAATCTGGGTCTCACTTATAGATTTGAGCACCGACCTCTCTGTTGGACTCTTGTGTATATTTGTTTCTACGTTCTTAGTTTTAGGCAGTTTAGGGAGAAGTAGGAGAGATTGGATAGAAGATTGAAGGTTGAATTATCTGTAAGCAAGTCTATGACCTCACATGTATGAAGATCAAATTGTAATTCATTGAATGTATATGGATGGAACTGGGAAGGCCTTACAACCCGACATGTAATGTGCTTGTTCAATTAATACAAAGGATATCTGTTGTTTCTTCTCTCACTGTATTATTGCTTCCACATTGTTGTGTCTGCAAGGTGGTTTGGTGGATTGGGAGATCCTTTGGCCCCTCCTCCATCCTTTCCTTGTGTCACAATCTCCCCCTTTGGCATTGATGAAAACACTTTGTTTCTCACACTATGTCTCTCTAATGGAAACACTCATATCTTCTCACTGACTTTTGTAAAAATTTTCCACTTCTATCTTTAACTCTGATCATACATCTGCTCACTTTACCATATTGATTCATCATCTTCATATACTCCCCCTTTCATCTTCTCTTTCTTGCAAACATATTCTCCATCTGTATCAATGAAATACATATCTTCCTCCTGTGGGAAATACATATTCTCCCCCTTTGAACACAATGCCAAAGTTGTCAAATCATTCATGCATCTTTGAGTACACTTTACTGAATCTTGCTTTTTCTTTCCTTATCACTTCATTACAACATGATAATTAAGACTTCTCCCCCATGGAGTTGTCCACCACTACATCAATTCATACATATGATTTCCTGATAAACACAAATGAACTGATGCAATCAACATCACCCTCTAATTAACTTCATATAGAGGAATAACCCCTAATATACCTCTGAGATATTGAAAGGTATCCTTTGGTAGTGGCTTGGTGAATATATCAGCAACTTGTTCTTTAGTAGACACATAGCCAAGCCTTACCTCCTTCTCTTGTACCTTCTCTCTTAGAAACAATATTTTATTGTAGTATGTTTTGTATTCGAGTGCATCATTGGATTCTTAGAAATATTTATTGCACTGGTGTTATCACAATAATAACAATTGGTTCTATGACCTTCTCGTGAATACCCTCAAGAATATGTTCTATCCATACTTCTTGCTGAAAATTAAGAGAAACAACAACATATTCTGCCTTTGCAGTAGATTGAGAAATCCAATTTTGCTTCTTACTAGTCCAGGAGACCAATCTTTCACCAAGAAAGAATGCTCCACCACTTGTACTTTTCCTATCATCAACATTCCCTGCCTAGTTTACATTAGTAAATACATTCAAAGAGAAATTTATATCTTACTATACCCTAAGCCATACTCTTCAGTTCCTTTGAGATATCTGAAGATACTCTTTACTGCAACCAAATGTGAGTCCTTTGGGTTTGATGAAAGCCTTGCAACAATACCAACAACATGTGCAATATACAGTCTACTGTGCACAACATACTATAGTTTACCAATGATGGATCTATATAGAGTTTCATTTACCTCTTTTAATTCATCCTCAGATATTTTGCAGGCTATGACCATAGGTGTTCCTATTAGTTTTGAATCTTCCATACCAATAGTTTTTTAGAATCTTCTTCACATATTTTGATTGACTTTTGTATATTCCTTTCTTTTTCTGTTGTACTTGAAGTCCAATAAAGAATTTGATTTTTCCTATCACGGACATTTCAAATTCCTTCTTCATTTATTCTGAAAATGACCTATTCAATGATTCATTTCCACCATATATTATGTCATCAAAAAAATTTCAGCAATCAATGTCATGTCTTCACTTTCAGATTTTAGATATACATTGCTATTGTCACTAGTTCTTGTGAAACCAATTTGAATAATATATGCATGCAACTTTTCATACCGGGCTGTTGGAGCTTGCTTCAATCCATACAATGCTTTTGTGTGTGTTAATTAGTGCACTTGTTATCTGCAATAAGACACTTCAATAGATCATTATATTAGTGAAAAAGCATAAAAAGCAAGGGTTTCAAGCTAAACACTAAAACCGATCTATTGCTTCCTATCTAGGATGAGTTTGAAGAATGTCATAATCATGCCCTCAGATTATCCACAAATCAGTGACATATACAACCTAAGAAGGAAGATTTGAATAAAAACTAATCTAAATGATCAAGAAACATGCATATTAACTCTAAAAATGAAGATAATAACAATGCATAATATCAAATCTAAGATGCAATATGGATTCACAAATAATCTAAACAACATAACAATGCTTTTAACTCTGAAAATTAAGGGCCATTTGAGCTCAAAAACTCATTCTATTTATAGAAGAAATATGGAGAGAGAGGGGAAAAGGCCATTAATGGAGGTGTAATAGCCATTAATAAGGTGTAAGAGACATTAATGCCAAAGGCATCAATGATGCATGGACTTGAGGAATCTCCATTAATGATGTATTAATGAGAGCAATTAAGAGGCATGGTGAGGGTGTAAGTCCAAGCTTGAGAAGGTGGACTTAGAGGGAGCCAAGCTTGAGAAAGTTGACTTTCTCAAGTGGGTTGAATTCCTAATCATAAAATTAAGAATGTGACATCATTAGGGAGGGGGTTAAGATGGGATTAAGATTAGGATTAGGCTTAGCATGGGGGGAACAGGTTGGGATGGGTTTGAACCCAGGGTTAAGGTGGTTGAGATAGGTTAGGTTAGGGGTTCAAGGGAATATTAATGAAATAAATTATAATTAATATATTCATTCAAAAATAGGGAAATTAATTATTTAAGCTTTTGATTGCTTTAGATAATTAATTAGGACTATAGCCAATTAATTAGATTATTTTAGGCTAGAAGATAGGCTTTTGCAAGTGATTAGATATAATTAGGATTTATTTAATTCCTTTTAAATTAATTACCTTAGCCATATTTTGATTTGAATTGATTTGAATTGATTTGATTGGCTTAGGTGATTAAAAAAATTTAGTGATTAAATCACTTAGGAGATTAAATCTGATTTGAATGAATTATGCCAACCGATTAAACAGTTGTCTTGACATAATTGGGGGTATGATCACACTTAGGGAAAATAGGGTCTATGATGAGAGCAGACCAAATTAGGGTGGTTACATTTTCCCCTCTTTGAATAGATGTGCGAGAAACACATTTGATTCAAAGAAAGTTTTTGATGTTTGACTTCAGAAAGATTGAGAATTTCGCTCACGATCGAACAAAATGCCTGATGAGATTAGTCTCACACTTGATTGAACTAAACTGATAGAATTGACTTTGAACTTGATCGAACAAAGGTCAATAAGAAAATATTTTAAAGATACCAATTCTGAACTTGGTTTTCATCCAAAGATTGATAATACTGATTCTGAACTTGGTTGTCATCCAAAAGTCAGTATGGAGCTGCCAGGAGCTTAATAAGAATCTAAGAAAAAGTAGACATAGGATATCCATCTTGTGAGAACTGAAGCCTTTGATCTAATAGTTTCGACTTATTCAAGGAGCCATCATGCCTTTAGTTTTTTGATAACGAAGTCATTTTTAATGCTATTTTGAGCAAGAATTTTATTGATGATAGTGTGACCATGCCCCCTCGAGAACGAAATCAAAGGAAAAAGAATAAAATCCCTCTATTGAAAGAATGTATCACTTGTATGGAGCGGTTAGGTCAAGAAAGAATGAATTAGAAGAGTGGAGAAATGGAGGTGTGTTTAAGAGTAAGCACACGAGAACCAAGTTAATTACGTGAAAATGTGAGTGGTGAGACTGATAAAATGATGTTGGACCAAGATGTTGATGATTAATGTGCGAGTTGACGATATAGAACTCATAAAACCGATTGCGTGAAGCCTGCAACTTATTTATAGAATATACAGAGCATTTCTGCATTTTTGGGAACGAGAAAAAAATTTCATTGTATAGTGCAGAATGGAACATGCATGTTTGATTTCATTCTTGATAGATCAAAAGGATAACAAAAATGGAGTTTCAGCTATCTGTAAGGAGTTTTGGAGCCTCTAAAATGCTTAAAAAGCCAATATATATCTCAAAAATCACTCCTTTACTATTCATTTTCACTTTTACCCATAGTAAATTCTAGAGCTCTGCAGAGAAGATGGTGGTCCTGATCAGTAAGCATCATTTCAAGCTCAGCCATTGACATCAGTGCCCAACCGACTACGCACCTCTGGTAAGTACTCGTAAAACTACCTCGTGAATTTTGTAGTTTTCATTTTTATTCTTTCTGGTAGTTGTTGTAGCCATTTGAATTTTGGTTCGAATCCAGGATTCTAGATCACACCCTGTTGAACCCGTGTTGCATCCAGTTTTTCCCTAATCGCACCCTGCTGTCCAGGATTCCTACATTGCATCCAGTATTTTTTGGATCACACCCTGTTTTCCCAATTTTGTGTTCGTATGCTGTAGTTTAGGATAGGAAATTAAGTTTGTGTCATACCCTACTATTTAGGATCGTACCCCATTTTTGGGATCACATCCGAGATTTCTGAGATCACACCCAACATGCCCCATCGCATCTTGTTTTTCTAGGATCGCATCTGGTAAAGAGATCACATCCTATATATCCAGGATCACATCTCATTTTTAGACTTAGGATTTTTGTCAACTTTGAACCATTGTCCTTCTACGGACCTTGAATCACTTAACTGATTATGTTTCTATGTTTTTGTCATAGATAGAGCACTTATTTGTCTTTGTTAATTCCCATCTTTGTGTAAAATAGGTCACTTTTGATGTAGTAGCATTTTGAGGGACATATCCGGGGTGTGTTCTTTCCTTGGCCCGACAGCTGACAGATGATGAGTGGGACATAGTGGCCTGTGTAGGATTATGATCACTAATTGATTTACCCGATATTGGGGTAAAATGAGGGTTGTTGACTGCTCTTGCAGAGAGATGACACTTAGAGCATAACACCTTCCATCTCCTGACTAGGGAGATGAAAGTCACACTAGAGGACGTGTGGCGGATACTTAGAGCTCTAGTGATAGGTCACGAGGTGTGATTTGAGGTGACTTCTGCTGTTGCCATTGGTGCAACTCATAATTTCTTTGCAGATGATACTATTGCTTAGAGACATATTTCATGGGATTACATGTGTGATCACTATGATTGTCTATCTGTATACTTGGCGGGACTGATCGGTGTCATCTTGATGCCAGATAGGGGACAACACAGATTTCTTGTAGGATGGGTTGATATGCTCAAGAAGATGGTCATATTTGGATGGAGATTTGCATGGGGTAGCTGTATTCTTACCTATATGTATAGGGAGATCCATGAGATTGTTTATCAGTATATCTAGAGCATGACTGTAGGGATCTTGATTCCATAGATCTGGGCCTGGGAGCACATCCCAGTGACACGACCCATTGTAGATAGGTAGTGAGCACCTGAGTAGCCTTATGTGTATATGTACACAGGTTTGATACAGTAGCCCCATTTGGGCAAGGTAGAGTACTGGCGACATCTTTTTGATGATATGATAGTTGTAGTATGGAAAACATACTTGGATTGTGAGGAGTGGGCCTTTGATAGGAGACAAGTTCCATTTTTCTTTCAGAGTAGGTACCTGATCAGACATACCAAATACATCATAGAGCATTTCATACATACCTGTGTATTGTGACAGTTTGGCTGACAACAAGGCAGGAGTGAGGATAGTATAGTATATGCTCAGATTCGTTATGAGACACAATTGTGGGGCCCTCAGTTGAGGTATGAGACCGCACACCAGGAGATCATAGATATGGTCAGAGTTGATTGGGATCTTTGGCTTGATGTTGTAGATGTAGGCTGTTCAGATGGATATTTAGTAGAGATGCTCCAGCAGCCATTTCTACGGTTTACAGTTCCTGAGGAGGCCATTCCTCATATTGAGGACCCTGTAGATTATCATCTTGCCGACGATCACCCTGCCAGAGGTAGAGGAGGAGCACAAAGAGATAGGGGTGCTGGGGGTAGGGACAGAGGACGAGATGATGGACGAGATGGTAGACGCCCTCCTCCAGATGATGGGGATGATGGTGGAGATGACAGAGGTGGTGGAGTTATGGGTGGGTTTGGAGAGGTGCCTAGTGGTAGTGGAGAGGGTCGGCGCACCCGGTTTAGATTTGTTTCTCCTAGGATGGATCTAGGGCCTTTACTCACAGGGGAGCATCAGAGACAGAGGTAGTAGTAGTAGTAGTAGAGGCCATAGGATAGGCCCTTTGGGTAGTATTCTGGCAGGGGTTCTCGTAGGGATGGAGATCCCTTATCACAGTGTGAGCAGGAGAAAGAATAGCTTAGGGCTAGGATTACTGCATTAGAGGCTAGGCTCACCACACTAGATGCCAAGATCACTGTAGCAGATTTGTTTCTTGCCGATAGAGATACACAGCTAGAGAGGCTCAGAGCAGGGAGAGATACACAGGCTCAGACTATAGTATACAAGGCGTAGAGAGTGACATACTATTATGCCTTATATCATGATATAGTACTAGAGGGATAGAGAGCCACATCATTTTCATGGTTGGCACAATAGTCAAAGGGGGCCATGCCACCTCTAGCAGCTCCATTTTTACCACCTCCTCCTCCTCCAGATCAGGGAGAGGGGGGGAGTCAGAGTTGATTTTGTACTGCGTCATATTTTTTTGAGATCATATTGTATAGCTGGATCCTTCTGAGATCATTGGTTTGTATGATGACACTTATACATGTATATCTGATTCATCCTAATACTCTGATACTCTTTGTGTAGACTTGTGCCATATTGTTGATCTGTTCCATGATTTGATATATATATCTGATGCAAATGTTTCTGATTCTGACATGTTTCATGAGTTCTTTTACACATGTGATTTTATCTTGGTCTCATGATGATTTAGATTTGTAGATGATGACATCATTTATGCATTTGGATTTATCATTGATATAAATGTGTTTTAAATGATACTATGTGAATATGCAAATGTATGTTTTTGAGTTTTTCTGATGCAAGTAAAAATGTATGGATGCACTTAGGATGTAGAAATAAATGTAATGCATAAATGCTTTGTTTTTATATTTTTCTTCTATCTCATTTTATGAATGTAAAATGTATGCTATGGATGTGCAACGATATGAATACCCGTAATATTGAATTGATGCAATTAACTTGGATTTAGAAGAAAATTGAAATCATTTTGAGCTCAAATTCTTTATGCTTTTGTTTCTTAAAAAAAAAAAAGAATCATGCAATCCCTAAATGAAGCTATATGCATACTCTTAGGACTTGTCACTGATTTCTAGATATTGTAACATTTTTATCATCATTGGGCGCTATTTGGAATGTATACCACCTGATAGTACAACAATCACTAATACCCAATGATATTATGAAAGTGTGAATACTATGTTTATTGGATGAAATGTCAGAAATAGACTTAGGCATCAAGGCATAGAAGCCAGGATGAAAAGTTAGTCACCTTCCTTTTACTATATTAGATACTATGTAAGGTAAGATATTGGACCCGCAATGACCTTGAAAATTCATATCCTTGGGTACATTATCCTTCGTATACCTTCGTGAGAATTTGAGTTTAGAAAAATAGACAAGGAAATTATTTCAACCTCACCATAGTTTACACATAACAAAGATTGAGATATATGCGACTATCCACTCATGGTGGTAGCTCTCACCATAAACATCTAAGTTAGGTGAAATTTATAGGATCATTTGGAACAATCACCATATGCAGAAAACCAAGAAAATGTTATGTCCCCTATCCTTGCGATTCTTTGTCTTTGCACAGATGTCATGGATTAACTCAGAAGACATAACAACCATCAATTGAGAATCAATCAAAGAAAACTCATAACTGCTTATATGCCCCTAGTTAAAGAATCATCGGAACATAAAAGAGTTATAATCAAACCAAGATCAAACCGTGTTTAAGTGGTATTGAGAAATACTATTGATTCATTTGTCAAGCGCAATAGAGATTCATCAATCAAAATTTGAAATTTAAGCAATGTGTATTCCTTGTCTATGTATTTTTCCTCTTTGCAAACCAATGTAGGTCTTAGGAACACCATTTAGGTTAGTGCAATGTTTGTGCCAGATAGGTGGTTTGGAAAGATGCACCCATGTTTTGTGAAAGTGACAGTTTGGTGCAAGCATCAAGAAGTATTGTGTCACAAGACAAATCATCCTATGAAGACCTAGAAAACACAACCTAACATGCTAGCAAAGATGCCCCCAATGCAAAATGACTTGTTCCTAAGATAGAAATGCATACAAATCCCAAGCAAGGATAAGATATTTGTGAGGAAAAAAAGTCAACTCTTAGCACAT
Source organism: Thuja plicata (assembly GCA_018584345.1). NCBI lineage: Eukaryota > Viridiplantae > Streptophyta > Pinopsida > Cupressales > Cupressaceae > Thuja > Thuja plicata. The sequence goes on from MU225848.1 coordinate 1,581,394, forward strand.
GTGTAATTGTGAAGGCCTAGTATTAGCAATGCATTGATAGATAGAGCGCAAAATACAAGTGATGCCTGATTGCCAGGTTTTCATCACTTGGCAAAATTTTCTCATTCTTTTTACTACCAGGATGCCCGTTTTACCAGGTTGTCATCAATGCACTTTCTCTTTTTCAATTTTTTTGCTATTTTTGCCTTTTTGAATGTTTTTGTAGTATCAAGGCGCCTATTTGCCAAGTTTTCACCAAGGATACATTTTCTTTAGGACTTTTTCCAGTATTTTTGGATTTCTTCAGGATCGATTTTCTGATTTTTTTAGTATTTTCTGAGTTTTTCACTGTACAGGCTTTGCTAGCCAAACATTAAGCGTAGAATCACTTCAAATGTAGAGTATTGATAGGATCTGGAAGAATATCTCCCTCAGGTGTAGCTAGTTTATAGGCTCTAGTCCCAAAAGTAGCAGTGATAACATAAGGTCCCAACCAATTAGGTTCAAAGTTGTCATGCCCAAAAGTTGGGCAAAAACACACGAATAATTTTTTTTTTAAAAACGCACATAAACATGATACCCAAACAAACCTAAGGGTATTCATGTGCACGCAAAATGGTGCAAGGTGGTAAATGAAAACCAGAAGAGTTCTCAAGGAGTGGAATAGCTTTCACAGCTATCTCTATGGATGCCTAAAGTTCCAAACTGGAACTGCACGTAAACTGAGGTAGTTGACCGAAAGTCAACTAGAGCTGACCAAAAGTCAATGATACACTAAAAAGGTGAATGGTATGAACTAGGGTTCGCTTAGACCCAAAGGAAGACTCGAACACACAAATCGAGACAGTTTGACTAGAAGTCAACTAGGGTTGACCAAAAGTGAACCGTGCCTTGAAATATGTGAGGGAGGGTCTCTAGGGCCTACTAAGCGCTATGGAAGTCATAGGCACACAAAATGAGGTAGTCAACCAAAAAGTCAACCCATGTTGACCAAAAAGTCAACTGTCACCAAAAGGCATGAAACTGGAACCTAAGGTTCCAGAGGTAGCGAGGAATAACTGGTTCAAATCTGGGATCGCACGGACAAAGTTTGACCATGGTTGACTTTAAAGTCAACTTGTTCACAAGTCTGGTCAAAGATAGCGTTAATATCCCTAATTGGTAGTTATCGCTAAGATAGGAAGTTAAAATGACCCTTAATAAATAAGGTCGTTTATCAATGTTATAATAAAAAGAAGATTAATACATAACTAATCCTTAATAAAATGGAATTAAAATATCATTGAATCGTTCTGAGTTAAAATTATTTAAAATATCACTTAAACCCAATTGATAAATAACCTTTAAATTTATTTATAAGAAATCATAATAATTTAGTAACCATTAATAAAATTTAATCTAGAAATACTTAGAAATTTATTTTCCTTTAAATATACTTAATAAAAAAACTAATCTAAAACAATTAAAATAAAACTCAATACGAATAGATTATATAAACAAATCTAAATATTAACTAAATATAAAGCAATACACACTAAAGAAAAAAAAAACATCTATATATGCTTTCAAATATCTTAAGAACTAAATCAAATCTTTAAAAATATCTATATATCAAATCTAATTTAAAATATCATTATATTTAAAACAAATCTTACATAAAAAAAATATTTAATAAAATATAATCCTAAACCTTATAAAAAATGTTTCCCATCCAAAAAATAAAATAAAATAAAATACTTTAAATTAAGTCCGCATGGAGGGAGGCGGCCGAGGGTTTGAACAGAGGGCGGTGGACGAAGGTAGTGGTTCGGCGACGGTGAGAGAGGTGTGAAGCGGGGGGGATAAACGGAGGTTGGGCGGAGCAGTGGTGGCCGCAGGCGGCGGCACCACTGCCCGCCGTCGACTCACTAAGCAACGGGGAGGACGGGTAAGGGGGCGGCCGTCGCTGGCCGGCGGAGCCCCCCATTGTGGGTGGCTCGCGAGCCGCGCGAACCCCATTGCTGCAGACAGAGGTTTGGGGGAGGGGTTTTGACCCTCCCCAAACTAAAAAAAAATCATAACACTGCAAACAAAAAATCTGACGCCCGGCCGAGATACACGTTGAAACATACCAAATTTTTTTGTAATAAGATTGATGTATAAAGTTTAAAACATAAAAAATATATAATACATATGTATATTTATCTATATATGCATTCCCATATATATATATATATATATAAGAGATATACATAAAAATATATGACTGGTGTAATTGACTGTATAAGTCAAAACAGGGACTATTAGGGAGTATTTTTTTTTAAATTTTATTTGACCAATACATTCTATAATTTAATCTCCACAACTTGGTGGAAGGAAAAATTTAAATTCCAACTTTGAATTTTATTTTATTTTTTTAAAAAGTTTTTCCAGAATTTACTAAGAACAACAAATTATCCATCAAGCTAAATTTAGCTTCTCTTTTTTTTTTTAAAATAAATTATCTACTATGTTCCTACAATGGCCAACACATACTAACAAGATTACCATAAAAACTATCAATACTTAACCAACGAAGTTTAATCGGCATACATAACATAATTTCCTCAAATCCATCTCAATCTATAAAATAAAACATGATTACATTTTCATTGAACTTCCATATTACAATCTGGTATGAAAGTTTACAAATAGTGTAAATCTACAATTTGCTTAAAGGTCTTAATACAACTTGCAAAAATTTTAAAACAATAAGGTTACAAGGCTTAAAGAAATTCCATCATCAAAAGTTCTAAAATCCTCTTAAGGCAAGAGGTCCTCAAATGATCATTTTACAGTTGTCCACATCTGACCATAAGGGTAATTCTTGTAAGCTCCTCCATCTAGCTAAACCTAATAAAAGGGAGTTAACCAGGGATGCTCACCACCCAACCTAGGCCTTTACAAGGCCACCCCCGAGCTTGGGGATCCAATCAGGAACGGGCTACAAACAGAACACTCAACAAGCAGAAAATAGAATAGAGACTTCAAACACAAGAAGACTTCCCAACAATAGGATGTACATGAGGAAGTATCTCCAAGAGACATTCCAGAAACAGGGGTAGTGGTAGACCTCACTGAAGGAGAAAGCCAAGATCATAAATAATGCACAAGCCTCACATGGACTTGATAAGGACCATCTTTGCAAGATGCTGTCCTAGATAACCTCCTTATACCTCCTAAATGCCCTTAGGCCCATCTTGGCTTCATGGGTATCATGTTATCCCAAGTTTATCCCTCCTCACATGGTGAGACTCTACACTTAACAGAAATCATTTCCAACTACCCCTCCAAGGCTACTCTACCCTCCCAAGGGTGAGTGTACCTTGAAGACCCATTCGAAATCAAGCACATAGTAAACACATTGAGTAACAAATAAAGAGATTTTCAACAAAAAAAATAAAAGCTTCAAGAAAACCAAAAGACTCCATTAATGGAGTCCTTGAGCTCAAGAACACATACATAAACATAACAATAACTTTAAAAGAATTCCAACCTTAATCCAAGCTAAGGCTCCTTCAAACTGAATTCTGTCTCTAAGGGTAGAGAGTGGGTGAACACTCAACTCATCCTAAAATCTCCCCTAAATAGGCAAACCTCCAACATGAGCAAGGCTTAACCCAACGGTGAGGTAACTCTAACCAATCCTAAACTAAACCACTTCCTAACCCTCCAAGGGTGAAGTCAAATGAAACATGGGTAGAAGAGAGAGTGAGGTTAACCAAAGTCACACTCCTCTTTCAAATTCGCTCA
>MU225848.1:1610573-1640033 GCA_018584345.1 Thuja plicata
GTCCTGAAATAGAAGATGTTGGAAGTTTTGTTGAGGTTTTACAAGAATATAAGCAATCAGATATGGTGGGAAGAGATTCCGGGAAGCAAGTTGGGGAGGCCAGTTTTGATGTTTCTGGCTCATTGAAAAACTCTCTTCATCTAGAGGAGGTTATAGCTGATGAGATAAATCCAGAGAGCTACAAGTCTAATCATGTTCTTTACCGAGCTAGCCAACGGGACAGAACCTTTGAGGAATGGGCAAGTCTGCTGCTTTCTCAGGGGAAAATTCAGAGAGGAAGTGTAACTTCTGAGATCAGGGGTAACGCAAACTCTGAATGTTCTATAAAAAATGAATTATATCCAAAATTAAATGTCATTGACCAAACAATAATACTTTCTCATCTAAATGTTTGTGAGAGTCCTAGAACAAAGGAAAACATGAATTGTCTAAGGAATGTTATACCTCAAGAAAGTGATGAAATGTGGAAACAGGCAGCTATTATGTTTTCTTCACAGGAATGTCCTAGAGAATCTGATAGAAGCAGTAATTTGATTATAAGCAATCAGATATGGTGGGAAGTTTGCTAGTTCAGAAGATTTTTATGATAAATTTCCATGTTTTACCAAAACTACAAGAAAAAACAGAGACAACAGTAACTTCTAGTAGAGGTAATCAAAATGTAAAATACAGATGGAAGTAGAATCAAGCTAAGTTCTTCGCTTAAAAGTTTGTGACAGATATGGTGAAGGTAGTGTAACATAACAGCAAAACCCAGATTTATTTGCAAGGAAATAACAGATACCCAGCCTTAGATCATCATCAAAAAATAGAGATAACAGCAAGTTCCAGCAGAGAAAAGCGTACAAGAGAATAATACACTTATCTCTATACAGTGTAAAGCCATGGTGGAGATAACCCAGAAGAAAAATTGACTTCAAACTTGCAGGCCGAGTTTCATACTAACATAACTCATTTTTCTCTCAGTCAAACATCGTGAATATTAAAGCAATAGCTGTAGCCCGTGCTCAAAACAATTCAAATACAAGCTCGCCATATAGATACAACTGCAGATTGATACCAGCAAGAGGGAGACAGAGACTTGATTCATGGCGGCAGCCTCAAAACCCTATTTTCTTACCCTCAAAGATGCAAAAATGACTAAGTCTGAAAATACAAATGGGAGATGTAACAAATAATGCCTTTGCTATGTTGCATAAACTTTTGGAGTCCGCAAGGCATTAGTAGCAGCAGAGAACGACCTTCTTCCCAGCATGCAATGCGCTCAAAGTCACATGGATTTGAGATAAAAAAGGATATATGCATAGAACAGGTCATGTCGACCATATAACAATTTTTTATTATGCATAGTTTCCTAAATACTTTGCGTTTTTTATTTATTTTATTTAATATATTAAGTGCTAATTTTATGCATATTGTTCCTATTCAATCTAATTTTAATAATATAGATTATAATATTTTGGGTTTCTATTTTGAATCAAATAGATAAATTCTTTATCTGTTTAACTTAAAATAGAAATAATATTATAATTTATATTATTAAAAATAGATTTGAAATTATAATTAATCTATTTAATATATAAATAAACAAACAAATTTATACATAGATACATTAATAGAATTTTATTCTATTTATATATTTATATATAAATTTGGTATTTATTAGATATTAAATAGATTAATTATAATTTGGATTAATATATATATATATAATTATTCACAGGATATATGAAATAAATAAATATATAAACCAAGGTTGACTTATGTTGAGTTAATTGTCTTGATCAAGGGAGAGTTTCTCAGTTATGTTCAGTTCTAGAGGCAGTTTGGGTCACTTTGAGTTTTTTTTGAGTTCGGCATCAGTTGATACCAGTTGAGATTTCATTTGGAGCAGTTTACCATCAGTTCACAACAATTGTACTCATGTTTTGATAGGCTTTTCTTTCATATCTGACCCCCACCATATTTGCATGATTTTTGGGAGTTATGGAGCAGTTTGAGATGATTATTGAGTGGTAGTTCAGTTGGGCATCACTTGAGGCAGTTATTGGGGCACTTTGACTTCACTTTATGACAGTTTGAATTGTCTTTTTGGAGGTTTTTCTCATGCATACAGATTAGGGTTTTTTGAGTTCTATTTTATCTCATTTTGATCTAATTATTCAGGACCTTCTTTTTGGCTCACTTGTTTTGCATACTGCAAACTAGAGAGATGATTGTAAGGCATTTTTGTAACAGAGATTGGTTCCAGCATTGATCAATAGAGATACCTGTTCCTTCCCATTGGTTTTGAGGTGTGATTTTGTGAATTTTACTGCTTTGGTGTTGTGATTATCCTTCACTCTAAGCTGCATTCCTTTTCATTTCAAAACCTTGATACATGTAATTGCAGGTCTATGGTTTGTGTTCTAGTTTTGCATTGAATTGGTGAAGCATTGTTTCCCTACCTTTTGCAAGATATTTCAGATCCTAACATAGAAACACTTTTGCAGTTACTTGATTGTCTGGGCATTGAGAACAATAGCTAACTCTTGAAATCTGTGCTACATTAATTCATGTTATAAGTCAGATTTGGTGTATCACCTTCATAGTTTTAGGGTCCATTAGGTTATTTCTTTCCCCTTTTCCATATATACAACATTTTTTGTGCAAGTGATATTCCAAATCTAAGAGGAACCGGCCTAGAATCCAAAGATTCATTCTCAACCCTGTCAACGGGAACGTTTCCATGTTTCAACAAGATAGCTAGATTCCATATCAAGCTATTGGCGCAATCCTGATTGACAACAGGTACATAGTGCTCTCATTGATATTCAAGATTCTCCATACCAACATGTAATAACATTTCATAGGACCATTGTTCTTGTTCTATTTCTTCTATTTTATCACTCCCTTTGTCAAAAAATGGACTATTGCTTGAAGTAGGGTTTTCAGATTTTTTATTGAAACCTAGTCCTATTTTATCTTTGGTATCCTTGAATTCCATGTGTATAGGTTCAATAAGTCCATTTCCTTTGTCGCCTAAAGGTCCTTTTCCTTTATATCCCATTTGTTTGAGGAGATCATATCCTTTTCCATAATTTTCCGGGGATATTTCCACATGTTTTACCTCATCTTCTTTTGGTTCTCCCTTGTAAAGCCAGGCCAAGACTGCCTGTTCTTTTGTGTTATCTTTAGGAGAGGTAGATTCTTTAACCATGCCAATTGCTTTATGAATTTTTGGCATTCGAGATGCAACAGGTGTGAATGATGAGGAAGGTTTTCCATAGGATCTTGGTGATACTGGAAGTTCTATCAATGACGGGGTCATGTCCAGCTTATATTCTCTCATACCTATTTCTTCAAGTTTTAAGGTCTGTCCCAAAATTTTCATAACCATGTCCTTGGTAGTCTTAGGAACAATCTCATTTGTAGCTTCCTTGTTATGCAGGACCATACTACCTACCTTATTATTGTTACAAGTATAATTGGCATCTGTAGGAATTGCCACTTATACCCCATTATATGAGAACTTGATACACTGGTGGTAAGTAGATGGTACCGCTTGCATTTAATGAATCCAAGGTCTCCCTAATAGGATGTTGTAAGCCAAGGGTAGATCCATAACTTGACATATGAAATTCCTCTCCATTGGTCTAATTTGGATAGGTAGAACAATGAGACCTTTAGATGATCTTTCCTCCTCATCATAGGCTTTGATAGTGATTTTGCTTCTAGAATCATTGGTTTGTTCTGAAAGACCCAATTTCCTGATTAGATTAAGGGTACAAATATTCAATCCTATGACTCCATCTATCAATACGCATCTAACAGGAGATTTATGAATTAGGACTTCAATGTGAAGGGGTTGGTTATGCGGATGTGTCAATGATTTATCATCCTCTTCAGAAAAAGAGAGGTAATGTGGCACTGAGATGTGATTAACCATTTCTTGGAATTTGTCTATATCAAGGTCCTTTGGCACATTTGTGGCATGTAGGGCTTGTTCAAGAATTTCTCTATGCACCAAGGAGATCTTAAGTAACTCAAAAATGGAAATTTGAGCAGAGGTTCATTGTAATTGATCTACCAAGTTATATTTTTCTGCTGGAATAGTCACTATTTGTTTTACTGCTGGTGTTTTGGGGATAGTGATGATGGGTACTATGGAAGTTACTGCTGGTTTCAATCAGGAATTGGGTCCTTTGATCATGAATTGTGCTTGACTTTGGGTCACCACATTTGATTGGGAAGATGTGTTTTGAACACCCTTCACAGTGACCACATTAATTGATTCACTTTTAATGTCTAGCATATTAATCATATTATCATTTTTAGAGTAGGCATAGTTCAGTTTGTTTCCTTTTCCTTTAGATGCTTCCCCTTTCTCATAATTAGGGAACAACCTGTTAAATGCCATATGATCTTTGTTAGTGGTGTGCCCTTCCACTTTGATATTTCTTCCTTCAATAAGGTCTTGGATAACATGTTTGAGTTTAAGACAGTTATTAGTCTTGTGTCCTTTGTTTTTGTGAAAGACATAGTAAGAATTGTAATACCACCACCTTGGCTTGACTTTTGGCTCCCATGGTTTGGAATCTGAGATTGTGAGAACTTTGTTATCTAATAGTGTCTTCAAAATAGTCTCAAGAGGCTTTCCCAAAGGAGTGAATGTTCTTTGAGGCTTGGAAGTCCATGGCTTACCTTTCTTATTATCATTGTTTGCTTTAGGTATGGAGGTTGTTACCTTGGCATCTTTACTTTCTTGCATGCTATTTGTTAGATTGAACACCTTGGGTTTAGGATTAACATTAGAGGCATCTACTACTCCATCATTGACAACATTTTTGTTTTGATTCCACCACTTAGGCTTGTTGTTGGAGTTGGTAGATTTGTTTTCACTTTGGAGAGCTATTTCTCCTTTCTTGACCATGACCTAAAATACGGATGGAATTCTTGATCATCCTGTCAAATCTAGGGGAATCTTGAATTTTCAATGTGTAGTTCAATTCTAGTATCAAGTTATTAATAGATATTTCTATTTTCTCAGATTTGGGAATAGCCCTTGAATACCTTGCAAAGATTTTCCTCCACCTTTGTAGAAAGTGTGTAAAGGATTCATCGGTTCTTTATTTAGTGTTACATAGATCCATCATGGTTACATCATGTTGTATATTATAGGAGTAATGTTGGATAAATCATTGAATTAACTCCTCAAAAGTTTTTACCTTAGGTGTAAGTTTTGAGAACCACTCCATGGTGTTGCCTCCTAGGCTTCTTGGAAACAGTCGCATGAGGTATGTAGGTTCATGCATGTATTCTATGCTCAGAGCACAAAAATATCTCACATGGTCATGTGGGTCAGTCTATCCTATATATTTTCATATTTTGACCTTGCCATGTTGGGAGGAAATGGGACCATATTAATACTCTTATTGAAAGGAAATGGATAAATGGAGTCCAAAGAGTATTTTGTCTTGGGTTTAGCCTTCTCTTGTTTGACATTTGCAAGCTCAGTTTTTATCAAGGTTAGTTGTTTGGCGAGAATAGATATAGGAGTCAAAACCTCCTTTTATTTTAGTTGTTCAACATCATAATCCTTAGGCAATTTTACGCCAGTGGATGCTAGATGGAGAAAGTATTTCTCTTTATCTTCGCCAATTATCTTTTCCAATGTCTTTTGGAACTTCTTACTCTGTTTGAGTTTATTGTATTCTTCTTTAGTGATGTCTTCATCACTATCAAAACCAAACAAAGGACAGTTAAAGTGTTTTTGTTCTTCATCATCACTATCCTCATGCTTTTGGTTTTTACCATTGTCATATTCCTCAAAAGACTCACTCCATTTGTGAGTGGGTTTTTCCATTTCTGGAGAGTCTTAATTGAACAGGGAACTGCAACATGTTTTTCCTTGCTAAAAGTGTAGTGATCTTAGAGGCACTTTTGATTCTTTAGAAGTGTACTTGTTGTGTCTTGTGTTAACCATGTATTTGTATCTCAAATTTTTCAAAGTGTCCTGATAGTGTCAAGTAGAGTCTCAAATCGTTCAAGTGAGTGTGTCTAGGTAGAGGTGTCATTGTTTTTTGGTGGAAGTAAATGATTCCAGCATCAAAGGGTTAGAATGCCCTAATAGTGAGATGGGAATCAAGTTGTTTTGAAAAGCGAATAGACCACACGTATTAAGATTGATTGTGAGAAACCAACAAGACATACAAGGTAGATGTTTGAAAAAGTGTTTTGAAACAACAATAGTGAGACCAAAAAAAGCAATAGGGATAGACTAAAGAGCCAAAAGGGTATCCAAATCCACTAATATTTTTTGAGAAACTAATTTTCAAGTGCCTAATTCCCTAGATGCGAGCCAAGAAATATAGGATACGAGCCTCTGATGACCTAGATGTGAGATAAGAAATGGAGGATGCGAGCTTTCTTCCTAAATGCGACATAATGCTGACTAGATGTGATTCAGGATACCAGATATGAGCCAAGAAATATAGGATACAATCTTCTGATACTTCTGTCAGACTTTGTCAGTTTCATTAAATGTGTTTTGGAAGTTCATGAAGTTTGTTTGATTGCAGATTGTGTTATGAGGTGTTCCCATGTGTGTAAAACACATGTACTCCAAGGATTGAATTTTGTTGTTTGTTTTGAATCATTTATCTTTTTAGTGAACTTTCAGACACATCAAGAAGATTTGCATTGTTAGGGGAACAAACACATCCTTATGCCCTATTTTCTAGGTAGAGGATGAAAATTCTTGCTTATTGAATTAGGTACACACTCAAATGCTAATCAGAATATGGCCATCACCAGGCACACAATAGCTCTAGTCATGATGCCATATTAGCTGACTCCAAATGCAAGTGAGGGGACGATATGACGAGTGTCTTGGGGTAATTAATTTTTGCCTTGCATAAGGATTATCACCCTTTTGGGGATGAATCAGGTAGTTAGACTACAAAGCTCATTGTTTATGATGGGGAAATTCATTCAAAATCATCTCTCATAGAATTGCACAAGGAAAAATTGAGGCGTATAGCCCTATGAGTACTCAAATATGTGTAGTCTCGCAAGCAAGATTCAAGTGGCTCCACTCTACACATACCCAAGCATGTTCAAGGAATGATGTCAAAATTTTGAGAATAAAACCGATTCCGCCTTTCTAGGCTTTGGCCTAGGAGGAAGAAATTATTTATAGTGAGTTGGAAGGGTTGGCGTAAAACCTGTCCTCACTTGGGTCATTCCTGGGAGATTGTTTCCTCAACCGAAAAATCCCTCTACTATTTAATAAGCATACAAATGATTGGCAAGTGTAGGATTTCTAGTTTTTTGATTCTTCAAAAGAAGAAGAGCATACTCTCCTAGTCCATGCTGTTTTCTCCCAAAACACTTTAAGCAATGTTTATTCCCTCAATCTATTTGAGCTTGATTTAAATATTCCTAGATTATGAAAGCATTGCATGTGAAAGCAAAGTTTGTTTTGTTCATCTGACCACAGTTCTTAGTGCTTTGCTTGTTCAATTACTATCCCAAAATTAATTAAGAAATGTGTTTGTTCATTGAGCCACACAATTTAGTGATTTGAGTTTGTTCATTTACTATCCAAAATTGAAATTTAAATAGTGCATTTATTTTGCCTTGTTCAGTTACTTCATTTTTCTTTCAAGTTTTAAACCAACTTTTGATGTTCTGATTTTCCTTGAAGGAAAAGAGCATAATAATCAGGTTGGTTTAACAAGTGACTGAAAAATGTCTTAAATTTGGAAATCTTGCAACAAGGTTAGTAGTAAATCAACTTTCAAAAACCTGCAAACCCATATGTTAGCAAAGTCTTCCACCTTTTCAATAGCAACCTGCAAGCACTAGTTAGGCTGTTAAAAATATCAAAACAACAACTGATCAAATGTTAGAGGTTAGGAAATGGAGTATGCAAATTTTTTAACCAGATATGATCCTAGAAATCCAGATTGTGATGCAATATACTAGATGCGAGCCTTTGTTACCAGATACGACAGAATGATGACCAGATGCGAGCCTATACCATAAATGATCCAAGAATTCTAGAAGGTGATTTATGAAATATGGGATGTGAGCCTAGATTCTGTGATGTGATGATTTCTCCCAGATGTGAGCCTTTATGACCAAAAATGACCCTGTTCCAGAAACCTGGGAAGAAAAATTAGTAAAAAATGAACTTGAAATGAGGAAAAATCTAAAATCAAGCCCCACGTTGGGTGCCAAAAATGTGTGTGTTAATTAGTGCACCTGTTATCTTCAACATGACACTTCAATAGATCATTATATTAGTGAAAAAGCATAAAAAGCAAGGGTTTCAAGCTAAACACTAAAATTGATCTATTACTTCCTATCTAGGAGGAGTTTGAAGAATGTCATAATCATGCCCTCAGATTATGCACAAATCAGTGACATATACAACTTAAGAATGGAAGATTTGAATAAAAAATAATCTAAATGATCAAGAAACATGCATATTAACTCTAAAAATGAAGATAATAACAATGCATAATATCAAATCTAAGATGCAATATGGATACATAAATAATCTAAACAGCATAACAATGCTTTTAACTCTGAAAATTAAGGGCCATTTGAGCTCAAAAACTCATTCTATTTATAGAAGAAATGGGTAAAGAGAGAGGGGACAAGGCCATTAATGGAGGTGTAATAGCCATTAATAAGGTGTAAGAGGCATTAATTCCAAAGACATCAATGAGGCATGGGCTTGAGGAATCTCCATTAATGATGTATTAATGAAAGCAATTAAGAGGCATGGTGAGGGTGTAAGTCCAAGCTTGAGAAGGTGGACTTAGAGGGAGTCAAGCTTGAGAAAGTTGACTTTCTCAAGTGGGTTGAATTCCTAATCATAAAATTAATAATGTGACATCATTAGGTAGGGGGTTAAGATGGGATTAAGATTAGGATTAGGTTTAGCATGGGGGGAATAGGTTGGGATGGGTTTGAACCCAGGGTTAAGGTGGTTGAGATAGGTTAGGTTAGGGGTTAAAGGGAATATTAATGAAATGAATTACAATTAATATATTCATTCAAAAATAGGGAAATTAATTATTTAAGCTTTTGATTTCTTTAGATAATTAATTAGGACTATAGCCAATTAATTAGATTATTTTAGGCTAGAAGATAGGATTTTGCAAGTGATTAGATATAATTAGGATTTATTTAATTACTTTTAAATTAATTACCTTAGCCATGTTTTGATTTGAATTGATTTGATTGGCTTAGGTGATTAATAAAATTTAGTGATTAAATCACTAAGGAGATTAAATCTGATTTGAATGAATTATGCTAGCCGATTGAAGAGTTGTCTTGACATAATTGGGGGTATGATCACACTTATGGAAAATAGGGTCTATGGTCAGAGCAGACCAAATTAGGGTGGTTACAACTTTATGCAATTTACATACCATGTCTTTACCTTTATCAATTGAAAATCCTTTAGGTTGTTCAATGTATACTTCTTCTTCTAACACACCATTTAGAAAAGCTAATTTTACATCCATTTGATATACCTTAAATCCTTTATAAGAAACATATGCTAAAAGTACCCTTACACCTTCAAGTCCAGCAATAGGTGCAAAAGTGTCACCATATTCTATTCCTTCTTCTTATGTATACCCTTTTCAAACTAGCCTTACTTTGTTTCTGATCACTTCTCCTTTCTCATTCTGCTTATTCCTGAAAATCCATTTAGTACCTATAACATTATTGTTAGTAGGTCTAGGTACTAAAGTACACATGTTATTATTCTCTATTTTTTCTAATTATTCTTTCATATCCATAACACAATCATCATTTTCCAAAGCATCTTTAATAGTTTTAGGTTCTAATTCAGATAGCAGAAAAGTGATTTCTCTTACCTTGCTTCTTGTCATCACTCCATAATTTTTATCTCTAATAATCTGATCTTGTGTATGATTAAGTTTCACATACCATGGGTGTACTGGTTCTGTTCTTTGGTTACCTTCATCTTCATTCACTGGTTGTGCATCATTCACGACTTCAGTCACCTGTGGTAATGTATTTGGCTCCACCGGTTGAACATAAACAAACTTGTCATAGTCTTCCGGTTCCTTTTTTCTCAAAAAACTCACCAATTCTAACTTTTGCACTTTCAATCATTTTGTTAGTACACTTGTTCAAAGATTTATAAGCCTCACTTCTAGTAGAATAGCCAAGAAATATTCCTTCATCACTCTTAGAATCAAATTTACCATCTTGGTCATCCTTCTTTATGTAACATTTTCTTCCAAATATTTTGAAGTAATTGACACTAGGAGTATGACTATACCATATCTCATAAGCTATTTTATTTGTACCTTTCTTAAGTTGTACTTGGTTCAAAGTATAAACATCAGTACTTACAACTTCTCTCCAAAAAGTTTGAGCCACTCCCTTTTCTATCAAAAGTGTTATTGCATAATCAATTATGGATCTGTTCCTTCTCTCAACAATTCTATTTTTTCTGTGGTGTTCTTAGTGCTGACATTTGTCTCTTGATTCCATGTTCTTCACATAATTTAATAAAATCATGTGAAGTGAACTCACCTCCTCTATCAGATCTAAGACACTTGAGTGCTTTACCTATTTCTTTTTAAACTCTTTCTTTATACACCTTAAACATGTAGAATGCATTCAGATTTATCCTTTAAAAACATAACATACATCATTCTAGAGTAGTCATCAACAAATAAAATAAATTACTTATCCCCATAGTAGCTCTTTTTTCTCATTGCTCCACACATGTCAGTGTGAACAAGGTCAAGAATGTTTCGAGATGAATAAAATTCGCTAGTAAAGCTAGACCTAGTTAGCTTTCCCAAATAGCACTCTTCACACATAATTTTAAGGCTTAGCTAAAGTAGGCAAACCTCTAACACATTTATTCTTACTAACCTTTACCAGATTATAAAAATTAACATGAAAAAATCTCTTATGCCATAGCCAACAATCTTGAACTTTATCAAACAAGCAATGTTTATTAGTAGATTTAAATTGCAATAGGTTACCTCTAGTCTGTTTACCAGTAGCAATAAAATCTCCAAATATTCCTAAGATCTTGCAAACACCATTACTAAATTCCAATCTGAAGCCTTTGTTATTCAACTGAGAAACACGTAACAAATTATACTTTAATCTGCTAGCCCAATAAAAATTGTCACAATTAGTGGTATCATTAAGTTCAATTGAATCTTTACCTCTTACTACACATGGTGAACCATTACCAAATCTAACTACACCACCATCACATTCTTCCATTGAAATAAATTTTCTTATTTCACCGATCATGTGATGTGTACACCCACTGTCTACTATCTAGTCACCACTATAATTCATGCTTAAAATCAATTCTTTCTCCTCACTATCTCCATCTGCACTGGTTGAGGGTTCTTCTTTTACTACAACAAAAACTATCTCTTCCTCATCATCTCTTCCATCTAATTATTCTTCAGTTACTCCTTTTGCTAGATAACATGCTTTCTTGCTCTTGTCTTTGAAGTTCCTGAATTTCTTGAAATTTTCCTTCCTATCATTGTCAATACATCTAAAATGTAATATGACCAATTTTATTACATAAAAAGAATTTTAAGGGTAGTTTACCTCTGTACTTTCCTTTTCCTCTAGGTAATATTCTTTCTAGAAGTGCTTCCAACTCTTCTTGTTCCCTTTCCTCATATAAAAGATAGAATCATAATCATCATTTCCTTCAGAACTGTTAGAGACTTCCTTTCCTTTATTTGATGAACCAATGGTTAGGGAAGCTTTGAAAGTAGATTATATTTTGGGCATACTATTATCAAAGTTACTTAACTCAAAAGAAGTAAGCTTTCCAATCAAAGAATCTAGATTCACATTTGTAGGAATAATAGATCTCAGTTCTTGTATAGCAGAGACTCTAATAGCATAATGTAGTAAAAGGGTTCTCAAGATTTTACTTACCACATCATCTTCTTCAAATTGACCACCAACTCCTTTGATAGCAGAGACAACTTCCTTTATCCTTTTGCTATATTGACTAATATTTTCTCCTTTCTGTATTCTCATTTCATCATACTTTCCTTTGAGACTGTCTACCTTAGATTTCTGAACATGAACATCACCACCACAAATTGTTGCCAACTTATCCCACATATCTTTTGCATTATCCATTTCCTTTATATCTACAAACTCAAAATCACCCATAACACTTGCAATCTCTATCATTACAAAGTTATGTTCTAGCTTTGTTTTTATTTCATTAGGAGTTAGGGTGCCAAAAGGTTGAACATACTTGGTCGTAAGATGATCCAATGCTTTCTCTCCAATACCATACATATGCAACTTCATCCTGCTTACCCATGTAGAGAAATTTTCTTCAGAGAACTTAGGTGATTCCTTCTTATACATCTTTGAATATTTTCACTAATATGTTAAGCCTTCACATACAAGTTTGATTACTGAGAGGGGAGGGGTGAATCAGTAATGCACAAATTCACCAATTCTACTTCTTTAAACTCAATGCACCAAAATATTCAATATCATTTAACATAAGTAAAAATTTCAATGCATACATCCACAAGTAATCAACCACAAAATGTAAACACCATATTCATCTCGTGGAAACCCAACTGGGAAAAAACCATGCTGTGAGATGATACCTACAAAATCTATAATCTTTTGCAATACACCCTATTAGGAGCTTACCCTGTTAAAGGTTTACAAAAAACTATTAGGTGTTACCCGGTTAAGGTATTTTCCTAAGACTTATTACGATCTTTTCCCTATTACGAGAAGCCTTGTTAGAGGACTTAAAACTCAAGGTAATATGTCACCTTGTTAGAGGATTTACAATAAAGATATGTTAGGGTCTACCCTCTTAAGGGATTTCACTGTTAAAATGATTAGAAAGCAACAGATAAAATGATCTGTTAAAAATGCAATACCTCTACACGATCATATCCTTTTAAGCTCTGAAATACATCAACATACTATATACTCTTCTTTGTCTTGATCGTAATTTATTCCTTCACTTTCTTAGATACCAAATCCTTCTGCAATTCACAATCAACAAATAACTCCTTCAACTTTCCACTATATAGAATTATTTCAACTGACTTACAAAAAACCCTAGATCTGAGATGTGAATGATCCAAATTATCTTAGGTAAGATACAATGTATCTAGACACTCAAAAAACATTTTCCTTTAACCGCGTTGGCCTTCTCATTGATTTTATCTTGGTTGTTGAGCCATTTCAAAAACTTGTTTGACCAAAAGAAACTTCTTGAAGAAGCCACCTCAAACGTATACCTCAATCAATGTGATGTCAAGTAAATCCCACAAATCACAAAACTGAAGTAATACTTTACAAAAATCATCACTGATCCTATTGGCACATCGAATTCCTTTACCAATCTACAAATCTTCATAGCCTGTTCAAGAACTCTATCTTGTTTACCTGTTCATTCTGTTAACACCTCTTCTAGTCAAATAAAATAGTAGCATTGGTTAACATTATGATTCACGCTCACACACACAGTATCGTGACATTGTTTACAATCATATCCTATGACCGCTCCATCAAATACTTTATCGGTCTGAAATAAAATTCAAATCACTTATTGTCTATCATTGGCTATTTTAGCAATTACCCATTTTGAGTCCAATCAAACATAACCAACTCAATTATCCATATCAAGAGTCACGATGGAAAATTTAATATCACAAAACATGACATAACCCTCCATTAGAATAACAACTTTAGAAATACACTACAACTCATGATTCTCTTACACAATCTTATGTAACATACTAAAAAAATAGATCAATTAGTTGACATCAATGACAACCAAATGACTGATACACCTATCGTCAAATCTGTACCAATCTTCATCAATGCATCACTTAGCATCACTGCATTTTTTATGCTAACAGTTCACCATTTGGTTTTGTTGCCACCTTGATGAAGGTGAGACTATGGTCTAGTTGGGCTATGTGACTATAGTTTCTAGATATAGTTGAGCTCTCAACAAAAGAGAAATCACATTTCTCCTATGCTTGGTAATTAGTTGTACTCTGAGTATCCCTTTGAATTGAAGGAGTGCACTATTGAGCCTCTTTTTTGTGAGTGCTCTTGGTTGTGAGAGACAAACTTGTATATTTGTATCCCTTGGTACACCTAAGTTGGATGTATTATCCCTCAAAAGAGTGCAATTTTGACAGAGAATCTTCACCTACTCAGATTCTTGGGTAAGTGAGTGAGATTCTGGTTGGATTTAAGAGTGTTCTAGATGGGCATGGTGGTGCTTTTCAAAAATTTGGGATGATTTTTACCCATGTTTTTGATTTGTTTACTTGTAATTTATTAGTACTTCAATCTTGGAGAGATCTTGGAAGGCACTATTTTGCAGTTAGACACCTCACAATGAGGCAGAATGGCTTGTGTTGTACCTCTTTTGGCATAAATTGTGACTAGAATTATTTTCCTAGTAAATATGGTGTTACTTGTTGAAGGACCTTGAGAGTTGTTGATGCTCCTATTGTGTGTGTGTGTAATATTCAACAATGGTGAGGATGGATGGTAAGGAATTGGTTTTGTTTGGACCCGACTTGCATAGAAGCCGAATGACTATTCTTGCATTGGAATGGTTTTTGATCTCGCACTTGGTGTGCTTCTTTGGTTTGACTTGTAGGCTTCCAAGAGTAATCCTAGTATTTGAGAGGGATGATGTATTGCCTCTCCCATTTTATTTCTGCATGAAATCCTGATGGATGTGACTTGGACTTGTTATGCTGGTGTTGTGTGATCATATTGGACCCATGTGAGGTTGGTGCCTTTGGGGTGATCCGACTTACACTGTTGCATCGACAAGTTGTTTATGCTTTGTACCCGGTTATGAGAACCATTGTACTGTGGATAATTGTATACCTGATTCGTGATGGATTTATTTGGATTTGTGATGCTTACTGCTACCCCTTTATGATTAGTTTAGTTGATTATGTGACTCGGTGACTATTCCAAATTTATGGTTTTATGTTGGTATCTTGAAATACACCCAGTTCAGTTTAGTATTGTGCTCATTCTGAGATTAGTGCTATAGTTATGATTGGTATATGGTTTTTGAGGATTATGATGTGATTTGCTGGTTTCACTGAGGTATGTTCCAGTGATTACCTAGATCTTGATTGTATCACAATGTTATTCCATGAGTACCCATGTGTTTTGATCTGGTATTTTCTCTACGTGATGCATTTGATTACTACACCTTATTTCAATTATTACAACATTGCCGATTTATATGTTAGAATATGTTGTTATTAATATTTTGATATGAGAGATACTCTATTTATTATATTTAATTACTTGCATGATGAGATGCATCGATGACTATCCATTATTTTGATTGCCAATATCTTAACTGTGGTAGATGGATAGATTACACTATTGTTTTAGTTTGATCATAGCTGTAGGATGATGCCATTGATGTGACATGATGCCTTGTAAATGATGTCTGGTTTATTTTGTACTTGAGACTATTGATTTTATTATCGGGATGATAATATTGGACTCATGCATTGTATTGTGCCTTATATATGTTGTGGATATATTAGTTATTTACTTTTAGTAGATTATGCTTAGAGTATTCATAAAATGGTTTATTTAAATGATTTTATTTTAAATGCATCATTAAATTAATGATATGATGTTTACTATGGTTACCACACAATTGTTGTGTATTTTTCCCTTTGTACCAGTACAAAGTGAGATGAAGTCGTAGTTACCCCCTTTGTGAGGTCCACATGATGGTGTTGTTCTCCTTCATTGTTTGATCATTTTATGTTTGCGCTTCAGATATTTATACTATGAGAAACTACACTTGATGTTTTCTTGTTTCAGTGAACAGGGTACCAAGCACATTCATCCTGAGTTGTAGGATTTAAGTGTGTGCCTATGTCCCCGACAATGGCACAAGAGATAGTAACTTTGGTCTTGCATACTGAGCCAATGTCATACCTGTATGCATGACATATCCATATTATTATATTATTCCCCCTGGTACATGATGGTAAATCTGGATTCATTATGCATTCGTGTTAGACCCATGAGCATGTCTATACATTTAGAAGTTCCCACAATTGTTGCAGATAATTTAATTAAATGCTGATTTTAATGTTATTTGGAGGATTTTTAATATTTTTTATTAACCAGATAATTTTCCATAGTTGGATTCCAAATATTTAGGAACAATTTATTTAATTTGGGAAAATGTCAAATAGTTTATTTAATTATTTAAATAATCTATTTGAAAGTCATTTTGGAAAAGTGACTTTATATTGTGTGAAAAGTTCATTTTCCACACTTCATGTTTTTGAAAATGAGAATTTGCTCCAAAACCTCTTATGGAGAAATTCAAATTTTATTTGGTGGGAGTGACTAGGTCTTCCAAGTTTTTTAGGTAGCATCTTGTTGGATTCGTGTTGTGAATCTCCAACTTCCTATGGAGCCGTTCGTGTTTTTGTGGAGGCTCCATTATTTACTCCCATTTCTTGGTTTTTACCATTCATGTAAGGTAGGGCTCTTCACAACTTTTGATTCACTTCATATTTTTAAAAGGAGTAAATTTATATTAGTTCATAGACTGAGAACTAGTGTTTCCTCACAATTTCATTGCTTTCCTCCACTTAGTTGGGCGTGTGTGACTATTTTATATTTTGGCATGTTGTATTTTGAATTTTTAGCTTAGTTATGCTGTCAGATTTATGTGAAGTGTCTAAAACTAGAATTTTATTTGAGAAGTGTGTTTCTAGGTGGATTTAGACCAATGGGTGTTAATTTTGTCAATTTTTGAGACACTTGAATTTTGGGCATTTTTGGATTTTCCTTGTTTTGTTTGCATTCCATAACTTGTATGTCGCCATGTTTGGCATCATTGACCTATCAGAGGTTGTAGTACTCCAGCTTTGTAGTAGGATTATTGAAGAAGAATGCATTGAGGTCTTTCTGGTTATTTTCTCTCACAATTTGAACTTGCCCAATTGATATTGAAATGCTGATTTTTACACCTTGACAGGTTTTGCCAGAATTTGGGTATTTGAGTGCTTTTGACCTTTTTATCCTTCCTCATGTTCTAACGAGATGCTTGATAGATTCCATGAGAATATTTCCTCTCAGAATAGTGTCCGATTGGGATATTTTTTGTTGTGCCTTTCATTATTTTCTCTCGATTGTTTTCCTTGAGTGTTTAGAGTTGAGATATCCTCCTTCCTTGCTCCTGTGGTTATTAAATTTTCCTAGTGTTCGCACACTCCATGCTTGAGGTTGAGCTCACATGTGATATGTGGATGTATGGTGTTTGAGACCGCATCTAGGAATGTTGTTGAGGTATGCTCGTATGCTGAGGTCCAAGTGACCCATACTCTTGGTGTTTGAGACCAATAAAGTTTACCATATTTTGTGGATTGTGACTTTGAGAGTATTTTCTGGCTTTTGAATTATTTCTTTATTTGTGATTTTCTTTATAGGATGCCTCATTTTTGTAACATGATGATCCTTTTTGGGTGTTTGGGTAGTGGAGTGGAGTGGCTCCTTATGTGGATCCCATCCTGTAAGTGGTTGGTATAGGCCACGTGAAGGAGTTCCTAATGAAGAGAAAACTTAATAATTAAATTTGGGTAAAAACACATTAATAAGAGTAGTTGACTACCTAGCTACTTGAGGGTGTTGATCGAAGGTAAGCTAGTTTCTGTCCACCTGAGTGTGTTGATCGAAGACACAATATCTGGCAACCTATGAGTGTTGATCAAAGATACATTCTGAGCCTGGCCATCTGCGGACGTTGATCAAAGACTCAATTCTACTTGGGCTACCATGAGCCAAGCAATGACACTCCTCTAGAGTCCCTGTAGTGTACCCATGTTAGTACTGAGTAGTACCCTTTTTATACTATGATGATGTAGATTTATGGTTGTACTTGGATATTTACCCACATGTTGAGTATTCTCCATGTGCATTTGTATTTTGTATCTGTATTTTTCTGTGGATCACTTGTCAAGTATTCTCAATGTTTTATTACTTTTCGACATCTTGTGTTTATACTCAAAATATTTCTTTATCACTGAGTCATGAATTTTGATTGGCGTGTGTGAGATCCATTCCTTGCTTGCATGAATGCCTTGTATTTATGGTCAGACTACTATCTCCATGATAATGATGGGGTGGGCCTATGGGTTCAACATGGTAGGGTGGTGTTGCAATCTATACCACTACTGGGGACCGGTGTAAAGAGACAAACTTCCTCTAGCTACAGGAATCAGAGTTTGAGAGCTCACTCTACCTTGTTTTATTATGTGTATGGTCATTCTATTTACATGATGTTCTTTATTTGTAGCCTTGATGACACCTTGTATTTATTTATGTATTATTGATGCAATCAAGTGATCATGACCTTGATTTGTGTATCTGATACTCCCCAGTGTGGAGCTAGCTATTTTCCAGCCATATGTTGGTGTTGGCTTAGTTTTAAACTTAGATTATAGTGCATTTTGTGCCAAAATTCCCAATTGTCATCTCCGTCTGATCATTGACATCTCCCCATTTATGGCCTGGTGTCTACGCCTAATGATTGACTTCTTTGTCTGATGATCAATGCCTCTGTCTCTCTAAACTAATACATAAAGCTCTTTTTGGTGGGTTGTTGTTTGCGCAGATCAGTGTCTCTGCCTAGGATCCAACATCTCCTCCCAGTCTAGTTTTGCAATTTGTTCTGGGAGCTTATGGGTATGTTTTGGGTGCTTTTGGGTTTTATTCCCAAGGGTTCCTTACTACTCTTGGATCCTTTTTTTGATGCATGTATCTAGTGGTACAATTATTGTATGCTCTTGATTCTGTTAGAATGAAAATGATCTTGTATGACTAATCATAGTAGGAATATCTATTTGGGATTAAAAAGAACATCTATTTTATGGGATTGATCTACTTGTAGTCTTCCTATTGGTAGTCATGATTTCTTGCTGGCTTAGCCTCTTGTGGTTTGTGGAGGTTGTTGGGATCCTTGAAGGGTATTTTCAAAAATGTGTGTTGTCCATTCTGAGTATCTTATATGGTTGTCTTGGAACCTTTGGGAAGAGTTGTGAAGTCTTCCATTGGTGCGCGAATGTGTGATGTTCATGTTCATATCTTTAGCATGTAATGTTTTCTTATGTTTGGTTATGTGTTGCACTTAGATAGCTAATGTTCTGTTCTGCCTTTCAAAAATATATTATTAAGTGAATATTTAACCCTTAGTTCCCAGGGTTCCTTGGTGGGACATTGCACATCATATAGTATGGTGATGACTGATGAGTTATTGAATAATGTGTATTATGGTCATATGTAGGTATTTTGGTTTGAATTTATAACATTTTATCTAATAAATAATTAAAATTTATCAATGTCTATAAAATTTTAATTATAGAATTGAATTAAATTGATGCACGCATTATCCGTTTTAGGGTGTAACATTGGAGGCTAGTACAACATCGACCTAACAAGTTGCATATCTGCATATGTATCAAAGGTAAAAATTTTCAATATATTAAAATAAAAAAAGTGTATTCAAAAGAGTGTTTAATTTATTTTAAGATATAAATTTTTATTGAATATGTGGGCATTATATCACCATCTAGTACACATGTAGGCTATAACACATTTAAGTTTATTTTTGCAAGTTTGATTTATTTATTTGTGTGTGTGTGTGTTAATCTATTATTGTTTGCTTCATTGATTAATTCAATAGTTAGACCTTCTGGTATAAGTAAAAAATTAGATGTTAGTGTTAGTTTAGTAATTTCATCATCAATGCATGCTTTATTCAAGATCAGTATGAATATATATGTTCAAAAATGCATATTTTGTGCCAATGGATATTAGTAGACCTATCAAAAATAATTGATATGTCTTTGTTATAGTATAAATTGATGTAAACAACTTTGTGCGAGTGTTATAGACAAGAATAAATGAATTTCTAGTATGATGTAAGCATTTTTTTTTTGATATATAAACACACTCAAACACACACATAGATATTTACATACATACACACACACACACACACACACACACATACATACATACATACATACATACATACATACATACATGCATACATACATACACATATAGATAGGCACACACACACACACACAAATATAAATAGATACACACACACACAGAGATAAATAGATACATACATTTTAAATAATTTTTAGAGTCAAATTTTAGGCATATTAATTAATTTTAAATTATTTATGAATAGGTAGATGGGGTAGCTATGGGCTCCCCTATCTCTCCCATGATAGAAAACCTCTACATGGAAGAATTTGAAACTTCTACTCTCTTCTCCTTCCCCCTCAAACCAAAGTGGTGGAAGAAGTATGTGGACAACACTAATGTTTGTTGGCCACATGGCTTAAAAGAAATTGAAAAGTTCCATAACCACCTCCACAGTTTGGCCCCTTGCATCTCCTTTACCATAGAAATTGAGTTGGACCTCAAGATTCCCTTCCTCGATATTTTTCTCACTAGGAAACCTACTGGCATCTTAGCCTGAAATATTTATTGCAAATCCAAGAAGACTGACCTTTATCTTAACTCCTCTTCCTACCACAACCCAGCCCAAAAAGTGAGCATCCTCAAAACCTTGACCACTAGATCCTTGTCCATTTGTGACAGGGATATCCTAAACCAAGAGTTAGATTACCTTCTCTATGTATTCCTTTTAAATGACCATAGAAACAAGAAAATTTATAGAATCTTCAACCAAAAAAATCTCTCTCTTTCCCTAATCCCAACCCTTCCATTCCCTTCATTCCTCCCTCTGTCACACTCCCTTACATTGTGGGCATTTCCCCAAAAATCTCCAAAATCCTTCTTTGAAAGGGCATCCATTGTGATTTGTATCCTTTTTCCACCCTGAGAAAATACATCCCTTCTCTTAAAGATCCTAAGGATTGTTTCCTTGATTTTGGTGTCTACAAAGTTCGTTGTTCTTGTGGCATCTTGTATATAGGAAAAACTAGCCGCTCGTTCAAAACTAGAATTAAAGAACACTCCTCTAACATAAAACACAAGTGTATTCTTAAATCTTCTTTGGCTAACCACTCCTTTGAAACCAGGTACCACATTTTTCTTGAGCATACTCAAATTCTTTTTGAGGAAGACAATTTTTTCAAAAGAAGCTCAGGGAGGCCATTGAAATAAAAAACCATCCATCGAACCTTAATTAGGATGAGGGGTGGACATTAAGTCCCTCTTGGCACCCCCTTTTATCTAGCATTAGATCTCTTTCCCCTTCCCTTCCCTTAGCCTTCTCTCCCTTTGAGCTCTCTTCTTCCTCTACTTTGTGACCCCCCGCTTAACCCTTTCTTGTTCCCTTTCTCTCTTTGTTTCCTTTTTGTTATCTCTTAGTTTGCTTTTTTTTTTGGGTGCTTGCACATATATTTTAATTTATATAGAAAGGTTTTTTGCTTACTTAGATGTGTTAGTTTTTTGGAAACTACAATTGAAACAATTATTATATTTCCATTGATGTCAAACCTTAATTGGTAAGACAGTTGCTATCTTGTAAAGTGCCATATCAATTGATTGATGAAGAAGATTTGAAAAGGAGAGATAAAAAGAAGATCTGGTGAAATGGTTGAGTTATGTGAAACTACAATGGGTACTTGATGAGATCATACCTTGACAAGGTAATATATTGTTTATCTTAAGTCTAAGTAAAGTCTAGATGACTACAAGATTAGTCTTGACCGAGTTACATAGAAGAATTTTAAGGAACTTAAGTTTATTCCAAGTGATGCGAGTGCCGACCGAGTGCCAGTATATGCTGAGAAAATTTAGTGTTGACTGAGCATTAATATTTTCCAAGTGTCAGTGAATTACCAAGTTATCTAGTGACGATCGAGTGACAAAACACAGTATTGACCGAGTGTCAGTATTATGATAGTTTGAGAGAGATTTGAGATCCCAGCTGACATAGTTGATTTTCTTGGGATATGTGAAGCATATTTAAGATAAGGATGATTGTTGTGGATAATTAAATGAGCATTTAATATATGTTTAACTGGTTTTATGTATGGATTCAAGAAGGAGTTTTAGGATGTATTCTACAATGTAGATGGACACAAAATGTTGGAAGGATTCATTGGATCTGACCTAACCCTAAGATCTATGATGATGATTAAGTGACAATAGATCAAGCTACCTGAGTAGAGAGGTATAAGATTAACCTAATTGTCTGTTATGTATGAGTGTTTGGTATGAGCTTAATTCAGTTGATTGGCAAAATCTAAGCAGAAAGAAGAAAAGGTTGAAGAGAGCAGTACAAGACTGCACATTGGTGATTGCTTGAAGGGTTTCCAGAAACATTTGAGTGATAGAGATGAAAATGAAGGCCAGTCAGTGAATTAGCATTTGAGATATAATTTGATCTGTATTTACAATGTGAGTTGTATGTTTCAGATCACAATTTGTTGTTACTTTCTAACCATTGTATCAGTTGCAAAATCCTTTTAAACAAGGCTGGTCTAACAGTCCTATTGTTAAATCCTTTAATCAAGGTGACATTCTAATGGAATGGTCTAAGCCCTCTAACAAGGCTCACTTCTAAAAAAGTGATTAAATCCTTTAACTGGGTCACATTTAACAGTGTGTATTGTAACCTTTAACCGGGTTGGCTTTTCACAGAGCTCACTTCAGAAGCGTGAAAAAATTGGTAGCATGTTAATGGTGGGTTTTTCCCATATTGGGTTTCTATGTTAAATCCCAGTGTCATACTTGTGTGAATGTTATTTGATGTGTTCTACTATTAAGAGATTTATATTCTGCAAGTTGGTTACATTAGGACAGTAAAATGCAAGTTTAAATTATTGATTATATGCTATAGAGATCGAGTGGATTACTGAGTGGATCTGAGTTGGTTGAAGTGTTTGAAAGTTCAATTGGTACATCTAGACCTTGGATAACTAATTCACCCCCCCTCAATTATTATAAATAATTCTATCAATTGGTATCATAGCTTTGTGGTGCTTGTAGAGAAAAGTTTGAAAGTACTTGAAGCTAAAGATCAAAATGTATAAAAATGAGGTACTGAGGCTGAACAAAGAGAATTTCTCTGCATAGAAAAGTTTGATGAAACTACACCTAGATGGAATTGGAGATGACGAAAAATATTATGTGGAAAATTATTATGTAATTGTGCCTACTATTATGACGGATAAGTAGATGAAAGAAAAACAAGAACACAACCAAACAATGTTGGAGATTGCATCAGCCCTAAGCTATCCTAAATTTGAAGACATAAACAATTGCAAAATTTCAAAAGAAATGTGGGATACACTTGCAACTATCTATGGGGGTGATACAAATGTACTGAGAGCCAAATCTGAAAGCTTGAGAGGTAAGTTTGATGAAATGAGAATGCAAGATGATGAAACTATTGTTCAATATTGTAGCCGCGTTAAGGAGGTTGTAAATGATATTAGAGGAGCTAATGGAACTATTAGTGATGATACTATTATTAGAAAGGTAATGAGAACCTTACTTCCTATATATTCTATTAGAGTATGTTCCATACAAGAAATAAGATGTACTCTTGGTAAGAACATAACTCTGGAAGGTCTAGTTGGTAGACTTACTGCTTTTGAAATGTCAAATTTTGATAATTTCACTCCTCATCATGTTGATTCTATATTCAAATCACAATTGACTCTTCATAAATCAAAAAAAAGGAAAAGAAAGACATGTGAATAGTGATAGTGACACTTCTAATGAAGATCTTGATGAACTTGAAGAACTTATGGCTAGAAGACTACCGAGAGGAAGAGGAAAATTCAAAGGTAAACTTCCTATAATCTATTTTTCATGTAACAAAGTTGGCCATATTGCTGCAATATGCCTTGACAGGAATGACAAGGATGAGAGAAGAGAAAAAAAAGTATAAAGAAAAAAGGGATGACATATATTTTAGAAGGTATAAGGACTATAAAGACAAAGGTAAGAAATCCTTCTTTATTGCTAAAGAAGAAACTGATAGTGAATTTGATAAATATGATGATAGTGATATAGAAGTTGTTTATGTTGCTATGAAAGATGATTTTGATGAAGATGAGAAAACTACACTTACTTCATTTATGAGTAAAGGTGATAGACAGATAATTGATAGTGGTTTCTCACATCACATGACTGGTGATAAAATTAAATTTGAAACCTTAAACTATTGCAAAGGTGGTAGTGTTAAGTTTTGTAATGACAAACCATGTCCTATGAAAGGAAAAAGGATCAATAAAACTAATTGATAAGATCATATGTGACAATGCCTATTGGGTTGAAGGAATAAATTGTAATTTTTTGAGTGTTGTTCAATTGAATACTTCTGGATACCAAGTTTATTTCCATCACAAAAAATATAAGATCTTTGATGCTACCGGTGAACTAATTGGAAGTGGAGAACAAACAAGAGGTAATTTGTTCTATCTAGATTTATCTAATGAGACAAGTTTGTTTGCATAATACGATGATAAATGGTTATGGCATAAGAGGTTATGTCATGTGAAATTTGACAATTTGGTAAACATTAGTAAGATGAAAAGAGTAAGAGGGTTACCAAGATTGAAGAAACCTGATAATGTTATGTTTAAGCAATGTTAGTTGGGAAAAATGAAAAAGTCTAGTTTTAAGAGAAAAACCATATATCTGATAATGTTTTGGAATTGGTTCATACTGACCTTTGTGGACCTACTGGTGTACAAAGTTATCGAGGTGATAAATATTTCATATTGTTTGTTGATGATTACTCTAGAATGATGACTGTAATGTTTCTCAAAGAAAAATATAATTCTCTTCAGTTATTTAAGTGATATTTGGCAAAAGTTGAAAAAGAAACAAGTAAGAACTTGAGATGTCTAAGATCTGACAGAGGAGGAGATTTTATATCTAATGAGTTCAACATATTTTTCAATGATAGAGGAATTAAAAGAAAAATGTCTTCTCCAAGGACTCCCCCACATAATGACATAGCCAAGAGAAGGAATAGATCAATAATGGATTGTGCGAGAACATTGATGATAGAAAATAATGTTGTACAAAAGTACTGGAGAGAAGCTGTAAGTAAAACAAGATATACCTTGAACTGAGTAAAAGTCAAGAAAGGTACTGATATTTTACCTTATGAGTTATGGTATGGTTATGCACCTAATGTAAAATATTTTAAAGTTTTTGGGAGAAAATGTTATATACTGAAGGATAATAGAAATGGAAAAGTTGATGCTAAGAGTGATGAAGGCATATTCCTAGGTTATTCTACTAAGAGAAAAGCGTATAAGTGTTTGAATTATAACACTAACAAAGTTATGGAAAGTACGAATGTTAGAACTGATGAATATGTAGAAAAGAATGAAGTGGAATGCAAGCAAGAACTTGAAGATTATAGATCTTTCATTTATATGAATGAAGGAAAGCTCAACAGTGTGCCTAAACTAGAAAAAGAAGCTACCAAATAATAGAATGGTGCTTCCGAGGAACAACAAGAAATTACCAAGTTACAAAAGGATGTTTCCAAGCATTAGGAAGAAACTGCCGAGCAATCTGAAAATGAAATAGAAACATATAATGAACCTAAAATTAACTTTGATGATGAATCTAAGGATGAACAACAAGAGAAAATAAGACCAGAGCCTACACTAGCAAAATATGTAATAATACATCATAAACCAGATCAAATTATTGGAGATAAAGATTCAGAGGTCATGACAAGAAGAAAATTGAAAAACCATACATGTTATTGTGTGAATTTGACCCAAAATCAGTGAAAGATGCTTTAGGTAATGAAGATTGGATACAGGCCATGAATGAAGAAATTGAAAAAATTGAGAAGAAAAAAACTTGGACACTAGTACCTAGACCAAAGGACAAGAATGTTATTGGAACAAAGTGGGTATTTAGAAACAAGCGGAATGAACATTGAGAAGTTATAAGAAATAAGTCTGGATTGGTATGAAAAGGTTATGCACAAGAAGAAGGCATTGACTATGGTGAGACATTTTCCCTAGTTGCAAGATTGGAAGGAGTTAGAACGCTACTGGCTTAAGCAACTTACAAAGGATTCAAAGTATATCAAATGGATGTCAAATCAACATTTATGAATGGAATACTGGAAGAAGAGGTATACATTAAACAAGCTAAAGGATTTTTTGATTCAAGCAAGAAGAATATGGTTTGTAAGCTACATAAAACATTATATGGATTGAAGCAAGCCCCTAGAGCATGGTATGAGAGATTGCACAATTAATTAGTCAAGATTGGATTTACAAGGATGGATGACAACAATAATATGTAATTAAATCTCAAGAAAGGGAAAGGGATATTATTAGCTAAAATATTTTTTGATGATATCATATTTGGTGGACAAGATGTTCTATGCCAATAATTTGCAAAAGAGATGAAAACTTAATTTGAGATGTCTATGTTTGGAGAGATCAAGTTCTTTGTTGGTTTGCAAGTATATCAGATGAAGAAAGGTATCTACATTACACAAGCTAAGTATATCAAGGAGATACTAATTTTTTTTGGTATGGAGAACTGTAGACCTATAAGTACACCTATGGCTACTTGACAAAAACTATCAAAGACTGATGAGATAGCTAAAGTGAATCAAACTCTGTATAGATCAATGATTAGAAAACTATAATATGTTAACCAAAGTAGACCAGATATTACATTAGCAGTTGGGATTGTTGCAAGATTTTTTGCAAATCCTAAAGATAGTCACTTGATGGAAGTGAAAAGGATTCTAAGATATTTGAAGGGAATAGAGGACTATGGATTATATTACAAGAAGAATGAGAATTTTGAATTGAAAGTTTACATAGATGCGGATTGGGTAGGTAATGTTGATGACCGAAAGAGCACAAGTGGAGGTGCATTATTTTTAGGAAAGAGATTAGTCTCTTGGACAAGAAAGAAACAAAATTGTATTTCTCAATCTACAGTAGAGGCTGAATATGTCGCACAAGCAGTGAATTATTCAAACATAGTGTGGATCAAGCAATTGTTGAAAGGTATGAAGGAAGAGATCATAGAACTAGTTGTTATTTTTTGTGATAACACTAGTGCTATTAATATTTCAAATAACCCTGTGATGCATACAAAGACCAAGCATATTTCTATCAGGTATCATTACTTGAGAGAGCTAGTACAAGACAAAGAAGTAGACTTGAGTATGTTAATACAAAGGAACAATTGGCATATATATTTACTAAGGCTTTACCTAAGGATTCTCATGAGTATCTAAGAGGAAAATTAGGGGTGATTCCACTATCTAAGGCTAATTGAGATCATATGGAGTGGTTGCATCAAATGCATTACATAGAATATTTGACAGATTGATGCAAAAGGTGGTCACACTTTAGGTGTTGCTTGAAGCTGTGAAGTGTTAAGAAAATGATGTTGATTAGTCATAAGAAAGATGATAGAGGGAGCATAGAATTAAGAAACCTAACACATAGATATCTACATAATGAAGATGTTTGTCTTTGGCATTGTTGTCAAAGAGGGAGATATACATAAGATAAATTAGTAAGGAAACAAAGAGAGAGATATACAATGAGGGAGATATTCAGAGAAGACACAAAGAGAGATAAGCTACAAAGAGAAATCTATCCAAGAGGGAGAAATATTTGTATTAGAGAGAATCAGAATGAAGCTAAGGACATTAATGAAAATCTATTTATAGAACATACTTTTTGGATTGTTTGGGAACCTTGCATATGTTGTTTGTTTGCACATGTTTGCCATCAATGCCAAAGAGGGAGATTGTTGGAAACTACAATTGAAACAATTGTTATATTGCCATTTATGTCAAACCTTAATTGGTAAGACAATTTGTATCTTATAAAGTGCCATATCAATTGATTGATGAAGAATATTTGAAAAGGAGAGATAACAAGAAGACCTAGTGAAATGGTTGAGTTATGTGAAACTACAATAGGTACTTGATGAGATCGCACCTTGACAAGGTAATATATTGTTTATCTTAAGTCTAAGTAAAGTTTGGATGACTACAAGATTTTTCTTGACTGAGTTATAGAGAAGAAGTTTAAGGAACTTAAGTTTGTTCCAAGTGATGCAAGTGTTGACTGAACACCAGTATATGCCGAGAAAATTTAGTGTTGACCGAGCATTAGTATTGCCGAGTGTCTGTGAATTATCGAGTTATCTAGTGATGACCAAGAAATAGAACACAATATTGATTGAGTGTTAGTATTATGATAGTTTGAGAGAGATTTGAGATCCCAGCTGACATAGTTGATTTTCTTGGGATATGTGAAGCATATTTAAGATAAGGATGATTTTTGTGGAGAATTAAATGAGAATTTTATATATGTTTAACCATTTTTATGTATGGTTTCAAGAAGGAGTTTTAGGATGTATTCTACAATGTAGATGAAAACAAAATGTTGGAAGGATTCGTTGGATTTGACCTAACCCTAAGATCTATGGTGATGATTAAGCGGCAATAGATCAAGCTACCTAATCAGAGAGGTATACGGTTAACCTAATTGTAGGTTATGTATGAGTGTGTGGTATGAGGTTAATT
Organism: Thuja plicata; assembly: GCA_018584345.1. NCBI lineage: Eukaryota > Viridiplantae > Streptophyta > Pinopsida > Cupressales > Cupressaceae > Thuja > Thuja plicata. Next base: position 1,639,201 of record MU225848.1, read on the forward strand.
CAGTTGATTGGAAAAATCTAAGCAGAAAGAAGAAAATGATGAAGAGAGCAGTATAGGACTGCACAATGTTGATTGCTTGAAGGATTTCCAAGAAGATATGAGTGATAGAGATGACAATGAAGGCCAGTTAGTGAATTATAATTTGAGCCATAATTGGATCTTTATTTTCAAAGTGAGTTGTATGTTCCAGATCACAATTTTCTATTACTTTCTAACCATTGTATCAGTTGCAAAATCCTTTTAAATTAGGTTGACCTAACAGCTATATTGTTAAATCCTTTAATCAAGGTGACATTCTAATGGAATGGTCTAAGCCCTCTAAAAAGTCTCACTTCTAATAGAGTGATTAAATAATTTAAATGGGTCACATTTAATAGTGTGTATCAGGTTGGCTTTTCACAGAGCTCACTTTAGAAGAGTGAAAAATTGGTAGCATGTTATTGGTGGTTTTTCCCATATAGGGTTTGCACGTTAAATCCTGGGATCATACTTGTGTGAATGTTATTTGATGTGTTGTAATGTTAAGAGATTTATATTCTACAAGTTGGTTACATTAGGGCAGTAAATTGCAAGTTTAAATTATTGATTATATGCTATAGAGATCGAGTGGATTACTGAGTGGATCTGAGCTGATTGAAGTGTTTGAAAGTTCAATTGGTACATCTGGACCTTGACTAACTGATTCACCCCCCTCTAAGTTATTCTAAATTATTCTAAAAATGATGACTTAGTTATGTGCGTGTGTTAATATAAATGTATATGTTTCTATATATACATATACATATACATATACATATACATATACATATACATATACAGATATACATATACAT
>MU225848.1:1640334-1654668 GCA_018584345.1 Thuja plicata
CCTTTTCTCATGTTTTAGCTTTTGTATATATTTCTTTTTGTATTTTAATTTGCTTATATATTATTATTTTATTACTATTATTGTATTTTTGTAATTCTTACATTATTATATATATTTTTCTTTATTTTTCTCATATTTTTATTCTTTTTGTATATGTTTTAGCATTATGCTATCACTATATATTTTTTGTTTATCATATTTTCTCATTATATTATATTATCTTGTTTGTATATTATGTTTCTTGTATACTTTTTTATTTTGTATTTGTGTTATTTTTAGTATTACTTGGTTCCCTCTCTTTTATTTTGTTCTTCTATTTTTTAATTCCTATTTGGTATTTCTATCTTTCTTGAACTTTGTGCACCCCTCCCATCCCCCCTTTTATATCTGATTGGGTTTACAATTCTCTTCAGTAACTTCATACAAATATTTTACATCTTGATGATGGATCATTGAGTATGATCCAAAAAGTTGATGCAAATAAAATTGACACAATTGAATCTAGAAAGACACAATATAATATGTATGTATGGGTTGAGAAGGAAAATATTGAGGGGTGCAGGAGATTAGAAAGATGCAAGACATCGAGTGATACAAGGGACTGAGGTTTAATTGTCTACTTGAGAAAAAAGAGATTGAATGTTTGACGAATACCATTTACTATTCATAGATGAACACATTTTGTATGCTTGTACATGACACACCATTTTTGGTGTGGCTATATGTATTGATGACATTTTTAGATTGAGAGATAATACATTGACCTCATTGCATTATATGAAATTTTGGTCACATTATGTGCACCCTCATGATGACATTTTTTATGTCCTATTGGCCTTATGGAGATCAATTTATATAAATATTTTATGCATGAATTGGTAGCTTAAATGGTTTAAAATGTTCTCACAATTTACTTTAGCCCTTAGTGGTGTATTATTAGTCTTGAAAAATAATCAAATTTGGTCAACCAGGTGCTTAAATTGTTGATGTGATAAGTTCTTGGTAGTAAGTACTCAAAATTGGATTCAATTTCATGTCCTCCCTCCTTGCTCTTCCTCAACTTTGATCAAGTTATCAAAAAAATCACTTACTAAGTCTACGATCACCCTAACGCTCTTTACTTTTGTAACTTCCTTTTCTTCTTATCTTCAATTTATGTTTCAAATACATTATTCTTAAAATTAAAGTATCCTTGTCCTATTTGTTTTAGTTCTTTTTTATTGCATTGTCCTAGACTCATTTGTGTTGTCCTAGGCTCGTTTGTGTTGTCCTAGGCTCATTAGAATCATGCTATGTTCATTACAAGTATCCTAGGTTTATTATAAATGTCCTATGTTTGTTAGGACATTTGTAGGTTGAGTAGGGTTGTCCAATGTTGATTAAGATTATCCTATGTTCTCAAATCACTTTAACTAATACCTACACTAATTTTAAATTTATGAATAAAATATTAAAATGTAATAATAATATTATTATTTATTTGGGTTAGTTCTCAACATCTCTCTGCTACGATGTCTCCAATGGTTCTCTGCTGCATTTTGAACCATGCAATTAGTCAATCTCCCTCTTCTGAACTTGAGCCCTTGGTGTTGGGTGTTTCCCCTACACTGGGGGCTCCTATGATAATACTTGGTGCTGCTAAGTCTTCTTCTCTCACATTTGTGGTGCAGAGGGTTGCTGTCATCCCTAGTGAGAAGTAGAAGGCAATGGTTTCTGATCCCTTAGCCTCTTATTTTCTTGGGTTGGAGGTCGATACTATCATTCTTGGTGCTAGAGGTGGAGGGGTTTCTACCTCTGGGGTTGTTAATGATGATCTTTCCCCCAAAATGTTTTGCTACTAGTGGATGAAGCTATGCTCGTGCTTCCAAATATGCTGCTTCTATTCCTCCAAAGGTGAAAGCTTGACCTATGTCCTGTGCCAAGGCATCCAATGTGGTGGATAATGTGAATTTCTACCAACATTGTGGGTTGGTCTATAGATTCATACATTTTTGTCCCTCTCTTCTAGATCTGCATAACTGGATAACAAGTTCTTGGAGATTCGTAGCCTCTGGTAACATTGAGATTTTCCCTTGAGTAAAAGGGTTTTTATCGCTAAATTTTCTTCTTCTAAAGACCCTGATTTAGCGTTGAACAAGTTGTGGATTCAGGGTAATCACTATCTTTCTACCAAACCCTAGACAATATCCTTCAACCCTCTTACTGAACCACTCAATGTACACTCAACAAGGGTTTTTCTTCCCAATCGTCCACTCCATTTATGGGATATTTATTACTTTAAGGCCATTGTAAACTCTATTGACTATTTCTTGAAGGTGGATGAAGCTACAGTCTCATTGGGCCACTCTACTTTCTCTCAAATTTTGGTTGACACAGATATCCCCACACCACTTTCGGGGGATGTTGTTCTCATAGTTGGGGAGAGGCTTTGGACTCAATCGTCAGATTATAAGGGAATTCCCTTTTGATGTCGATGATGCTTCTCTACTAGTCATGTGGCTACATGATATTCTCTTTAGCATCATAAAGGTGCTACTACTTGGTGGAAGGATGCAAATGATGATCATTTGACCATTTGAGCTTCCGATTCTCTCTTTAATTATACCTCTAAGGACTCCTTAAATGTTGACGATGAGTATTAATCTCCTGCTACAAATTTGGGTGAGGCTCTTGCTGCAAATCTGATTCATGCTCATGCTGTAAATTTGGGTGATATGCCTATTGTAAACCATGTGGATACCACTCTTTCTCCTACTAGTGTGGCCTCCTCTAGCCACGTGGAGCATTCTTTGCCTTCTAATCCTACTCTATTCCAAGATTCAATTGATAAATCTCTACTCTCTCAATGCTCTAGCCATTGTGTTGACATATGTCCAAATGGAGTTTCATTGGTTTCTCCCCCTTGTGGAGGGGATCCTAAGGACAACATCTCCTAGATAATTGTTTGATGAAATAGTAAAAATAGTTCTTCAAACTCATACTCCTCCCCACAAGCAGTGAGTGAGTGACCCTCCCAGTCTTGATGAGGGCTACTAACCTTTATGTTAGTGTACTATTTATTTTGTATTTTATCTTTGACAACACCTATTTTATTCATGTGCTATTAATAAGTCATTGATGGCCTGTAAAATCCAACACCCCTATTTTAGTGCTATTTTTTCTCTTTGACACCTTTAGGTTGTGGTTGTGTAAGGGTTAGCCCCCTTGTTAGATTGTTTCTTATAATAAAAAATAGTGTAATATTACACACAAGTGGATATGATTTCAGCTAAAAACCTCTTGTACATTTTAAAGCCAATTTTTTTTAAAAATTATTCTTCTAATATTGGCATAATCAAAACTATGTAGTATGAAAAGGGGACCATCTTAAAGCCTAGTTTTCCCTGAATCAAAACACACATTGGAATACAAAACCATCTCAAGAAAAATCACATCAGCACCACCTAGTAAGAGGGATGCTAATGCAAGTTTTTTGTTTTCTCTTGAGGTTTCCATTCCTTTGGTGCTTAGAATTAGAAAAGGGATGAATAAGACTAATATTTAAATTGCTAATCAAGATAAAGAGATGATGTAATCAATTAAAAAATAGGTGTAAATGGAGACAAAATTATATTTGAGTGTGCCTAGAACCAAAATAGGAGAAATGAAGATTCAAATATGAATTTATGACTGCTAGAATCCCAAAAATACCTGTAACTGATAATATGAGATCCCAAACACAAAATTTGTCCACACTTGAAGTTTCACTAATTTTTATAGGGAATAGGCTATCTGAAATGTTTTTTACCTAGGTATAGAACATTTCAAACATTTACTTGAGGTTTTCTACCGGGACAAATTGCAAAATGTTTGTCTCTATGCTGGGATGACATAAAAGTTTTGATAGCTAATTACAGGGTCTACTGCACCTATAAATTTGAGAAATGTGTGAGTGGGTGGTTATATAGGGGTTTTCCTTGGTCAACCCCTATTTTGGTGATTCCCACCTCTATACATAGCGAGTATAATAGAGATAATTTGTGTAGTGCTCATGAATCTAGAGTATGTCTAAATTGCTTTGAGCTAAAGTTCATAAATGTAATGTAAATATCTACCCTAGTATGAGAGAGTAAACCCTATAGGAAAATGAAATCAATGTGTGATTGAATTCATGTAACAAGTATAGATCTCAAATACAAGTATGTATATCTGAAGATAACAAGAAACCATGTACCCAAATCCAAAGAGGAAGAGTACAAGCCAATCATCATTCGGTGATCTCCTAGTCATCATCATTATCCTTTTATAGCTCCAACACGATGTTAAAAATGTTTTGAATGCTTGATAGAATTTAATGTAGTCTTGATTCACAAGTCATCACTTCATGAGATGTCTTCAAACTAGGGCTCCAAAATTGCAATTTATTTGATCTTACTAATTTATGAAGTGTGTGGCTTTCTTTTATACCAAATTGGGAGATAGAATTGAGAGAGTTGGCTATAAATCTTAATCCTCCACTAAATCACCGAGATGGGGAACCAATTTAAATTTGGGCTCAAAACTCAGAGTATAGAATGTTAGAGTAAAAATGTATTTTCACTTATTGATTTAATTATTCACTCACCTCTTTATCTCTAGTTCACTTAATCTAAACTTTAGGAATTTAATAATTAATTCTTTATTAATTATTATCATGCAACCTAGGTTTCTCCACCTTCTAGTGTTCGATCTCCTTTATAAGGATTGATCTCTTTGTAATTCCTTATATTCTCTCTTTGAATGAATATTTCATCTTTAAGATCATTATGAGTTGTGTCTCCATTCTTTTCTTTTGTGATAGGTATTTTGCATACAGTGGATCTTGGTGCAAAAATTGTCAAAGAATAACTGCTAGAACCTCCACTGAAATAGAATATGATTAGGTAGAGAAGATTGTAATTTGTATGAGTGCCCTTAATGACACTAATCAAATCATGATGGAAAACAAGGCAAACATCAAAACTCAAAGATACAAATGACAAAAAATACCAAATTTTGAAGAGCTGATCAAAAGATCGAAGGATGCCTCCAAAATAGGAATGAAAGAAGTGTCCATATGGTAAATGATCCATCTCGCCAAAATGCATAGGTACCTAGCCACTACATTCACCTAGTACATAGGAAAAAATAGTGAATACATAGCTCACTCCATCGAACCAAGGAAGCATTAGAACCAATAAGAAATACCCCCATAATGCTAAGAATGGAGAGGTATGATAGTTACACTAAAAGAGGATGCTAAGAATAACTACATGTCGAAGAAAGTACAAACAAGGATGGTGTCAAGGATGATAAATCTATGGAAACACATAATAATGCTAATATTGTGGAAGGAAAAATCACTTGACAAAGGTAGATCAAACCACCCCATGACACTTTATTATGTAGTATGAGTAAAACAGACACAAAATGTGCAAGATCCCAAGAATGCAATGATGACACTTTATTTTAGTGCGTTTGCAAAAAAGAAATGCTACAAAAAGATGTCTATAATGATTAGGAATGAAAAATTTGTAAGAACATATGTAACAACTAAAAATGAGTCATCCCATGCAAGGAAAATGATCCCAGGACCTGAAACATCCAAGATATCCACCAGGATGCCAAAAAGAAAAAACCTGAATAAAATGTACGTGGAGCATATTCTGGAAATGAGACCCATACAAGAAGAAGGAGAACATAACCATATTTCCAACGACATGTGGAAGTTGAAAAATAGAGTCTAGAGGAGCAAGATATGTAGACCAAAGTGATAAAAGGAACCTTGAATTTTATTGGAAATAAACCCTACAAGGTGGAAAAAATTAGAAAACCAAACCTAAAAAGCCAGATCAGGTTTGGAACTAGCTTTGCGACGATATCTTGTTTGGCCAAAAATGTCTCCGTTTGCTCAAGATACGAGCAAAAAATAGAAGAGGGCTCTAGAACAAGAAGAAATCGAAGTGATCTTAGTTAAATTTGGTGAAGCTCCTTTAAATCTGGCGGTGTTGCTAAATCTGGTGGGACTGCCAAAATTTTGGCCAAAATTGGTGGAGGTACCAAGGAAAAAAAAAGAAAAGTAATTTTTTTTTTGTTTTTAATCAAGATTCCGCCGATACGATGGTGTGAATTTTGAGGTGATACGAAAATCAAGGTGAAATGGTAATTGAGATATTTTTTTTGCCTCAAAAAGAATGACAAGGTTGTGCATGCAAAAAGAGGACCTAAATTTTAATTGTGTCCAAATTGGACATGCCTTGAATGAAAATAAGAGTTGTTTGGGTGTTCTGAGCGCAACCGTGAGGTCAGTTTGTGCCCAAAGTGCTCTAAAAAATAGCTCCCCTCTAGATCCACACAAAAACCTCTAAAAAATTGAGACCCTTAGATCCAAAAAATCTTTAAAAAACTCAAGAACATGTAACAACAGTAAGACTCTGATACCATGTTAGAATTCAAAGAATTCAACCACCAAGATCCACTGCATGCAAAATAACATGGAGCATGATGAAAAACTAGGAGCATATAAAGTGCAGTAGAAAGTATTTGTTCCTATGTACTAGGTGAATGTAGTGGCTGGGTACCTATGCATTTCAGTGAGATGAATCATTTACCATATGAACACTTCTTTCATTCCTATTTTGGAGGCATCCTTCCATCTTTTGATCAGCTCTTCAATTTTGGTGTTTTTTTCCATCTATATCTTCAAGTTTTGATGTTTGTCTTGTTTGCCATCTTGATTAGAGTAGTTTCATTTGAGAGCACTCATACAGATTACAGTCTTCTCTATTTGATTAGATTCTATTTCAGTGGAGGTTCCGATAGTTATTCTTTGACAGTGTTTGCAGCTTCATTATTCAGTGGTGTTATACATGTTCTTCTTTTGATCAACTCTCTAGACTTTGGTGTTTTTGTGATCTGTATCTTCAAGTTCTTATGTTTTCCTTTGTGTGCCATCCTAATTCAAGTAGTGTCATTTGAGGGCACTCATGCAAATTATAGTCTTCTATACCTGATCTTTGTTCCTATCTTATGGGACATTCTCTAGTTTGGAGGCTTATTCAGTCCTTCACTAGTCTTCATCTCTTTTTAGAGAGGGGTTTTCCCACTGAGTTTTCTCATTTTCTCCTCTTTACAGAGATTTTTGTACTTGGGTACTTGATTAGGCCATATTGTCAGGACCCATTTCCTTCTTTTAGTAGTTGTTTCTAGGTTTTTAGCTTCTCCCTAAGTTTATCTTAAGGGGGGTGTTAGAGTAAAAAAGTATTTTTACTTATTAATTAAATCATGATTGATTTAATTATTTAGTCACATCTTTAATCTAGTTCACTTAAGCTAAACTTTAGACATTTAATAATTAATTCATTATTAATTATTATCATGCAACCTAGGTTTCTCCACCTTCTGGTGTTCGATCTCCTTTATAAGGATTGATATCTTTGTAATTATTAATTCTTTTGTAATTCCCTCTATTCTCTCTCTGAATGAATATTTCATATTTGAGATCATTATGAGTTGTGTCTCTATTCTTTGCTTTTGTGACATGTATTTTGCATACAATGGATCTTGGTGATTGAATTCTTTGAATTCTAACACAACATGTTTGAAACATTTTGTACCTAGGAATAGATTGTTTCAAATATTCTGTTCAACCCATTTCAGGCCTAAATCAGGAGCATGGGTGCTAGGAAATTAGGGGATGCAAGATTAGAACCAAAAACTAGTTTCAAGGCTAGCATAGAATATCGAGGCCCAAATGATAACATAGGACCTAGGAGATGGAATGAATTATTGGATTGGAGGAAAAATAGAGGATCCCACTTAGAAATAAGGGCTTACCTCGATTCTAAACAAGATTGAAGGGATAAATGAACCATATTTGAATTTAGGTGTCCATTAAGTGCAATTATGAAGTCCTATTATGTAAACTATAATGAAACCACATTAAGACAAGTGCTAAAAACTCATGAAATTGTACATCACTTAGTTGCTTACAATTTACGATAGTACAAAAATATAAGTTAACCATTATTCCTAAAACAATTCCATCGAATTTAAATTATACCTCAAATCATTTGCAATAGAAATTACATTCTAGACATACCAATATACTTGCAAATATATTCAATATACTTCTATTCAATTTCTATATGTCAAATCATCTAGATGCATATGCAATTAGCACGCCATCTTGAAAAATCATTATTAAACAACATTAAAAATCAACAATCTTTTTCATTTTGTATTAATGAATTGTATACATAATGTTGAGTAGCACTCTAGCTTCCTTTACAAAGCTATCGCAATGAAGCACCCATTTTATTAATCTATCTAGCTTTGCATTACATAAAATTGGATCAAATGTAGTCACTCAAATTATTATACTGATTAATATAAGGGTCGTGCCTTGGAATTACACTTTCTAATATTCCAATAATTACATGCTGCCACTACCATTCAATTCAATTATAACTAAAATTCCTCTGGTTCCTTGAAATCATCAACCTCCTCATGTGGAGTGTTATGTCTAGCCAACTTTGCATTGTACATATATCATTCAAAATTTCTACCACCTATCATGTAGTTGTAATATTTGTATGAGAGTTAGGATTATATTGGGATTTTTGTAGGATCGGTATGTATAATTAACACTTGGAGATGCAAATATTCAATATATTCCTAAAGGTAATATCTTGTTTCTTTGTTTGCTCCTAGATTTTCTCAACCTATCAAAGCATCCTAAACCTTAGGTTAAATACCAATAAAATGATCTATTTTCTTTTGCACTATCAACTCATTCATGATGCTTAGAATTTTTTTCAGTCTAAACCTTGAGGGTTACATAGGATAAATCCACAATAATCTCTCAATTTTTGAAGATTCCAATCGAGTTGATCACGGTGACAATTTTTCAAATATGACAAGAAGTGTCAATTTTGTTCAATGAAAAGTTTTAGCGTAGCATAAGTTTTTTTTATGTTCTAGGGGATAAACTATCAGTGCCAACACATTGAAGTAGACATGTTTATGCTTAGCATGCTCCTATTTTTCTCCCTAGCTAACCCAAACATTCCAAGTCACAGCGCATCGCCACATTATCTTAAGAGCCCTAAGTGTAAAAATTGGAAAACTTTGACGTACACTTACTATTATAAAATATAAGTAATTAAAATATAGTAAAATAAATAATATTAAAATTTTAATTAAGAAATTTTTTTCATCTTTACAAACCCTTTTAATCACAAATTATTAAATATAAAAAACTATCTTTAGTATTTTCCTTATATGTAAATCTTTTCCAAACAGCTTAATTTAAAAAAAATAGGAATAATCAAAATGCATGAGCATTTTATTCTTTAATTAAACATGAGCCATTTAATAATAATTAATGTGTCCATATCATCTTTTACCAGCAAATAGAAAAGTTCTACTTGACAACCCCAGTATGTGTCTTTAAAGTTTTGCAAGCCATTGATTCAAATAATTGGATAGAGGGTTTAATTTTATATGTACGACTAAATATTTTTAATTGGTGAAAGTTTAAAAAATTATGATATGATAAAGAGTGATAAGTAGGAGGAATATCACAATGGTAAAGAGTACTTAAAAAAATATTGTGAAACATATATTATATTTTAAATTTAATAAATTTTGGATTTCTATAACACATAGAATATGCCTTTCATAAAACTGCACATTTGAATAAACTTTAAATTTCTATAAGATAGAGAATATCCCTTTCATGAATCACTAAAATTTTATATCAGACTTTACGCCTTAACTCTTTAATAAAAAAAACATTTTAAAATTTTATATTAGACTTTACACTTAACTCTTCAATAATAAAACATTTATAAAATGTGTAGCACATAAATGTATAGACCCTAATGATATATAAGAGTAAAACATAACTATTTTGAATAGTTATGTTGTGTGGCATGTCCTCGATCAAGCAGAGGTTTAGGAGGTTGTAGCTTAGGTCTATGAGGTTGGTGTTGAAGTCTTCGTCCCTTTAACACTCTACCCATTGTCCCTACACTTATCTGTATTAAAAAATAAACGCATTAATACCCTGATGGAAAATATCTATTCATAAAAATCTGCCATATTTAAATTCATGTAACCTTAACATGAACATCTTATTCACAATATGCAAAATTAATGAAAGGTTGTAACCCATTTTTATTAAGGATTCCTAGGGATTTTCGGCAGCCGCATCTTTTTTCATTAAATATATATATTTTTAATGGAGATGATGAATAAGGAAAGGCTTTTGAGAAGACTGGAAACCTTAAAAAAGAAGCAAGAACTAGATTTAAATGCTCCCCAGATAATCTTTCACCATTGACTCCACTGGTGAAGAAACCCAATTTGCACGATATTGTCTATGGGGTAGGAAATTTGCACCTTAGTAAAAAAAATATGTTATTAACACAATATGTTAACAACATGTGTGTTATTCTATTGTATTTGTTTGCAAATTACTAACACACATTAACACAATAGACTAACACACATGTTGTTAACAACATATTTTGTTTACTAAGGTGCAAATTTCCTGCCCCATAGACATGCCAAAATATCATGGATGAAAATATCATATTAATTTGGGTGGCCATCTTGTAGATAACAATACAACTTATTGATAAATTGGAGGAGTGGTTAAACAAGGCCAATGGGGATGGCATTCAGTTGGCGGGATATGTGGTGAGGCTACTCCTGTATGCTGATGACCTTATTCTTATTGCAAATTCAGCCCAAGGATTGAGAGAGCATTTGAAAAATTTGGAGCTTTTTTTCTAGGAGGCGGGGATGCAAGTTAATGCCTCCAAGACTAAAATCATGATATTTTCTATGAAGAAGAAAAAACAACAGCATACTTTTATTTTTGAGGGTAGCTCTTTAGAGATTGTGGAAGAGATAAGTACTTGTGAATTGATTTCAACTATAGGCTAAGTTGGGAGACATGCAGATCAAAAAGAATACAGGGGGGTTGGAAAGTTTCTTACCTCCTTCAGAATAGATGCAAGAAAGCTGAGTTGTGGGATTGGAAGACTAGGAAGACTCTCTTTGGCCTCTTGGTGGTTTCGATTATTCTCTATGGGTGTGAGGTTTGGGGGAGTAACATATCAAATCACAAATGGAGACAGATAGAAAGAATCCAAAAACATCTTATCACTAGTAACCTCAAGGTCAAGTCAATGGTCCCATATGAGATCCTCTTGGTAGAGGCTAGTATGTTTCTGATTGAAGCCTCAACAATTATTCGCTTACTATGCTACCTAAAAATAGTGGGTGATATGGATATACATCGATGGCCTAGGATGGTAGTGGCGGAGGTTAGAATGGAGGAAAAAGACTTGGAAGAAACAAAATAACAAGTGGCTAAACAAATGGAACATAAACCCCCACGAGTGCCAAAACACTAACATTGAGATCAAAAAGTGGGTTAGAGAAATTCAAAACTGCCATGCGGACACAATAGAAAGGTAGGAAAAAATCTCAATATGTCAAAGAATTTAACCCCAAGTGGGACCATGGCGATAAAGAATATTTATGTTCCATAATTAAAGGAAAGGAAAAAATCCTGATGGCTTAGCTGAGGACCAACTCTCATCATTTATGATGCGAAACTGGTAGATGGAAATTTCCCAAAGAGATGTGGGAAGAAAGAACTTGTGATTTTTTCAGCAGAGGGGTGGTTGAAATAGAGTGACATTTTATCAAGGATGTGCTGCTTATGAGGACATTCACAGTCATTATGAAGACAACCTACAAGTGAACAATCTAAAATAACTTTTTGAAGAGGCAAACTTACACAAAATGACAACTTTTCTAACAAGGATCCACAATAAAAGGGTCCACTTGGAGAAACTTCAGAAAAATGATTAATTGGTTCTATCTTGGTCCCTTAGACCATTCATCTCATAGATGTCATTAAAATTCCTTCAATTCAATTCAATTCAACCCCCAAAGATATGAAATGTTGATTTTATGGGGAGGGGTTGTTGGTATTTTCAACATATCCAGAAATACATGTACAAAATTACATTGGGAGATGTGTCCATTTACAAATTTCTAGAAAAATATAGGACCATATAGACACCATCATTTGGTGGCTACTTCTAGAAACTCATTAAAAAATTATAGATATGGTAGCTCTCACTTTACAAAATTATTAAAGAACATGAAATAGATCAAAATACTAATTTAAAAATCTTAAATTAGTACTAATAAATTTACTTGTGAGATGGAATTGCCAACCGCTATAGCAATAATGTCTGCACAAGATCTGATGATGCCGCAGGCCTCATCAACATGCTCTTTAACGTCATTTATTATTTCAAAAGCTTTCATTAAATTTGGAGAATCATCTTACTCACTCTGCCCGCTTCTGGATCTGTGCAACAGAATGAAAGTGTCACAACCCTGTGCAACATATTTCACCAATGTAACAACGACAAAAAAAACAAACAAAAAAATTAGTTAAAAACCAACTTGAAAAAAATAGTCATGAAAGTGGAGACATAGGAATCTAGCGGCTTGAATAATATCCTCCTTTAAATCAAATTTAATCTGTTCATAGATAATGGGTTCCAGTTTGGGGCAGGTGGTCTTATAGATCATCCATGAAAGCCCATTCACTAGAGGAGGTTCAGAATTCATAGTTAAACAAGCAAGAGAAAAGGAGAGAAAGAGAAACAAACAGAGCATGGGAAATTTCTCCATTGGATAACAATAGAGAGCATAGATATCTGAGGGAAAGCTCAAGCCTTGGGTATTTAACAACGTCGGGCACGAGCTGCGTGTGTTGAGCACACACTGACAAATGTCAAAAGTGGGACTCAACCAAATATGCGATTGTTGACTCAAAAGTGGTTAAGATCTCCAATCGTAGCTTTACCTAGGCAAAGTACATAATTTTAAAAAGATATATGTTAATATCAAGGCGTTTGTAACTTTACCTGGATATTTTATCCTGGGGTCTCTATCAAAATGCAGTAAAAAGAATTGTTTTTGGTCTGCGTTCATACATTGCAGTAGTAGTTGTGGGTGTAATATTTGAGAATCAAATAGCATGTAATTGGTCCTAGTCTCCTATCACTCCCTCCTAATATGGAAGAGTTTTTTGGTGGGAGGAAGATAAAGGCGGAGTGCTTACAATGATGTTTCTAGAGAGTGTGTTTTCGTGATCTACAAAAATACATCTTTAAGAAAATTCTAGTAAATCCTAGTCCTTGTGAGTGAGGCCTTCACCAATAGTTTTAATATTTTCCACTAGAGCGTCATCTCAATAGACTTTTCATATGAGGGCTCACTGCTTTTGTAAAAAAAAAAAAACTAGTAATCGCAAGTTAGTGTGCAATGGGTATGCCAAATGGGCATGTCGAAGATGTTGGGGTATGCAAAAGGTGTTTGGAAGGTCTATTAGGGAAAAGTGGTTTTTGTTGATACAAATGTGTAGTTAATGAGATCAATTGGTATACTATTTAGTGAATGTTGTTTTTGTTCAAAAAGTCACTAGTACATTTGAGGCGTCTTTTCGACGGCTATGCATCAATTTTTTGACACTGTCCCATCGGCCTAGTGACATAGACCAGTGTTGCAGTTTTGGTGTCAGAAATAATGATGGTTGTACCATCTATCATTATTGCGATGGTACTAACTATCACAATACGAGCAGGGTATGATGGTTACCATGCCGTCGTTACATATTTTAGCTATCGCTATTATGACACGTAGGCATCACATCTTATTTGTCGCTATTACGACACATAAGTGTCGCATATTAGCTGTATCTATTACGAAACGTAGGTGATGCATGTTATCCGTCACTTTTTCAGACATGTGATGAATTTTCTATACATGCAACATTGAGCTGTCGATAATTTTGTGACAGCCTGACGTCGCAAGTATAGCAAATTCATCACATGTCTGAAAAAAGTGACATCTAGGTGTCGCAATACGAGTTGACTATAATGTTTATCATGCTGTCGTTACATTTTATCTGTCACTAATATGACACCTAGGCATTGCAGAATGAGTGTCACAATTACGACAGCTGTGCGACAAATTTTCTATACATTCAACATCGAGCCATTAGCAATTGCTGACGGCTTGACGTCGCATGTATTTTTTTAGTGTTGCTTTAGAGTTTTTAAGAGTTTAGTGTCCTAGTGTCATTATTTTAGAACCATGATTTCATGTTCTTTATAAGGTATTTAAAACTAGTATCATAAAGAGATGCAAAATATGTAAAATATTGGTAAGGGGTGGCAAGATCAAGGAAGAACTCAAAAGTACAAGACCTAAGGGCCAGACCTAATGCCTCGAGGGCTC
>MU225848.1:1661797-1695932 GCA_018584345.1 Thuja plicata
TAGTAAGGAGAGAATCACCAACCACAAAAATAACCTAAAATAAGGACTTTCTAACCTATCAGGATTGTGGAATCAACAATGTAGCCTAGGATACAGGAACAACAACATGTGTGTAGCTCTTATTGAGTACAAGATCCTCCACCGTAGGGAAACAAACCATATTCATCCACACCATTAGTAAATCAATAGTATAGCATTTGAAACAACAAGGAATAAACTAAATTTTACCATCCTCAAGCTGTTAAAGTAGAGAAATTTTATAGTAAAAAACCAGAATAGGACATGCAAGCCCAAACATTAGAAAAGACTCGACCTCAACTCCTAGAGAAGACATCTAATTCTTTAATGTGACAGAAGGCCAGCAAGAAATTAAAGCAAAAAACACTAACACCCTCAAGCATCTATAGTGAAAAACCATATAATTCAATGTATATATTGAAATTGATAATAAGATCCTGAATGTCCAAGTTCCAAACAGTTTGTTCAATCTTTTAATGAGGCATTTAAAAAGACAGAAACCATTGCAAAATTCATTGGCATCTAACCTTCAATAGATAGGGTCAAAGCTTCAGTGAGACAACAGTGGCATACTGCCCGTGAAAAAACGTCACTTTCTTTATGCTAGGGTTTCTGTAGATTACGGTGTATGTTCTCATTATGACGTATGTTCTCATATTGACTAATATCAATTAGGCCATCTTAGGGTATATGCCTCTAGCCATGTAATATGCTCTTAACCAAAGGCTAAAATACAAGACATATATTGAAATTGATAATAAGATCGTGAATGTCCAGGTTCCAGACAGTTTGTTTAATCCCTCAATGAGGCATTTAAAAAGACACCAACCATTGCAAAATTCATTGGCATCTGACCTTCAATAGATAGGGTCAAAGCTTTAGTGAGACAACAATGGCATACTTCCCATGACAAAGCATCACTTTCTTTATGCTAGGGTTTCTACAGATTACGGCGTATGTTCTCATTACGGTGTATGTTTATCATGTTGACTAATATTTGTAATATGCTCTTAACCAAAGGCTAAAATACAAGACATACCTCAAATAGTGAGTATGCGGCAGCTTGTTGATGACTACACGGTGTCTATACCCTAAACATGAAGGAAACCAACTGAATTACAAACTGGCCTAGGGGTGTGATGAATGAGCTGTTGGATTCTACATTTGTGACTGCTAGTTGGATTCAATACAAAAAGAGCCCTCTTCACGCATAGAATGGTATAGTTTACTTCCGCTTGCATGCACAGCTCGATCACAAATGAGTCTTTTTTTTTTTTGTTTATAATCAAGAGGGTGTCACAATTACGATGGTATCATCGCTATTATGACAGTGTCAGGGGCACTTGAAAAAAAAAACACAAAAATACACACAAATGGTAGCGCCATCGCAAATTGGCATCAAAATTTGACCCCAAATGTTGTAGTGAGGGTCTCAATGATAAAATTATAGCTACAAATCAATCATGCGTCCACTTATAGGAAGGTTCTTGGAAAAATATATAAATCTTTCAATGTTGTTGGAAGAGTATTTATAATTTTATTTTCAAAGATATGTCAAGGTCATGGTTTGCATATATTATTATTATATGGATGTAAGTATGATTTTATTGTTTGAAACGTGTTGTTTGAGTTCAAATTTATCATTCTAGATTTCGGGCTATGCTTAATTGTATTGGGTTAGAAAATAAAGAATGTTAGGTTAAAGACATGATTCTGGATATAATATACGACTGAGCATATGATAATAAAAATATTATCAGTTTATAATTCTAAGGATGCAATGAAAATCATCCTAAATCCTCAATTATGGAGCATTTTGATGATCAAGAAGTTGAGATGCATTTTATGATAAATAAGTTGAGATGTGTCTATATTGTTGGATGATATATTAGAATAGGGTACTACTGATGATGTTGGCATTCATGTTTTGTCACTGATGTCAACATATGTTTCTGTGGAGTGAATAGACTAGTTATTACTATTGTATGATGACTGAAAGAAGTGTACAAACATTGTACAGATGAATCAAAATTAGCAAAGATGAGGATATGAAGAAGGACGTATGTTGACCTTATTCCTAAAATTTCTTGGCTTAATATTTCATATTGGAGATGTTACAGATGTTTTAGTGAAGACTAGTTTCTGGACTGTGACTGTGATGCTTGACAAAGTGAGTCTTTGTGTTTTGGGGATATCATACAGGTGATGATGATTCAAGATATGCGAGATGACAAAAGGCATATTGAGGAATACTTGTTGTTGATCACAATTCATGTGATTGTTCGTGACATCAACTATGGTGTGTATTCTAGGAAGACCTATTTGGGGCTGCGTTCAGAGATGTAGCGTGCATTATAGATTGCGAGCGTGGATTGCGGATGTTGGATTATATCTGATATATTGTAATTGATGTTTACTTGTTTTAGGTACCTTGTGTATCTTAGAAAGGAGTTAAATAAGTATTTGTATATTGGGAAAGCTTAATTTACCAACCTAATCAATTATTATAATAGGGTATATATGAGAGATCTTTTCTTTAAAAGATGTGATAGTGGAATAATGAGAAGGTAATTGGAAAGATAGGGAAGTGTGGAAGCTACAAAGCTTGATTGGTTGCTAGATGTCTAGAGTAGAGTTTGTGATTGTAATAATTGGAATTGACCAAGCAAAGATAGTTGCTACCAGATAGTTCACTAGATTGTATATTTCTTATATACAGTTGTTCGGATTGTTAATCCTTGAGGGTGTCTTTAACCTTCTTTGGCCAGTGTACCTAGGCAGTGAGCCCAATGTTACTCTTGACTCCTAACAGGGTCTATCCTTTAATAGGGACTTGTTGGGATAATAGAAAGGTGTGTAGTGAGAGGGGAGGGGTGAATTAGTACCCTTAAAAACTTTCAAACAAATCTTTGTAACCAAATTTTCTGTTATAACTGACTGAGTAGATAACATTCACCAAACATATAATGTCACTGCTGAAATATAAATGCATGTAATGTAAACAATAAACATACATAAAATTTAAGTACACATGATACTAGTATTTTGGTATCATAAAAAACCCCTATTAGAAGTTAAAAACTATGGTGGGGATGAGACCCACAGAACTTCACTACTATAGTAAATAAAGTAGCCTGTTAAAGCTTACAAAGATTAAACACTTCTCTTGACCTTAACTTGTTAGGAGTAACAATAAGATCGATTAGATCTACCTCATGTGATGATTTAGCAACATAAAGTATATGCACACTTTGTTAAAATATTTATACAAAGATGGTTATGATGAACTATAAATGATTGAATGTTTGAAGATGATAAGTTGATGATCACTGAGTTGCAAAAGTGAATGCAAGACATTAAATCAGTTAATGTATTGTATTTTCATTGATGTCAACTTGATATGTTTTGATTGGTCATATACATATTGTCCCAAACTTAAAAGATTTTAAGGGACAAAGTTTACGCAGTCGGTAAAAGATTAAAGTTCAGTATGCACCGAGTGACTGTAAACATTGACAGACAATGCACACCAAAGGACAGTGAACACTGAGTAGTTCACAGAGTATACCAAGCACTGTAGTAACTGAGAAAGTGCTAACCAAGAAAGATATATTTATCAAGCATAACTAGAGTGGTCACCAAACTAACTAAAGTTGTTACCAAGCGTAACTGAAGTCAATGACTAAGCTAACTAAAGTTGATCACCGATCATAATTGAAGATAAAGAATGACAAAAGTACTTAGCTGGTAGGAGCTATATTTAGATTGTCTGATTGATTTATTTATTTTCATCAATCAGTTAAACTAAAGAAAAGAGGGAGATTTAAAGCATGTTTTATTCCCAACTATCATGGAGAGATTTGAAGAATAAAACTGAAGGAGAGCTTTATGGATTAAAGAAAGCATGGCGAGATTTACGGATCAAGAAGTGATCTACAAAAAAAACAAGGAAGATTGAATGAATAAATCATGTCTATATAAAGAAACAAGTAATTCAATACAAAGAGAGGAATGCTAAATATATTTTGGTGAAGATAGAAGTATTCATGTAGATCTGATCATACAGACTGAAGAACAGAGCCAAGGAATTCTGCAGACACCGAGCAACAGAGGACAAAGCATTCACTGAGCAGAACAAAAAGGGGAGCAAAGGAACTGAAGTTAACATTGATCAGAGAGGTATTATTGGACTAATAATAGATTTGGAAATCTGCAAGTTAAATTTGTATTATTGAACAGATCATTTACTCTTTCAACTTAACCATTGATTCATAAATCTCTTAACTGAGTGGGATTTAACCATCCTAATGTATTGAGATACTCAAGATTATCAAAAGGTTTTCTTGTTGACAACATAGTGAATGCTAGGTAAAAAGAAAAACTATTATTTTTGAATCCTCTAACAAGGATGCACTTAATAGTGTGTTTGTAACCTTTAACAGGGTTGTCTCTTCACCGAGCTCACTTCAGAAGAGTGAAAATTTTGGGTTATTGGTCCCAAGTATTTTTGTTTCCTTAACAAGGTTTTCACATTAAAAATCCATGTGTCAAATGTGTATTTCTTTCATTGCATTGATAGTTTACTTTACACATTACTAAAATTGGATTGGTCGGTAAACACTAAGTTCAATTGCTGCTACTTGATAAAAGCTAGAAAAGATAAACAATATATCTTACCAAGAAGTATATATATGCTAAATTTATTTAAGGCATTCATCTTGATGGACTAAAAAATAACTGAGGATTTTATATTTGAGATATAAATGTTTGGTTGAGTTTTTGGAATTATTTTTAAGGCTACTGATTCACCTCCCCTCTCAGTTATTCTAACAGGTTAAGTCTACTCTGTTCAGAGATTTTGGGGTCTATTACAATTATTAGAGAGTAAAAAAATTATGATCTGAACATATACAATCTGTATATTGTGAATATAGATCCTTTAAGTGCATATAAATCTATCACCTTACTGTGAATGATAATACCTTCTGCTCTTCTTGGTAGCCTTGCCTCTGTTCTGAAAACTTAATGCTTCAATGTCCTTGTCTTAAAACCCTGTCTGATCTCTGATATCTGTAGTATGGCGGCTGTAGTATGTAAAAATGCTATAAAGGAATGATACATAAACAACTAAAATCAATACCTACATTATCACATACACCTCAAAAGAAAGATATGGAAAACATGCAAGTGCAAAGAATAGAAATGAGAAACTATAATAACCTACTCAAAACAAGAGCAATGCAAACCTCCAAAAGAAATGAAGAGAGTGTATGATTGTTGGAATGTGGTTGCTCACAATCCTGCAACATAACAATTTGATCAAAGGGCTTGTTGAAGGAGAGGAGAGGGCTCTTCTTTTATATTTTTTTGAGGAAAATGGATGGTTGAGATTCAAATTTGGATGAAGGGCTAGGATTGCACATGATTAATGATGTGGGCATGAGGTGGAGGCCAAGTGGATTAGGGTTTTGACCATTCAAAGGGGGAAAGATGCCCACACATGTGAGAAACATTTGAAAGTGATGGGTCAATGACAAGGTGTAAGGTGTAAGAGGATGTAAGAGGGTGAGTAGACCAAAGTTGTTCAGACATGTATGAGCAACTTGAGAAAGTGATGGCTTATGGTTGAGTTCACATGTGAAGTGGTGCAGGAGCACACCTAGGCTAACCTCCATAGTTGTAATGTTTTGGCTTGTACTTGACATTGGTCAAGTCAAGGTAGTGTGTTTAATTAGACCTTAGAAGGTCATTGCATTGTGGACTAGGTGAGTTAGTCATTAGGACTAAGGTCACCAAAATAGTCATTGTTAGTATCTTTTTAAATTTTCTTAGGCTTAGAATCTTAGTGATGGATTTGAGCTTTGAATGTTTCCTAAACACATAAATGTTGTCATAGAGATGCTTGGAGGCCATTAATGAAGTTGGTTCCTTGAGATATAGATGATAGAGGCCCTTAAACTTAGGAAGTCGGCATAATGGCAAAGATGCCAAAAGTTGTTACAATGTTGTCATGACAACATTTGCAATTATTGCAAATGTTGCATGCAACTCAATTACTTTGGATCCCCCTAGAAGATAGGAGTGGGAGATCGACCAACAGGCCCTAGAAACATGGAATATGGCATGTAATGGATGGAGGCTCGAATCTAGAGGATATTTTTTTCATTGTAACAAGTTTTGGATAATGAATATAGCTCTGCAACTCTGATTTTGTGAAGAACCCGAGATTTTCAGTGTGACAGTGCTATCATATGGATTGAATGCCTTGATTTAGTGATTGTTTTGTGTTCATAGGATAGTTATAAGACTTTTCCATTCAGTAAGTAAACTGATTTGAGTTATTTTAAGGTCTTAAGTAAATTGTTTTCAGTTTAGGGAGTTCACTCGTCTTGTCTTGACCAGTTTGTAATTTCATGGCTCCCCCATGAAATATAACCATGGGATATTCCTAAGGCTAGGTGCATATGTTAGGGGAGTCATTGGTATGTACACATGTAGAGGTAGGATTCTTGTGGAGTTGAGTTTCTATTTTTAGTACCGAGCCCTAGGTGAGCTGACAGTGCCTGGTGAGAGGTTTGGAGGTGAAGAATTGAGCATTTCATGCGGGGAAGGAAAGTACAGTATGGGAAAAGTGTAGTGCTAGGTGGGATATGACCTAATATTACTCTATTGAGAGATTTGTGAACTCACCATTCCATTTGGTCATGTTTTGAGTGAGAAATCAGTAAGGTCCTACTAATTAGGCCTATTAGCCCTATTGGTCCTAAATAATAGGAACCCTATGTACGGAGGGCTTAGGAGACTAAAAATTTCAAAATAATTTGTGAAATTAAAAAGGGTATCTGAATGTGGGATTAGTTTTTCAAGTTCTTTGGGAAAGTTTTGAAAGAATTGGGAAAAGTTCTCTGGAAAAGGCTACAAGGGATTAGGCCTAATTAGGCTTCTTAGGGACTAAAACTTGATCTCGACTGAAAAGGGTTAAGAGATCCATCAAAATGGATTCAAATGGGAACATATGGAAGGTTTCCAACATGTTTAACATCCCTACAATGATTCATGAATGCTAGTGTGGAGTTGGCACTTAGATCCTTCTAAGTGTAGGAGAAGAAGTAAAGAAACTACATGGTGTTAGTCTTTCAAGGTGAGGAACAAAGTGTTGGGCTCTTGGAGAGGAGCTAGAGAAGGTCTTAGTTAATCATTTAAACCTTTAGAAGATCCTAGTGAAGGTTAGGATTCTAATAGAGACAAGCTAGGTCTCTTGGTGGATGTGCATGCAAGCCTTGGAAAACACACATCATATTGGTATCAGAGCTTGATTAAGATCAGGCTTGTGGTGGATGTTTCAACCTACTGAATCAGTGTGAGAGAATACACCAGTGGGATTAGTAGAAGATACCATGGTGACTAATGCTAAGTTAGCCAAAAAGGTATAAGAACAAGAAGAAGATAACAAGTTGCTAAGAGAAAGATTTTATCAAATGGATCAACTCTTGGGTGAAGTCCAAGACAAAGCTGATAAAGTGAAGGATAAGATAGAGCAGAAGCAAGGGAAAAAGGACTATAATTGGAGGAGGAAGCTCCAACACCTAACCCTATTATTGCTGAATAACCCTTTTTGAAAGCACTAAAGGCCTTAAGTGGCAAAGCTTTGGAGGGTGTACCACTATTTAGTGGAAAAATGGATCCAAATTTAGTTGTGGATTGGATTGAAAGTATAGAAAACTGTTTGGAATGTGATGGTGTAACAGAGGCCCAAAAAGTGAATGTGACCAAATCTAGGTTGAGAGGCTCAGCCCTCACATGGTGGAAGTTTACTCAAACTGAAAGGGAGAAAGAAGGAATTAGTCCTATAGTCACATGGAAGGGAATGGTGAGCAAGATAAAGCAGACTTACTTGCCTGATGATTATGAGGTTCATCTACATAGAAGAAGACACAATCTCAGATAGAAAGATTTGGATGTCCAAGCATACACTGAAGAATTCCAAAAGTTGTGTTTAAGATCACAAGTGGTGGAGGATGAAAGCATCAAGCTAGCAAGGTATTTGAATGGACTCAAGTGGTCTATTCAAGAAGACATGAATCTTGTGAACTTCAAAACCATCTGCCAATGTTATCAAATGGCCTTGAAAATAGAGGAGAAAGGCAAAAGAAAACAAGAACAAACCTCCAAATGAAGAGGTAGAGGAAGGGATAGTAGAGGAGAAAGAGGTGGCTATGGTGGAAGGAGTTTAGAATCAAGGACTCAAGGAGAAGTCAGATATACTGAGCAACAAGAAGGAAGTTATAGTAGAGGTGGTAGAGGAAGGAACTCTAATTTTAGAGGAATAAGTGGTGGACAAGGAAGAGGCAATTGCTTTGCCAATATGAAATGCTATCATTGCAATCAAATGGGGCACCCTTCCTATAGGTGTCCAGAGAAGGGTAGTACTTCTCAAGGAGGTAACAAGAGGACTAATCTAGTTCATGAGGAGACAAATGCAGCAGAGACACACCTTGAGGTACCATTGAATTCAGACGAAGGTGAGAACCTCATGATGAGGAGAACATTGATCAAGGAGTCGGTTAAAGAAGATCCAAGCCAAAGAAGGTCCCTATTTAGAGTCAAATGCAAGGTGATGGGAGAATTATGTAGAGTCATTATTGACTTAGGGTCTACTGACAACATTGTGTCAGAAGAAGCTATCAGCAAGCTAAGCATGACAAGGATACCCCACACCCATCCTTACAAGGTCACATGGCTCAATAAGGGATAGCATGTCTTAGTAAATGAGTAGGCTTGGGTGGAGTTTTCTATAGGGAGATATAAGGACAAGGTTCTATGTGATGTTTTTCCCATGGACACATGTCACTTTCTCCTAGGAAGGCCATGGAAATTTGACTGCCAAGCTATCCATGATGGAGTGAAGAACTCCTATACATTCAAGAAGGACAAAGTGACTTTCAAATTTCAATCTCTATTAGAGGATGTATAAGTGAAGACAATAGGTCCTAATGTACTCATGCTTGGAGAAAAAGAGTTCTTATAAGCCATGGAGGAAGGAGAAAGAGTTGTCTTTGCATTGGTACTAAAGCCAAGAGAAGAAAATGAAGGCAAAGGAGACAAGAAGCAAGAGCTACCTAAGGAGATACAAAGCATGTTTCAGACTTATGAAGGTATAGTAAGTGATGGACAACCATTGGAATTACCCCCTAAAAGAGCCATAAGTCATAGGATAGAATTTATACCAGGAGCTACCCTACCTAATAAAGCAGCCTACAAGATGACCCCTCAACAAAATGAGGAGATTTCTAGACAAATAGAAGAACTCCTAAACCAAGGTCTTATCAAGAAAAGCATTAGCCCTTGTGTCGTACCCACTATCCTAGCACCTAAGAAAGGTGGAACTTGGAGGCTTTGTACTAATTCAAGAGCCATAAATAGGATAACCTTTAGGTATAGGTTTCCCATTCCTAGGATTGAAGACCTAATGGATTGTCTAGGTGAAGCTAAGTACTTTAGTAAGATAGACTTGAAAAGTGGCTACCACCAAATAAGAGTACAAGAGGGAGATGAGTGTAAGACAACCTTCAAAACCAAAGGTTTGTATGAATGGCTTGTCATGCCATTTGGACTGTCTAATACCCCCTCCACATTCATGAGGCTCATGAATGAAGTACTCAAGGAGTACATTGGAAAATTTGTAGTAGTATATCTTGATGATATACTGATTTACAGTAAGAAAAGAAGTGAACATCTTCAACACCTTGAGATTTTCTTCAAGAAGCTGCATGAGGAGAAGTTGATGATCAACTTGGAGAAGTGTGAGTTCATCAAAATAGAGCTAGTGTACCTCGGTTTTGTTCTCTCTCATGGAAATCTGAAAATGGATAAGAGTAAAGTGGAAGCCATCATAAATTGGCCTACTCCAAGGACAACAATAGAGGTAAGAAGTTTTCATGGCCTTGCTCAGTATTATAGGAAGTTTATAAGGTAGTTTAGTGCTATTTGTGCTCCTATGATGGACACAATCAAAGGAGGTATGAAGACTAAGTTTGCATGGAATGAACAAGCTAACAAGATTTTGAGTTGTTAAAATAAAATATTGCTACCCAACCTTTCTTAGTCTTGCCAAGCTTTGAGAATATTTTCACTATTGAGTGTGATGCAAGAAATGTGGCTATTGGAGCTGTCCTAAGCCAAGAGGGTAGACTAGTAGCATTTCATTCAAAGAAGTTGAGTGAAGCTAAGAAGATGTATTCTTATTATGACCTTGAAATGCATGCATTAGTTTAGGCTTTAAGGAAATGGAGGCACTATTTTCTCCCCAAGGAGTTCATAGTCTATTCATATAATCAAGCTTTAAGTTTCTTGAAATCTCAAGAGAAGTTGAGTCACAAGAACATGAAGTGGGTGGAATACCTACAAGCTTACACCTTTAATATCAAGCACAAGAAATGAGTACTCAAAAAAGTGGCAGATGCTTTGAGTCGAAGAGCTCTTACCATCCAAGAGATTCAAATGAAAAGCATGGGAATAGATCACTTCAAGGATCTATATGTTGATGATGAAGATTTTGTAGACATTTATAAGGTATGTGCTGAATACAAGAATCATTTCCATAGAAAATATGTTGAATACACTTTGAAAATAAATCTCTTGTTTAAGGCAAATTAGTTATGTGTCCCTAGAGGGTCTATTAGAGAGAATTTATTTCAGGAAAAGTACAATGGTGCATTGAGTGGTCACTTTGGGATCACCAAGACCCAAGAACTTGTTCAAAGGTTCTATTATTGGCCAAGAATGAACCTTGATGTTAGGAGGTATGTGAAAAGTTGCATAGTATGTCAAAAGGCCAAAGGTACTTCTTCAAATGCAGGCCTATATCAGCCACTACCTATCCCCACTAGGCCATGGGAATGCTTGAGCCTAGATTTTGTAGTTGGGTTACCCAAGACAAGACAAGGCATGGATAGTGTTTATGTAGTTGTGGACAGATTCAGAAAGATGGCTCACTTTGTGCCATGTAAGACAACTAATGATGCCAGCCAAATATCCTCTCTCTTCTTCAAAGAGATAGTAAGAATCCATGGGTTACCTATGAGAATTGTGTCAGATAGAGACACTAAATTTATGAGTCATTTTTGGAAGACTCTTTGGCAAAGGTTAGGCACTAATTTATCCTTTGGGTCTGCATAACATCCCCAAACTGATGGTCAGAACGAAGTGGTGAATAGAAGCCTTGGAAATCTATTAAGATTCTTGACCAAGGAATATGGTCAACAATGGGATCAATTGATTGGACAGGCTAAATATGCCTACAATGAAACTATCAACAGGTCAAAAAGAAAGAGTCCCTTTGAGATAGTCTATGGTCTACATCCTAGAGGATTCTATGAGCTAAGATACTTAAAGGATGGAGTGAAGGCAAGTGGATATGCTAATGATTTTGCTTATGCAACGTAGGAGATACATGATACAGTTAGGAAGACTTTGACAGAGAACATCATGAAGCATAAGAATAAGGTTGATGAGGGTAGAAGAGAACTTCAGTTCAATGTGGGAGACTTAGTAATGGTGCATCTGAATAAGTCTAGACTTCAGAAAGGAGTCCCACACAAGTTGCAAATGAGGACGATAAGCCCCTGTCCTATCTTAGCAAAGTATGGGAACAATGCTTTTAAAGTGGAGCTACCAGAAAATAGTGGAATATCCCCTATCTTTAGCATTGCAGACCTAGTTCATTACAAAGGACCAACATAAGACATGGATCAAATCCTCAGTGAAGTGATCAGAGATGTAGGAGAACTCAAACTACCTCCTGCTACAGTCAAGAAAGCTGACAGTATACTGGATACTCGAGTCTACAAGAAGACTAGAACCAAAGATTACAAGGAACACTTGATCAAAAGACATGGTCAAATGGATGCTGATGTAGTATGGGTTAAAGAATCAGAGTTTCAAAAGATGGGGATTGACCCTACTCTACTCAATCCAAGGGTGGATTGAACTTTTTGTTTTGGGGAGGATGGTGCAGGAGCACACCTAGGCTAACCTCCATAGTTGTAATGTTTTGGCTTGTACTTGACATTGACCAAGTTAAGGTAGTGTGTTTAATTAGACCTTAGAAGGTCATTGCATTGTGGACTAGGTGAGTTAGTCATTAGGACTAAGGTCACCAAAATAGTCATTGTTAGTAGCTTTTTAAATGTTCTTAGGCTTAGAAGCTTAGTGATGGATTTGAGTTTTGAATGTGTCCTAAACACATAAATGTTCTCATAGAGATTCTTGGAGGCCATTAATGAAGTTGGTTCCTCGAGATATAGAGGATAGAGGTCCTAAAACTTAGGAAGTTGGCATAATGGCAAAGATGCCAAAAGTTGTTACAATGTTGTCATGACAACATTTGCAATTATTGCAAATGTTGCATGCAACTCGGTTACTTTGGACCCCCCTAGAAGATAGGAGTGGGAGATTGACCAAAAGGCCCTAGAAACATGGAATATGGCATCTAATGGATGGAGGCTTGAATCTAGAGGATATTTTTTTCATTGTAACAAGTTTTGGATAATCAATATAGCTCTACAACTCTGATTTTGTGAAGAACCCGAGATTTTCAGTGTGACAGTGCTATCATATGGATTGAATGCCTTGATTTAGTGATTGTTTTGTGTTCATAGGATAGTTCTAAGACTTTTCCATTCAGTAAGTAAATTTATTTGAGTTAGTTTAAGGTCTTAAGTAAATTGTTTTCAGTTTAGGGAGTTCACTGGTCTTGTCCTGACCAATTTGTCATTTCATGGCTCCCCCATGAAATCTAACCATGGGATATTCCCAAGGCTAGGTGGATATGTTAGGGGAGTCATTGGTATGTACATATGTAGAGGTAGGATTCTTGTGGAGTTGAGTTGCTATTTTTAGTACCAAGCCCTAGGCGAGCTGACAGTGCCCGGTTAGAGGTTTGGAGGTGAAGAATTGAGCATTTCATGTGGGGAAGGAAAGTAAAGTATGGGACAAGTTTAGTGCTAGGTGGGATATGACCTAATATTACTTTTTTGAGAGATTTGTGAACTCACCAATCCATTTGGTTGAGTTTTGAGTGAGAAATCAGTAAGGTCCCACTAATCAGGCCTATTAGCCCTATTGGTCCTAGATAATAGGAACCCTATATACGGAGGGCTTAGGAGACTAAAAATTTCAAAATACTTTGTGAAATAAAAAAGGGTATCTGAATGTGGGATTATTTTTTCAAGTTCTTTGGGAAAGTTTTGAAAGAATTGGGAAAAGGTCTTTGGAAAAGGCTACAAGGGATTAGGCCTAATTAGGATTCTTAGGGACTAAAACTTGATCTCGACTGAAAAGGGTTAAGAGATCCATCAAAATGGAGTCAAATGGGAACATATGGAATGTTTCCAACATGTTTAGCATCCCTGAAATGATTCATGAATGCTAGTGTGGAGTTGGCACTTAGATCCTTCTAAGTGTAGGAGAAGAAGTGAAGAAACTACATGGTGTTAGTCTTTCAAGGTGAAACACAAAGTGTTGGGCTCTTGGAGAGGAGATAGAGAAGGTCTTAGTTAATCATCTAAGCCTTTGGAAGATCCTAGTGAAGGTTAGGATTCTAATAAAGACAAGCTAGGTCTCTTGGTGGATGTGCAGGCAAGCCTTGGAACACATACATCATGAAGGGGGGACAAATGTGTAAGTGTGTGTAAGATGTGTAAGGCTTTGTAAGAAATGTGTAAGTGGTGTGTAAGAGTCACATGTGACTTGGGTTTGCTAATCCTTTGATTAGGATTGTGCAAATGATTAGGGAGTGATTAGGTGGAAGATTAGGATTAATTAGTGGCAAGTGGGGTAGAAGGATGGGTTAGGTTAGAGAAGTGAGGTTAGGTGAGGGTTAAAGTTAGGAGCCATGTGCTCAAATAGAATTAAATGCAATATTTAATTCCTAGTGGGAGAAAAAGGGATAAGATAGGTTAGTTTAATTAATTTAAGAATTAATTAAACTTTAGGGAAATGGAATAGGATAAGACTAAATAAATGAAAATTCATTTAATCAGGGATAGGGATAAAGAAGATTCTTAATTAAATAAATGTAAATTTATTTAATTAAAGGTAAGATAGGGATTATTAAATAAATAATAAATATCTATTTAATTAGGCTAGGATAAGGGTAATGGACATATTTTAGTGTCTACATTTTGCCCCTCTTTGATGTAGCATCGTGAAATGATGTTGGATAAAAGAAGACTAAAACAAAGTGGATAAAAGGGATAAGACTAGTTAGTGTGATGCCCCAGTCACTAAAGGATGAGGAAGGATGACAAGGAAGGAGTGGTATGCCCCTCAAGAGGACATGTGGGTTTGGAGAACACAAGTGTGCTCTCGAAATGGATAAGAATGATATAAGAAAAGGGGAAAGGAGAGGGATGAAAAGGTGTAATAATATATAAAGTAATGCTCCAATGGCGTGAGGAACCTAAGTTTGATATTGTACTTGACACTATGTAGCAAGGTATGAGGAACCAAGATGACAATGTGTCAAGTACATGATAAAAAAGGTCAAATACAACCATTTGCCTTATGACACCATTATATGGAAGACCATGATGCCTTGGGAAAATAGGATGAAAAGACCATGATAAACGCAAAATACTAACACATACAAGAAACAAGCAAGCATGCACATAAACCGAAAGCAAACCATAATTTTGCCCCTAGTCAAGCTGAAATTGATTGATTGTTTGATTGATGATTGATTGAAGATGGAAAAGTTAACGATAAGAATAATGCACATCTAAAGGATTGGGAAGGATACATCCCATGATGATGATTTGAAAAAGTGGGCAATGGATTTTCAGCTGATTTGGATCAATATGATGATATGATTAAGGATTCATGTGTTAGCTGACAAGATTGGATTGATTGGATTAGTATTGATTGCATTGGATTGGATTGCTTTAGGATTTGTGGAGGAATAGATTGGAAGGAGGATATATAAAATGGAAGAGGAATGGATTGGATTAGAAGATAAATATAATGGAGGAGGAATGGATTGGATTAGAAGACAGATAGAATGAAAGATGAATGGATTGGAGAATATGATAGAATGGGAAGATAAGAGGTGTGAATAGGAGGAGGAAGGGATTATATTAGGAGAGGAATGAATTGGAATATGGATGAAGGAAGATAAGATGAATTATATAGAATGGAATTAGAAGGTAAGATGATTGGATTAGAAGATAGATAGAATGGATGAGGAAGATAAGATGATTGGAAGTTGGAAGGAAGTATAAATAGATGGGAGGAGAGGAAGATAAGAGGAATTGGAGAATATGAGAGAATTGGAAGATAAGATATATGGAATGGAAGAGAAATGGATTGGATTAGAAGATAGATAGAATGAAAGAGGAATGGATTGGAGAATATGATAGAATGGGATTTAGACCAGTGACAAGGGAGAACCAAGGAATGGTGGAGATGGAGAGATGGATTGGATGGGAGATAAATGAAGGGAATGGATGTATATGTAATATTGAATGGATGAATAGGGAATGTGGGATTGAAGGATGGAGATTCAATAACTAGGTGGTAAAGGAGTGAAATGCCCCACACTAATAGTAGGAAAATGAAGGATGGGAGGATTGGGGATAAAGGATGCACAAAAGAGAAGGATGGTGTGTAAGGGATGTGAGTGGAAGAATGAAGAATGGGGAATGAGTGGATTAGGATCCAAGGACTATGTTTCAAAGGATGCCCCCATAATAAAGGTGGGAAGATGAAGGATGGAGAGATGGTGGATAAAGGATAAATGAGATGGATAGATAGTTTTGAAAAAGGATATGCATGGAGGGGAGGAAGGCGTGTATTTTCCAAAGTATGTATGAATGTATGAGTGCCTCTAGTTTTGTAAGAAAGATAAAAGGTATGAAAAAGTGGAATGGATTTGGAGAAGAGATATGAGATGGAGGGTATGAATAAGATAGGGGATATGATATAAAAAATATGGATAGGATAGAATAATGGATAATGTATGGAGGAAATGCATAGGGTAATAAAGATCAAAAGTCATGGGAAAGAATGATGGAATTATATAGGATTATGGAAGGGGGATGAAGAAAATATATAAGAAAAGTACTATGAAATGGAGGAAATGGATAGGATGTCAAGATAAAACATGGATGTAGATAGGATGATGGATAGTGAATATGAAACATGGATTATATGAGTGGCAGGAAGGTATAGGATAGTCAAGTTCAAAGATGGGAAATGGATGATGGACTTAGATAGGATGGTGGATGGTGGATAGGGTAGGTGGAAGATATGTATGGTAGCATAGGCATGGATGGAGCTTTCCCCCAATTATAGAGTGCAAGGGAATGAGGATAAGTAAATGGATATATAAGTGGATTTGGAAGACAATGGATATGTGATAGGAAGATGGAGGAAGGACTCAATCATCTAGTTCCATGGATGATATCCCTTGAGATGTATTTTTCTATATATATAATGGATCAAGGAATTTTAAATAAATGCTCATAGATGTTGTTAGGATGGTGGGAGGGGAGATGAAATGGATGGGGGGATGAAGGGGGATAAGGGTTTATGAATAGGGTTGCATTAATGAAATGGGAGGATGGGGAAGGATTGGTGGATTGTTGGATGGGAGGTTGAAAGACTTGTGAATAAATGGATAAGGGAGTGAGAAAGATCATCATTGGCACACACCTTGAAGGGTGGTGGGGTAGTGGATGAGGAGTAGTGGATTTTGGGATTATGGAACCAAAATAAAGGAAGGAGGTGATGGATTTAGGATAGTGGAGTGAGGTATTTTAGGATCCAAAATGAATTTGAGATATGTGGGATTTTTAAATGGAGGATAAAATGGATTTATGAAGGGAAGAAGCTTTGGATTAGAAAGGTTGGATACCAACTTTGATTTTTCTTTGAGATGCATTTCTTCAATAAGTAGCTTGGGAATCCACATGATTTTTTCATTTTTTTTTCATTTTGACCTTGGTGGCCTTTTGAATTTTCTTTCTTTTGGATCATATCTTCTTTTCTTGAACATGTCTTTTATATGTGACATGTTGATCCTTCATTTTTATTTTTTTGTGGATTTTGGCTTTTACAAATTTTAGCTTTGGTATCCCAATTGCTTCCAATAGCAATGGAATGGGTGTTAAGGATGGATAATTTGGAGGGTTAATAGAGGGAATAAGGGATGATTAATGTTGGAAGGAATACAAGGATGTGTGACTTTTTTGATCTTTATTATGGATTTGAGGTTATGGAGTGGTGGACTTGGATATGGTGGATGAAGTTATGTAAGGACCCAAAATGGATGGAAGGGATGAAGGATTTGTTTTTGGGACATAGGGACCTAAAATGGGCGTGGATGAGGAAGGGATCGAGTTTTGAACATAAGGTCTCAAAATGGATATGGATGAGGAAGGGATGAATTTTTGGACATAAGGGCCTAAAAGGGATGTGGAGGATGGGGGATTGGAAAATTTGAGTTTAGATCGAGTGATTTTTGATTTAGAAGGGGTGGAAGATTTACCAACATCTTGAGACATTCTTTTTCCAATAGGACACTTTTTATTTTGAACACAAGATGTGAGTCCATGTGAATGGGGTTTATGAATGGATTGGATAGGTGTGATAGAATTTTGTTGAGGATTAGGATCATGTGGATGGATAATAGGATTTTGAGAGGGATATGCATTATGACATGGATTTGAATGGGCACTTTGATCTTGAATTTGGGGAGGATTATGTGTTGGAGTGAGTGGATCTTGAGATGGAAGGGAATCATGCAATGAAATGGAGGGGATGGAATCATGAGATGGAGTAATTTGATCTTGACACGAAGGGGGTTTAGTGGATGGGATACATAGAATAGCTTCATGAAGATGCAGGTAAGTGAAGGTTAACTCTTGACATGGAGGGGAATCATTGGATGGGGTGGAGGGGATGTCTTGATCTTGATTAGGAATGTGATCATGAGATGGGTTAAGGAGGATAAGTGGATATTGACATAGAAGGAGAGGATCTTCATATGGAAAGGTATCATAATATGGAGAGGTGTCATAAGATGAAGGAATTTTTAGAGATAGAGGAGAAGAGGAATCCATGTTATCATGCTTTGGAACAAGTTCTTGACATGCATGGACTTGTGGGGGTAATGTGATGGAGGAGATGGAAGATTCAACTTGGGTGGATGGAGGGATGTGAGACTCATAAGGATTAGGAGATTGAGGTATGTATTGATTTGGAGGGGACAGTGGTAGGTTCATGACTTGAGGGGATTTCACAACTTGATTTGGGGATTTATATTTTTATTCTAGCCCTTGGATCTATTAAATGGAAAAGGTAGTGTGGGATGGGGATAATGTAGGATTTGGAGGATTGGGATTATGTTGAGGATACGGATTATGATTTTGGACATGAAGCTCCAAATGTGGGGGATTAAGTGTAGGATTGGGATTAAATGGTAGATTGGAATTATGAATTTGGACAAATGGGGAAGGACACATGTCTTCAAAGGAAAACTTTTTCGTTTGACCCCGATTTCGTAGGCTAAGGACAATGTTTTGGAGTTCTTGAATCTCTTGGAAGAGGTGGCTATGGGGGGAATCATGTGGTGGTGAGGAATAATGAGATGAGTTTCCCTTGTCACAATTAGAGGAAGGATGAGAAATAGGAGATGAATTGGGATTGGATATGATGTGTTGAGAATTTATTTGGTAGGTAGGTTGGATTGGAGGTATGGTTTGAGGATTAGGGTTTAGCACTTTAAAGTCCTCAACCATTTTGTGAAACCAATCCATATTCATGATGTTTGAATGAGGGGTTTTGGGATTGGATTAGAAGATGATTTGGAAGAAGTTTTAGATTAAGAGTGGATGAAGTGAAAAATTTGAGGATGGATGGAATATGAACTTAGGAATTAGGAGCAATAATTGGACTTTATTTTGATTTAAGAGGGCAAGGCCTCAAGGATTTTGATTTTGATTGATTTTGATTTGACTTGATTTGATTATGATTTGATTATGATTTGGATATGAGGGCAGGGCCTCAAAGTTGGATTTGATTTGATTTGGATTTGGATTTAAAGGTTTGAGACAAACCTAGGTGAAACAAGACCCTATGATGGTGCAAACAAAGGATTAGTTTAAATGATGATATCTTATTCTACTTGGAGATAGAATAATGATCCCAAGAAAAATAGGATATGACTTTGAGATGGACTAATGTTCTCAAAACAATATTATTCAAAGAGATTTTTTCTAATGATGAGGGTCTATGCAACACTTTGATAAATCTTTCAACCTAAGATTTGAGATGAAAAATAGTGATAAAGGTGTGAAAGATGAAGTTTGATTTGATGTCGGTTAATCTTGACTATGGTTTGATGTGGGTCAATCAAGATAACTAGGATTAAATTCCAAATATTTTTATGGTGTTCCTAAGCCAAAAGTAGAAGTTTTTATGAAAATTGGAATTAGAAGGAGATGTGGATGAAGATTTGAATGAAGAATGGATGAACCTTAGAAGACAAATGAGAGATGTTGGAAGACAAGGGAATAATTAAGGGTGATTGGTTTGGATGAAAAGGAAGATGAATTGGATTAGGATTTGATAGAATGATGTGAGGTTGACAAGTGGATTGGATTAGAATAATAATGATGTGATTAGGTTGGATGAAATATGAATGATTAGATTGGATTAAGAAAGAAGATGTTGATGTGGATTATGAATAATGATTAGGATGAAAGTGATTAGATGAGAATTAGAACCTTGCTTGAGTGATTAGGAAGATGATGAAATGATTAGCATTCTTAAGATAAGATAGATGATTTAGAAGAAGTGATTAGGATGATTAAGAAGAATATGGATGAATTAGAAGAAGTGATTAGGATGATCAGAATGATTAGGATGAAGAAGGATGATATCTAGGATGATTATGGATGATGATTAAGATGAAGGATGATTAAGATGACTAGGGGTGATTAAGAAGAATGTGAATAAATTGGAAGAAGTTATTAGGATGATTAAGATAAGATGAAGAATTTGAAAGATTGATTAGGATGTAGATGTTGATTAAGGATGATTAGAAGAATATGGATGATTGAATGTGATTAGGGAGATGATTTGGAATATTATGGATAGTTAGGAGATGATGAGTAAAATTTTATGAAATGATTGAGATATGATGGATAATTGAAATGATTAAGAAAGTTGATTAGGAGGAGGATGCAAGAAGATAGCTAGGATGATTAAGATATGAAAAGGAAGGGTGATTAGGACATGGAGGAGTGATTAAGGACATAGAAGAATGATTTGGATGATTGAATTGTATTAGGGAGGAGATTAGAAATGTTGTATATGATTAGGAGATGGTGAATATAATGATTAAGGATGATTGGGATTAGAGGAATGATTTGGATGATTAAGAGGCTGATTAGGATAAGAAGTATGAGGATGATGAATAATTTGATAGATAGAATAAGTGATGTGGAGATGATTTGGAAAGATTGACTAGGCTTAAATGAGAATTTTTTTGTTTTGTTTTTGCAATGTTTTGATTTTTTGATGTTTTTGATTTTTTTTTTGGACTTTTATATTTTATGATGTTTTTGTATTTTCAAACTTTATGATATTTTATTTGGATTTTGAAATTTTATGATGTTTTTGGATTTTTGAAGTTTTAAACATGCAAAATATACAATGCAATTATATACAAGACAAAATTCCTAAGGCTTAATTTGGATGGTGTGTCCCCTTTTAGATACAATGGGGAAGGTTTTAAACACTCAAGCACATCAAACACACCAACATCCCTATTGAGGTTTCAACTAGGATTTACAAGCTCAACTAAGGGAATGTCCTCATTATACACAAGGTACATGAGGTCCAAATCTATAGATGAAAGAGAATAATGCCACACAGCCGGGAGGAGACAGTAACCCAAATATCCACATTCACTTCCCAAAGGTATAAAGTTCTTTGGGTCTTATCTAAGACTGATAAGATTATACTTCTAAGAGAGATGTCTTTGGATTCACCTCCTAATATTTATACTCCACTGGAACATAAGAGTTGAGGTCATCCCTTGAGGTGACCAAATCCCCAAGCAAGCCTCCTAGAAAAAGAAGACAAGACCACGTATTTCTTGTGCACTCAAGGTCACCCGAAGGTGTGAGAGGAGAGAATACATACGTGATCTTGGGGTTTAAAATACACTTTTTCTTTTTAGATCCCAAATCCAAATGTGAAAGGTTTATTTTAAGCCCAATTTGAAAAATGTGTGGAAAAAACTTCAAATAGATTGTCTAAAGCCAAAATTTATTTCAAAAACAGATTCCTTATGATTTTTTGATAAATTTTAAAAAATGTTGACTGAAACATGCTTTCATATGCAATAGTTATGAGCATTTGAAGTTGCAAAAGAAAGAGTAAATTTGAATGAATGCACCTTATTTTTGGGTTGGAATATGATGAATTGGATTATAAATATATAAATAGGCCAGAACCAACTTTCCGATGCTTTTCAAATTGTCCAAAATGGAGCTCATATGCAAAATTTATTAAGGTTTTTGTGAAGGTGCCTCTTTATGTGTTTTCAAGGATGAAAGGGCTGAGTTTAGCCCCTGGTGGCCAGCCCCTGGGTCCCACGTGACCACATGCTACAAGAAGGGGCCTAGAAGTTTCAGTAGAGCCCCTGGTTGTCCATATGACTAGGGGCTAAAAGCCTAAAAAAAATACAAAGTTTATAACTTATAAAAAAAGATAATAACTATTAATCAAAAAAGCAGTTTTGAAAGTAAATTTAAAAAAAACAACAATGAAAATTGAAATTTAAAAAAATCCCCCCCTTTTTTTTTCGAACTTCACGGCCCTGTTATTTTTTAAAAACTTCATAGCCTGCATGAGCTGTGAAACACAGTCTCACGGACTGTGCTCACAGCCGTGTGAGTTGTGAAACACAGTCACGCAGACTGTGTTTTTACAACCGTGTGGGATGTGGAACACAATACGTGGACTGTGTGTTTACGGCCCGCGACTGTAATAATAATAATAATATTATTATAATTTTATTTTTTTGGTTTTGATTTTTTTTTTAATATGATTTTTTTTTAATGATTTTTTTTTTTTTTTTTTTNTTATAATTTTATTTTTTTGGTTTTGATTTTTTTTTTAATATGATTTTTTTTTAATGATTTTTTTTTTTTTTTTTATTGTTTTATATATATTATTAATATATAAATTTATATATTAATAATATATATAAAAGTAATGTATGCCAAATTTTTTCTATTTTTTTATTTTTAAAAAATATATATGTATATACACATATATATTTCTTTAAAATACATATATAGACATATATCCAAAATCAAAATAAAGAAGAAATATAGGGAAATTAGATTTTTTTTTTGTAAAAATATAAAACTAATGTTACATTAAAAACATATATACAATGTGTATGTTTTCTAAAATTTGCAAAAAAGTGAAATGAGAAAAATAGGAAGAATGATATGTTGATAGTCTCCACTTGGGTGCTCCAAGCATGTTGGTGAGCTTGTTGGCTTGATTTGAGGCTCTTTGTAAAAGTTGATTCCCGAGTGCTCCTTCAACCTACAAGCTCAAAAACTCACAAAACACACTCAAGAAAACATTACAAGGTTAGTTTGACCCGTGAAGTGGGTCCCATCGGGCATGCCAAAATGTAGTATATAAAAATGCTATAAAGGAAATATAAATAAATAACTAAAATCAATCCCTACATTATCACATACACCTCAAAAGAAAGATATGGAAATCACGCAAGTGCAAAGAATAGAAATAAGAAACTATAATAACCTACTCAAAACAAGAGCAATGCAAACCTTCAAAAGAAATGAAGAGAGTGTATGATTGTTGGAATGTGGTTGCTCACAATCCTGCAACATAACAATGTGATCAAAGGTCTTTTTGAAGGAGAGGAGAGGGCTCTTCTTTTATAGATTTTTGAGGAAAATGGACGGTTGAGATTCAAATTTGGATGAAGGGCTAGGATTGCACAAGATCAATGATGTGGCCATGAGGTGGAGGCCAAGTGGATTAGGGTTTTGACCATTCAAAGGGGGAAAGATGCTCACACATGTGTGAGCAAACTTTGAAAGTGGTGGGTCAATGAAAAGGTGTAAGAAGGTGTAAGAGGATGTAAGAGGGTGAGAAGACCAAAGTTTCTCACACATGTGTGAGCAACTTGAGAAATTGATGGCTCATGGTTGAGTTCACATGTGAAGGGGGACAAATGTGTAAGTGTGAGTTACTTTGGAATTTTTAGAAGTCAATGTTATATATTGAAAGATGATAGAAATGGGAAAATTGACTCTAAAATTGATGAAGGAATATTTCTAGGATATTCTACGAAAAGCAAAGCTTATAAATGTCTGAACAAATATTCTAACAAAATCATTAAAAGTGCAAATGTTAAAGTGGATGAATTTTCTGAGAAAAATGATGAGGAAACCAGAAAGGAACCATAAAATTACAATAGATTTGTCTACATTGAAGAACCTAACACTTTTCCCAAGCAACTGTATAACGCTACCAAGCGACAGAACAATGCAATTGTGGAACATGATGCACACACCAAGAATCAGGAAAATACTCACAATGGTGAACCGAGCAATGAAGATCAAAGATTTGAACTTGTACTTGCTAAGTATGTCAGAAGACACCATCCACAAGACTAGATCATTGGAGACAAAAGAGATGGACTGAGAACAAGAAGTAAGTCACCTAACACTAGATGTTTGATTTATGATTTTGAGCCTAAATCTGTTAATACTACACTTGAGAATCAAGAATGGGTTAGTGATATGAATGAAGAGATTGAATAGATTGAGAAGAATAAAACATGAACATTAGTACCTAGAATGAGTGACAAAAATGTCATTGGTACCAAATGGATATTTAGAAACAAACTCAATGAGAATGGAGAAGTCACAAGGAACAAAGCAAGAATGGTATGCAAAGGGTATGCACAAGAAGAAGGTATTGAATATGGAGAAACCTTTGCACCCATTGCTAGACTAGAAGGAGTAAGAATTCTACTTGCTTATGTTGCTTTTAAAGGATACAAAATATACCAAATGGATGTTAAATCTACATTTCTGAATGGAATACTAGAAGAGGAGGTATACATTGAACAACCTGAAGGGTTTGTTGATCCTAACAAGAGGAACATGGTTTGTAGACTACACAAAGAATTGTATGGATTGAAAAAAGAACTGAGAGTATGGTATGAAAAAATTCACTCTTATCTCATTAGTATTGGATTTTTTAGAACAAGTGATAACAATAATCTGTATTTGAAAGGATATACTGATGATAAGATTTTGATTGCTGAGATATTTTTTGATGATATCATATTTGGAGGTAATGATATGTTATGTAAGTCATTTGATGATGAAATGAACAAATAATTTGAGATGTTAATGTTTTGGGAGATCAAATGTTTTCTTGGTCTATAGATTCTATAATAGGATGAAGGCATCTACATCACACAATCCAAATATATCAAAGAAGTTATGAAGATATTCAAGATGAAGGACTCCAAACCCGTTAGAACACCTATGGCAACCAGATGCAAATTGACAAAGGAAGACAAGACAACCGAGGTAAATCAGACCTTATACAGATCTATGATTGGAAAAATAATTTATGTTGTACACACTAGACCAGATATAACACATGTAGTTGGTATAGTTGCAAGATTCTCTGCTAATCCCAATGAATCACACATGAGTGCTGTCAAAAGAATTTTGAGATATCTAAAGAATATCGAAGACTATGATTTGTGGTATAATAAAGAAATAAAATTTGAGCTACAAGTTTATACTGATGCTGATTGGGATGGAAACTTAGATGATAGAAAGAGCACAATAGGAGGAGCATTTTTTATGGGTGATAGACTTATCGCATGGATAAGTAAAAAGAAAGGATGCATATCTCAATCAACTGTAGAAGCAAAATATGTAGTTGTTGCTACAAATTGCTCTAACATTGCATGGATCAAACAATCACTGAAAGGTATGAATGAATAAATTCTTGAACCAGTAATTATCTATTGTGATAATACAAGTGCTATCAAAATTTCAAAGAACCCTGTGATGCATGCTAAAACAAATCACATAGCTATTAACATGATTACTTGAGGGACTAAGTACAAGAGAAATAGGTGACACTGGAATATGTACAATCCAAAGAACAACTAGCAGACATATTCACAAAACCACTGCCAAAAGATACATTTGAGTACCTGAGGAATAGACTAGGGGTTCAACCCTTGTCTACTGGTCACTAATATGACTAGAAGGATGCATCAACCTACACATTATCAAAAGATCAATCATGTTGATGCAAGCTGAGATATGGACACCAATGACATATCAGTACAAGAAGGTACTTATCTGAACCACACACCAGAGATATTGTTGGCAACTATAGAGTTGTATTGCTGATGGACAGAGGATTTGATGATATATTTTTATTTGGAATTACTGTTAAAGGGAGAGAAATATTTAATGAAATATACATGAGAGAGAATAATGTCAAAGGGAGAGAGATATTCAATAAAATATCCAATGATAAGGGAGAAAAAGAAATGAAACATCTATCATGATTTAGTCAAAGGAAGAGAAAACATCAGAGAAAGAAGATGACTCTACAAAGGGAGAGAAAGATCTAATGATGATGAAGAGAAATATCCAATGAAGTAAACCATCCATCAAAGGGAGAGAATTGAAGAGAGTTAACACTGCATATCTATCCATAAAAGGGAGAAGAGATTCTACAACAAAGGGAGAGACAGAAGCAAAAGATATAATTGCTACACCTATCCATTGAAGGGAATGAAGAAAGGGAAAGCACACAACAAAAATCAGATATAAGCTAGAAGAGCTTACCGAGAGTCAGATATTTGAATTGGTTATAGAAAAATAAGTTTGGTATGATATTTCATATTTCATATTGTGTTTCCATCAATGCCAAAGGGAGAGATTGATGAACTATAACTGATTGAATTTTTGAAGATGATAAGTTGATGATCACCAAGCTGCAAAAGGGAATGCAAGACATTAAATCAGTTAGTGTATTGTATTGTCATTGGTGTCAACTTGATATGTTTTGATTGGTCATACACATATTGTCAAAAACATAAAAGAGCTAAAGGGACAAAGTTTATGCAGTCGGTAAAAGATAAAAGTTTAGTATACATCAAGTGATAGTAAACACCGATGGACAGTGCACATCGACGGACAGTGAACAATGAGTAGTTCATAGTGTATACCGAGAACCACATTAACCGAGCAAGTGGTTACCAAGCAAGAGCTATTTATCAAGCATAACTGGAGTGGTCACTGAACTAATTGAAGTTGTTACCGAGCGTAACTGAAGTCAATGATTGAGCTAACTAAAGTTGATCATTGATCATAATTGAAGATAAAGAATGAAAAAAACACTTAGCTGGCAGGAGCTATATTTAGATTGATTGATTGATTGCTTTATTTTCATCAATTAGTTAAACTAAATAAAAGAGGGAGATTTAAAGCACATTTTATTCCCAGCTATCATGGAGAGATTTTTGGAATAAAACTGAAGGAGAGATTTCTGAATTAAAGCAAGCATGGCGATCTTTACAGATCAAGAAGTGATCTATGAAAAAAATGAGGAACATTGAATGGCTAAATCATGTATATATAAAGAGACAAGTAATTAATTACAAAGAG
The DNA here is from genome assembly GCA_018584345.1 of Thuja plicata. Taxonomy (NCBI): domain Eukaryota; kingdom Viridiplantae; phylum Streptophyta; class Pinopsida; order Cupressales; family Cupressaceae; genus Thuja; species Thuja plicata. The sequence continues at coordinate 1,688,584 of MU225848.1, forward strand.
AGGAATGCTAAATATATTCTGGTGAAGATAGAAGTCTTCATGTAGATCTAATCATACAGGCTGAAGAATAGAGCCAAGGAATTCTGTAGACACCAAGCAATAGAGGACAGAGCATTCACTGAGCAGAACAAAAAGGGGAGCAAAGGAATTGAAGTTAACATTGATCAAAGAGGTATCATTGGAGTAATAATAGATTTGAAAATCTACAAGTTAAAGTTGTATTATTAAACAGATCATTTACTCTTTCAACTTAACCATTGATTCAGAAAATATCTTAATCGAGTGGGATTTAACCATCCTTAATGTATTGAGATACTCACGAGTATTAAAAGGTTTTCTTGTTGACAACATAGTGAATGCTAGGTCAAAAGAAAAATGGTTAGTTTCAAATCCTCTAGCAAGGTCACACTTAACAGTGTGTTTGTAACCTTTAACAAGGTTGTCTCTTCACTGAGCTCACTTCAGAAGAGTGAAAATTTTGGGTTATTGGTTCCAAGTGTTTTTTTTCCCTTAGTAGGGTTTTCACGTTAAAAATCCATGTGTCAAATGTGTATTTTTGATCAGAAGTACAAACACAGGATAAAGGGCGGTGTCACTGACACACAGCATGGGCTAATGTCGTGGAAGGTACGCTCACTTGACAAAGTTGGATGCACCTAAAATGACATAATCATCATAACCCCCTATGGCACTTTATAACTGAGTGCGAGTACAAAAACACACAAGGTGTACAAGATCCTAGATATACAAAAGAAGGCACTTTATCTCAGTGCGATTATAGAATAAAAATGCATTAGTAGAGATACAACAAGATCAGAAGTCAGAAAGAAGAGTGAGCTATAAAATCAGAAGAAGAGATCCCAGGACCTGTAGAACCAAGCAATCCACCAGAGTGCATAAACTGCCACACTCAGAGGAGAGAAATCCTAGAGAAGAATCTGGAAAAAATACCCCTGCAACTAAATAGTTTACTGAACCAGCTTTTTGACGATATCTGGTTTGCCAAAAACGGAGTCCGGATGAGCCAGATATGACTCCCGGAAGGCAAAAATAAACATCAGACTTTGACAAAAAAAACACTATCAAAATAGCAGACCCAAAAAACCAAATCACCATATTCAAAAAGAGCTCAGAAAGAGCTTTCCGACGATATAACAAAGTCCAAAAAAGGCCTCCGTATGCTCCAAATAGAGCCAAAAAGGTGATAAGGGCTCAAAAATGCCCTAAAAGCCTAGTTTTAAGCCCCAGGGGCTAAAAAAATTGGGCCCCTAGGCGCATGGAGCGCGCCGGGGGCTGGGCCGAAGCCCCTGGACCAGCATATGATCGGGCGCCTAACCAAATAAGCCTACGGGGGCTACCAAAACGCCGCTCGGGCGGAGCGGAGCAGTGCGGGAGCGGAGGCGGGGGCCGCAGGGGCGGCGGTGGCCGGAGGCCGGGAGGCGGCGGTGGCCGCGGAGTGCATAGGGGCGGCGGGTGGCGTGCAGGGGCGCGACGGTGGCGCGATGGTGGCGCGCCCACCTTCCCAAAGAAAACATTGGTTTTTTTATTTTTTTTTAAATTTTTGCCTTGAACAACGTGCCTATATGGCCCTAGAAGGCCAAATATTTTCTCCCCAAGGCTCCGGTGTCCAAATCAGACGTGCCTTATATGGATTCTAGGGTTTTTGGGCCTTCCAGACGCAATCGTGAGGTTGGTTTTGGTCCAAAGTGTCCCAAAAAATAGAGACCCCCTAGAACCAATGAAAAATGCCAGAAAAGACTAGCGATCTTCAAACCCCTAAACTGCGATGAGCTTGCTTCAACAAAGAACGAACAGCGAATAGCAGGAGAGCTCTGATACCATGTTAAGATTAGGCTGAAAGCTAATCTCCCAAGAACACCTACATGCAAGAATGTCACAGAGAAGCAAGATACAGACAGAAAAGAGAAGAAGCTATGGCGGCCAAAAAGCCAGAGATGAGATATTCATGTTGACAGAAAAGAGCTTCTATATTATCAACTAATGAATACAATACAATCTCAATAATGAAAAGGAAAGAAGTGAATCCTTATAAAAGGAATCACGAAACCCTAAAGGTAAAAACCCTAAAGAATTATAAAGCTACCTAAGTATAACTTAAGCATAGAGTAAATAGACTAATAATTAAATAAATTAATTATTAGCTATACTAGACTACTCTAACACCTGTATCATACAGTGACTCTCATGCTCTGACCCATGTCACCCCTGGCATGCCCATCTATGATCCCCGAGCTCCCCGTAGGTCAACTGCAATCCCCCAGATGCTACCCACCTCCTGAGTCACCAAAGGATGTGAGAATCTATCTGACACAGCCTCCTGTACCTATCCCATCTGCCCCTGTACCCTCAATAATGTTTACCTACATATGACATAGGATGTCCATCCTATCAGCCAATAAATGTCTATACAAATCTCAAATAGTAGGATTCATAATGATCATCCTCCACATATCCATCCCCATCCTACTGTGGGACCTGAGGGCCCCATGTCTCGCATCCTGCATATGGTGCCCACTGGATGTCGCCCATCTCATCTAAGGTCCTACGCCAGTACCCAATTGAGTATGTAGACTCGTAACTGATAGGAAGCCTATACCTACATCCAAATGGCTCATAAGCCTCTCTGGTCTCCTGAGTACGAATAGGGCATGTGAAAGCTATATGCTCCCATGCCCATGCCAGTAATAAAGTACAACCTGCTCCTAATGCCCTACCCTTATGGTAGGTGCACATGTGAAGATCATAATATAGCTATCCCAAGATGGTATAAGCCCAGCAATATTGCTGTCCATCCTCCACCATGCTGCTAAGAACTCATGCCCAGCCAATAGGGAATCCCTTCCCTACATAATCTGGCATCATCTGACCTCCTATCAACTTGGCCAAATATAAAGCCATCCATCATAACCGTGGTCATTCTGCCATCACCCTTGCCCAAGACATCCACTACCGTGTAGTCAGAATAACTACGTATGCCCTCCAGAAGACTGCCTCCATATGTGGCTCTGATCCCTCGAAGCAATACTTGAGAATAAGTCCCCAAATCAATACTCTATATATCCACCACACATCGTGCAACATGATAGTCACTTCCCCTATGAGGAAGTGAAAGACAGAGGTAGTACTATGCCACCTCTCAATAAGTGCAAACATCAGCACATTATGTGCTCTCAAGTGGGGCCAAAGATGTACATGCTCCAGGCCACAAAAGGTGACCACTCCCTACTCCTCAGCTGTCAGCTCCTACAATAACGCCATCATTGCTGGGTAGCTCTCCCTAGCTTGGAAGGAAATTATGTCCTCCTGCATCTACCAAATACCCATGTCAGATATCAGATAGCTTTCTTTCTTGATCTGGGGCATCGAAAAATTCCCCCAGATCCCTTTCCCTCTATTTTCCCTCCCTTTTCATCTATTCTAGGGTCAATCGATGGAGATGCCTATTTACCTGCATAGACAATGGTTATTTGCAGCCACTGATCTGTGGAGATGATGGTTTAGGTTGCCGCCTCTTTTCCACATAGACGGTGAACCTACTTCACCATCTTCACCCTCCCTTTTTGTCCCCCCTGCCCTCACAAACGGTGATCGTGCGATCTCCGTCTATACAGACAATGATCGTCGATCAGACGTCTGCGAAGATGGTGATTTGTCAATCACCATCTATGAAGATGGCGGTCAGGAGACCACCATGTCTGTTGTGGGCCGGTTTGGAGCACTTTTTAGGTGCCATAAATGCAAAATTAAATACTAAATGCATAAAGGACAGAGAGCTCTTCGACTACTCATTGGTGGTCCTACATCCGCGGGCTGCTGATGTATCGTAACTCGCTCTCCAAGCTATGAACGCTCTCAAATAGGTGCCATCTCTTCTCTTTTCTTTCATCTTTTTGCTCTCCATGAATGAAAATGACTTCTCTTTGGGCCTCGGTGGACTATTTATAGCCCCTTGGGACCCATTTCTTCCATCCTTCTCCCCGTTTCCTGTTTTGGTCCCTATTTTTTCCCTCCATTTCTTTTGGACACGCTATGTAATTGGTTTTCTTTCCCCTTCTTCCTGCTTTTTTTGAGAAAAAATTATTAATTTTTTTTATTTTTTCCTATTATTTTATCCAGGGACACACTCCTCTCCCCTCATTGCCTTAGGTTTTCCTGGCCTTTCTAGGGCATCTTATTTTCTTTTCTTTGACGCGATGCCACTTTCAGCACCGCATCAAAGAGGGGGAAAATGTAGACGTCCAAAATCGTCTTTATATTAATTTAATTAATATTCCCATAACATTATAGTTAATTTTAATTAATTATATTTGTTATATTCTTTTATCTATTTAATTAATATATTTAATTAAGTATGATTCACCTTCATAGTATATAAATCTTAATTTAAGTATTATTCTGCCTTTTAACGTATTAAATCACATTTATATACATTTTCCTCATTAAACCCTTTTAAATAAATTTATAATTTATTCCTCCATATGAAGAATTAAGTCATATGGAGGAATAAATTATAAATTTATTTAAAAGGGATTAATGAGGGAAATGTATATAAATGTGATTTAATACATTAAAAGGGGGAATAATATTTAAATTGAGATGTATATATTATGAAGGTGAATCATACTTAATTAAATATATTAATTAAATAGATAGAAGATTATAACAAATATAATTAATTAAAATAAACTATAATGTTATGGGAATATTAATTAAATTAATATAAGGAGATTTTGGACGTTTACATCGGCTACTTGATCATTACTTGATCAACATAGATTAGAAATGACATCTTACAATACATATATCAAACTTCTTGACCTAATTAGGGTTTTACAATATCTTACAAAACCTAAGATCAATGGTGTTATCTGTGTATCTCAGTGCATACTGTGTGCTCACTGTACACTACTTCTTGGTAAGGTCTGTCTGCTCAATAATCACTGCACTCGGTTAACTCTGCACATGATCAGTGCACTCGGTTAACTCTTCACTTTGGTGATCATACCGAGTGATCTGTTTATGACTCTTGTTATGGAGTGGGTATTTGAATGCCTGAATACTAATGAAAATCTTCAAAGCTCTTTTGGAGTAACATTCTCCCCCTTTGGCATTAGTATAAAAAACTTTTATATGTAGATGTAGTATACACACAACAACTATACATAGTTATTATACATAGTGACTCCCACTTTGTAAATTCTCGGTATATGCATATGTTTCCCCTTGATTATAGTTTCCCCCTTTACTATACATATATGCATATGTTTCCCCCTTTTTTTGAAATTAATGACAAAAAGAATAAACTCACAATTTTTCAAAAATGTTAGGATGGGCCTTCTGGATATTTTCCATTAACTTCTCCCATTCATCCTTTAGATGCTCAAGGGTCAAAAGCTCAAGGTTCAGTTGAGCATGCATATCATATATGCTCTCGGTAACTGATAGTTACGGGGTGGCAATCAAGTTCTTTTCCAGTGTCACATGCTTCTGTATCATAACCAAATGTGGTAGTAACATAGCATGTATCTCGGTTACCTGTTCTCTAATTTTGTCCTCTTCCTTTTTCAGATCAAGTATCAACTGCTGTGATTGTAGAACCTTGGTGTTATACATCTGCAATGCATGTTTCTCGGTTGAAATACTGTTAGCACTTTCTTTTAGATCTTCATCTAATTTCTTCATCTTTTTACTAATCTCAGTAGTGAAGTGATCTAATGTGCATAACTTCTGTAGAATTATAAGGGCTTCAACTATAACATTTTCTAAACTAGTTACAAATTCTGACAGAGTTACCTTGTTTACTGTCATTTCTTGGATGATCTTCTCAGTATTAATGACAAAAAGAATAAACTTACAATTTGTCAAAAATGTTAGGATGGCCCTTCTGGATATTTTCCATTAACTTCTCCCAGTCATCCTTTAGATGCTCAAGGGTCAAAAGCTCAAGGTTCAGTTGAGCATGCATATCATGTATGCTCTCGGTAACTAATAGTTACGGGGTGACAATCAAGTTCTTTTCCAGTGTCACATGCTTCTATATCATAACCAAATGTGGTAGTAACATAGCATGTATCTTGGTTACCTATTATTTGATTTTGTCCTCTTCCTTTTTCAGATCAAGTATCAACCGCTATGATTGTAGAACCTTGGCATTATGCATTTGCAATGCATGTTGCTCGGTTCAAAGACTGTTAGCACTTTCTTTTAGATCTTCATCTTTTTACTAAGCTTGGTAGTGAAGTGATCTAATGTAAATAATTTCTGTAGAATTATAAGGGCTTCAATTATAACATTTTCTAAACTAGTTACAAATTCTGACAGAGTTACCTTGTTTATTGCCACTGCTTGGATGATCTTCTCAGTAACCTTGTACTGAATTTTCTTTTCGGTGCACTCTTCTAATTTCTTCTTGGCATCAATTTCTGGATAGTTTATTGCCTCAGTGTGTAGTACAATTTGATCAATGATGGGGGTTGATTCATTGATAATTGTGTCAGGAACAAATTCCTGTAGAATCTCCTTTGCAACTTCTAGCACTTGTGCATTTTTATGTTCTTTCCTTAGTTTATCTTGTGCTTCCTTTCAGGTGCATAATTCACCATATTTCCTTAGTGATTCAGGATCAAATGTCTTTGGATCACAGTCGGGGATGTCTATAATTTCATCTAAAGTTACTGCATCCTTGCTCCCTTTCTTCTTTTTCATCTTCTTCCCTTGTACACTTGTTGAAGGAGATAGAGTTAGTGACAGTTAAGCCTTGTGATCAATTTTTGGATTTTGTGATTTGGTGGGTGTGATGCCTTGTAAAGGTGCCTCGGTAGCTGACCTGGTGTCAGTCGTAGTTGTATCTACTGTCATTTCTTCTTTATGTTCACTTTTGTTTGTAGCATCAGTGGTATCTTGAGGTGCATCACCTTGTGTTGTTGCTCCACTATGCTCAGTCTCTTTACCTTGTGTATCACCTGTTAGGGATTTTTCTTGCATGAACTATACTGCTTGAAATGTCTATTTGAATCTTGTTACCTCCTAATCCTGATTCACAGTTCAGAGACAAGAAAAGCCTAATTGCTAAGGACTAAACAATATCCTTCTTCGTTTTTGAGCTCCACAGATGCTCAGGCAGGTTTTACCTTATAAGATGACTGTCAACACAGTACTTAGATGTGGACACTGATTTGTCAGGTATTCTCTATTGAACGAACTTAATAAAATACCTTGCAGATGACCAAGCATAATCATATACAAGTTTTAACCATATAAATCATAATCTTAAATATGACAAAAACCAGTGATACAAGGATTTCAATCCTTCTTCCTTTTCTTTGTAG
>MU225848.1:1696032-1724742 GCA_018584345.1 Thuja plicata
TAACAGTTAGTCGCATGGTCGTGACTGTTATCTCTTAACCGTCTTTTTATCACCAGACCACGCGACTGAAGGTTAACCTTAACTGTTTGACTGTTCTGATCCAGCGATCACGCGACATGAAGAAAGGTGCAAGGTCGGAAGACATTTCGTTGACTTGCCTTTTCCTCATGCGATCACCCGACTGAGGTGGGTCCCTTTCATTCTTAAAGCTTCATAACACAATATCAAGCGACAACTCGACCAAAGGAAGATCGCTAAGTCTCGATACACTTAGAGAATATTCTATTTTTTCATGAGACTAAGCGACATAAGGCAAAAGCGAAGTCGGGATACGTTTTGGCATATTCGTTTTGATTCACGCGATCAAGCGACCTGACTTAAGCTTTCAAATAGCACATGCCTTGTGTGACTGAAAAAGGTAATGAATAAAAAGAAAGACATGGCTAAGGGTTTCAAAATACATTGTTCAACATTTAGCCTTAGGGTTTTTGCAGGGTTTTATCAAGATTTTGACATGGAATAGGCATGAAAACCTGCAAATTTTAGAGAGGAAACCAAGGAACAGGGCAAAACAGCAAAAACACGAAATACAACCAACATCACCCTTGTCTTCAGTTGTGTCTATGACCTACTCGTATGTCTTCTTTTGTGCTTCACTTTCAATGTCAATAGCTTTTACCAGAATGGGAATATTACCTGGTACCATAGCTCAGGAAACCTTTGTTGTATCTTCTTCATCTATGGTCTCGATAGCTCTGATTATCTCATCTTCTTTTTCCTTGTCATCAGGATCATTGATGTAACTAAAACCCTTTCTCACAACGCTAACTTCCCTTAGGGTCTACTATAGGTCTCTTCTCTAGCCTAACTTGGGTTCTTTACTAACCCTATCTTCCAAGGATGCTTACCTCAAGATCCTTCACCAATTCAGCTTGAGTACACCAACAAAGAAAACAAATCATTCTTCACATAGCCATATAGAGGTCCTCTTGCACCTCCTTCACTAAATGATCCAACATGTTCAAGATAAATCACATATGAAGAGGTAGGCTTCTAGATTCTCAATTGGATCTAATCCAATGCCTAAAAGCACAATCTTCAATCTAAGTCTAATCAGGATCAAAGAACCATAGCAAATTCACCCAAAATAGGGCTACAAGCAATTAGGCCTAATTAGGAACCTTTTACCAAATAAATTGAAATTATCCTTAACAAGATGGGAAACTAAATTTTGATTTTGACACCCTTTACATAGACCTAAATTTTTTTCTAGGTCTTTCCCTCCCAAATTGTCCGTATAGTGGGTTCCTACTTACAAGCCTAAATTTAAGTGTTTCCACTCAAACTGAGCATAGCCATCAAAATATTCATTTTCAACATGAAGAATACCTCACCAAAGATTACCATTGAATTTAGGGCTTCTTGACACATATGTCCTCCTCTCCACAAGCTTTGATTAAAGCAACCAATGCTTTCAATCCCTCCTATCACCTTTGTAACTCTTTATGATCCCTAGCCATGCATCTTTGGCTCGCCTAGGGCATCACTGCAAAAATAGCTCACTTTCCTTATAGGACCCATCCTTCACTATAAAATATGTACATGGAGTCATATTCCTAATCCCAAAGGCCTGTAGAGATTTCACAGTGGGAAGAGAAGCTATGACCCCATTTGTAGAAACTGCCTGGTTCAAACCAGTGCCAGTGCATAAATGAAAAATTTTTATACAAGGAAGGAAATATGAACCCAAAAAAAAAGTCACATGTAGAATCAATAATTTACACACACTATCTCATGCACCAAAGAAAATGCAGAGTTCAATCCATTAAACACCAAGATGTAAATAAAATGCTTAACTGTAACTAGTTTTTCAATAACACAGTCAGTACAAAGAATTTCCAAAATTATCCAACCCCATAAAAAGGTCAAGGGAGGCCTTATATAGTTGAGTAAGACCCTATCTTGAAATTTTCAAACAATTAGAAACCCAAATGCTCAAAGAGACATCATTGCAAAAAATGTTGTCAATGTTTTCAATGACAACATTGACAACTTTTACAACTTTTAGATTCTTGAATATAAACTTGGTCAAAAACTCAAGAAAATTAACCAAATTCATATCTAGGTTAATTAAAACATAAAATAAGTCTCCTAAATACTCCCTTGTCCAATTTTACCTCTAAATGCATAAATGCCACTTTCACAACATTGGCAACATGGACACAACTTGCCAAACTTAGACAACACTTGCAAAGAAGGTCACTAAGGACCTAATAAGGCCTCCTAATCTAACTCAACACACCCTAGGACCCAACTAGTCCCATTATTCTGCTAGTGGTTTGGCTAAGACCACTACAAGCCTAAAATCAAACAAGAATCCCTAGGTTACCATCTAGCCTTACCTAGGTGCTCCTGCACCATACTCCCCACAAATCAAAGTCATGTCACTCCTGTGGACAAAATGTCTTCAGAGATGCCCACATTCTTGAAGTCTATAGATGCAATCTAGGTTGCTTCTGATTCTGGCTTGTTCTTCCACTTGATGAGATGCTCCATGTATATGTTGTACCTTGTAGACTTCTTAACCCTTGAATCCAAAACCTTGTCTTCTTCTAGCTGTGGCTTGGGAGGTAATACATTAGGTTCAACATCACTCCTAACCCCTGGACTATTCTGGTTAATCTTAGGTAATGGCCCTTTGAATTTGATCAAGTCTTGGACATTAAAAATAGGAGATATGCTAAAATTTTAAGGTAGTTCTATCTTGTATGCATTAGCCCCATACTTGGCTATGATTTTGCAAGGTCCTACCCTCTTCATCTGAATTTTATTAAGCACACCCTTCTGCAACCTAGATTTGTTCAAATGAACCATCACATAGTCACATATCTCAAATTGAATGTCTCTCCTCTTTTCTTCTACCTTGGCCTTCAAATTTTGTGTATAGTCTTGTATGGTCTTCTTAACTTGTTCTTGGATCTCCTTCATGGTTTGAGTGAAGTCCTTAGCATGACCACTGCTATACTCCATGCCTCCAAGATCTCTAAGCTCACACAAACCCATTGGGTGCATCCCATAAACAACTTCAAATGAGCTTCTCCCTATTTTTCTATTCTTACTATCATTATAGGCATACTCTTCTTGGGGAATGACCACATCCCATCTCTGACCATACTCTTTAGTGAGGCACCTTAATAGGTTACCCAAGACTCTGTTGACCACCTTAGTTTGGCCATCTGTCTAAGGATGGCAGGATGAACCAAAAGAAATATTAGTACCCAATCTATTTCACAATGTTCTCCAGAAATGGCTCATAAATTTGACATCCCTATTTGATACAATTCTTAGGAGCAAACCATGGATTCTCACAATCTCCTTAAAGAACAAATATGCTATATAACTAGCATCATGAGCAGTCTTGCAAGGTATAAAATGACCCATTTTACTAAATCTTTCAACCACAACATAGATGCTATCATATCCATGTTTTGTCTTGGGTAAACCCACTATGAATTCCATGCTCACACACTCCCATGGTCTATTTGGGACTGGTAAGGGTTGGTACAAAACTGCATTGCTTATCCCTCCTTTGGCTTTCATGCACACTACACATTGCTACACATACTTAGTCACATCTCTTACCAACTTTGGCCAATGGTAAAACCTTTATACAAGCTCCAAGGTTTTGTACACACCAAAATAGCCACTCAAGCTCCCATTATGCTTCTCTTGTATGATATTCTCTCTCATTGAACCCCTTGGTACACATAACTAATTACCCTTAAATAACAGTCCATTTTGAAAAGTATAATAAGAAAAATTTCTATGGAAATGATTATGAAAATCAACAGACACCTTGTAGGCTTCAACAAAGTCTTCATCTTCCTTATAGAGATATTTGAAACTCTCTATCCCAATGCTATTCAACTGAACTTCTTGAACAGTCTACAACCTCCTACTCAGTGCATCTGCAACCTTGTTCAATTGCCCCTTCTTGTGCTTAATTTGTGAATGTGAATGCTTGAAGGTATTCCATCCACTTTAGGTGTCTTATTCTTAGTTTCTCTTGGGTATTGATATAGCTAAGGGCTTGGTTGTCAGTAAACACTACAAATTCCTTGGGTAGTAAGTAATGCCTCCACTTTCTAAGTGACTGAACTAAGGTATACAATTCCAAGTCATAAGAAGAGTAATTCTTCTTGGCTTCATTTGATTTTTCACTAAAGAAGGCTATTGGCCTACCTTCTTGACTTAACACACCCCCTACTACCATACCAGTTGCATCACACTCTATTGTAAACAATTTTTCAAAGCTAGGTAATTTTAGGACACATTGTGTTGCTACTTGCTTCTTCAAAATTTCAAAGGCTTTATCTACTTCTAAGTTCCACCTAAACTTGGTTTTTACCCCATCCTTGATGGTATCTAACAATGGTGCACAAATACCACTGAAATCCCTAATAAATTTCCTATAAAATTGGGCTAACCCATGGAAAATTCTTACCTCAGTTGTTGTGGTAGGTGGTGGCCAGTGTAGGATAGCTGAAAATTTGTCTTGATCCATCTTCAAAGACCCCTTGGACACTACAAAGCCCAAGTACACAAGTTATTTCTTTAAAAACTCACACTTCTCAAGATTGATGGCTAACTTTTCTTCAAGTAATCTCTGCAATATAGTCTCTACATTCTTGATATGCTCCTCTCTTATTTTGCTAAAAATCAGTATATCATCAAGATATACCACTACAAACTTCCCTGTGTAGTCCTTTAGCACTTCATTCATGAGCCTCATGAATGTTCTTGGAGAATTTGTGAGCCCAAATGGCATCACAAGCCATTCTTACAGCCCATCTGTGGTCTTGAATGCCATTTTCCGTTCATCTCCTTCCTTCACCCTAATTTTGTGATAGCCACTTTTTAAATCTAGCTTAGTGAAGTACATTGACCCTACAAGACAGTCCATTAAGTATTCAATTCTAGGTATGGGGAATCTATACCTTATTGTAATTCTATTTATGGCCCTTGAGTCTCTACAAAGTCTCCATTTTCCTCCCTTCTTGGATGCCAACACAACTGGGACTACATAAGGGCTAATACTCTTCTTGATCAGTCCTTAATCCAAGAGTTCTTGCACTTTCCTTGTCACTTCCAAGTTTTGATCAGGGGTAAGCTTATAAGCTACCTTATTAGACAAAGATGCACCAAGTACAAAGTCTATCTGATGGCTTATCACTCTTCTAGGAGGTAAAGTTGTAGGAGTTCCATCACTTACTATATATTTATAATTCACAAGAAATTCTTGAATCTCTGATGGTAAGGGCTCCTTGATAGGCTTCTCTTCTTCCTTGGGCTTTAGAAAAATAACATATCCTTCATTGCCTTCATCCTTAAGGTCTTTGACAAAATCCTTTCCACTACACAACAAAATGCTAGGAGTCTTGGGCTGTGGCTCATCCTCTTCCAAAAGAGACTGAATCTTGAAAGTTCTGCCTCCTTTCTTGAATGTTATGGAATCCTCCTTCCCATCATACACCAACCCACTGTCATATTGCCAAGGCCTTCCTAACAGTAAATGGAAAGCATCCATTGGTAAGATGTCACACAGTAACTTGTCCTTATAGACTGCTATAGAAAACTCAACCCAAGTTTGTTAATTCACCAACACACTTTGGCCTTTATTTAACCATGTCACCTTGTAAGGATTTATATGAGGTACTTTGGTTAGCTTGTGTTTGTTTACTGCCTCCTCTGATATGATGTTATCTATGGAACCAGAATCCATAATCACTTCACAAACCTGTCCAAGGTTCTTGCATCTTATCCTAAACAAAGCCGTCCTATGCTTGGGTTTGTCTTTGACTGGTTATCTTATCAACACTCTCCTAAACATGAGATTTTCTCCCATTTCTGAGTCTATATGATCAATTTCAGGTGCCTTGACACATGAGGTTTCCTCATGAGCATATGCAACTCTCTTGTCATTTTTTGAAGTAGTAGGTTTCTTAGGGCATCTATATGTCAGGTGGCCTAATTTATCACAGTTGTAACACTTCATACTCGTAAAGTATGAGTTTCTTCTTCCTGACCCTCTTCCTCTGCAAGGGCCTCCTTGACTACCCCTACCTCTAGTATAACCCCCTGTTGGAGTGGTTTCATTGTTATGCTCTGTCAATTTGGTTTCACCTTGGTTTCTTTGATCATTTCTTCTGCCTTGATAACCTCCTCTTTGACCCCGTTGGTCTCTTCCTCTACCTCTGCTTTTGAAGTTAGAGTCACCTTTCTTTTGATTCTTTTCCTCCACCTTTAGAGAAAGTTGATGACACCTTTGAATTGTATTTGGTGTCAATAGACTAATCTCTTCTTGGATGTTCCACTTTAAACCACCCTAGTACCATGCCACCTTTATTGATTCTTCTTCTTGCTGCCTGGACCTAAGACACAAAATCTGAAACTCCTCTGTGTAAGAGTCTACATCCATGTCTTTTTGCTTTAGAGTTTTCCTTTTCCTATGGAGTTTAATCTCATAGTCCTCTGGCAAATAATTTTCTTTTATCTTGGTTACCATTTCATTCCAATTTTCTATAGGTTTCTTTCCCATTATAATCCTCTCATCTTGAAGATACTTCCACCAGGTTAGTGCTGACCCTCTGAGTCTTGACTTGGCCACCTTGAGCTTTTGTGCCTCTATCACACCTTCACATTCAAAATGGTTCTCCATTATTTCAATCCAATCCATCACTGCTTCAATGTCCATCTTCCCACTAAACATGGGTACACCTTACAATGCCTTGCCACCTAGTGCTTTGATTTCCTTCAAGAATGGTTCTTCATTCATTGGAGGGTCTGGTTCAGGTATGAAATCCTCTTCATCTATTTTATTCTTGCTTCTATCCTTACCTTCTAGGTCTTTTTTCCTAGCTACATCAGAAGCTTCTTATAGCCTTATCTTCATTCATTCTATGGCTTCTTCAAGGAGTCTATTCCTATCCTTTTTCTCATCCACCTCTTTAGCTAGCTCTACATTAGTCACCATGTTTAACTCTCCCACTGATTCACCAGTAGCTACAAACATACAACACTTCCCCAAATCTTTAACTTTCTCTGATACCAATCTGATGTAACTACAAGCCTTTCTCACAACCCTAACTTCCCTAAGGGTCTACTATAGGCCTATTCCCTAGCCTAACTTGGTTTCTTTACTAACCCTAGCTTCCAAGGATGCTTACCTCAAGATCCTTCACCAATTCAGCTTGAGTACACCAACAAAGATAACAAATCATTCTTCACATAGCCATATAGAGGTCTTCTTGCACCTCCTTCACTAAATGATCCAACATGTTCAAGATCAATCACATATGAAGAGGTAGGCTTCTAGCTTCTCAATTGGATCCAATCCAATACCTACAAACACATTATGCAATCTAACTCTAATCGGGTTCAAAGAACCATAGAAAATTCACCCAAAACAAGGCTACAAGCAATTAGGCATAATTAGGCACCTTTTACCAAATAACTTGAAATTATCCTTAACAAGATGGGAAGCTAACTTTTGATTCTGACACCCTTTACAAAGACCTAAAAGATTTTCTAGGTCTTGCCCTCCCAAACTGTCTGTACAGTGGGTTCCTACTTACAAGCCTAAATTTAAGGGTTTCCACTCAAACTAAGAATAGCCATCAGAATATTCATTTTCAACATGAATAATCCCTCACCAAATCTTCCCATTGAATTTGGGGCTTCTTGATACATATGTCCTCCTCTCCACAAGCTTTGATTGAAGAAACTAATTCTTTCAATCCCTCCTTTCACCTCTGTAACTCTTTGTGATCACTAACACTGCAAAAATATTTGTCTTACCTTCCAGGACCCATCCTTCACTATAAAATATGTACATGGAGTCATCTTCCTAATCCCAAAGTCCTGTAGAGATTCCACAGTGGGAAGAGAAGCTATGACCCCATTTGTAGAAACTGCCTGGTTCAAAACAGTGCCAGTACATAAATGATTTTTTTTTATAAAAGCAAGGAAATATGAACAAAAACACAAACTAATCACATGTAGAATCAATAATTTACACAAACTATCTCATGCACCAAAGAAAATGCAGAGTTCAATCCATTAAACACCAAGATGTAAAGAAAATGCTTAACTGTAACTGGTTTTTCAATAACATAGTTCATACACAAAATTTCCAAAATTATCCAACCCCATAAAAAGGTTGAGGGAGGACTTATATATTTTACCAAGACCCTATCTCAATGGTTTCAGATAGTTAGAAACCCAAATGCTCGAAGAGACATCATTGCAAGAAATGTTGTCAATGTTGTTAATGACAACATTGACAACTTTTACAACTTTTGGATTCTTGAATATAAACTTGGTCAAAAAATCAATAAACTTAACCAAATGCATATCTAGGCTAAGTAAAACATAAAATAAGTCTCCTAAACACTCCCTTGTCCAATTTGACCTCTAAATGCATAAATACCACTTTCACAACATTGGCAACATGGACACAACTTGCCAAACTTAGACAACACTTGCAAAGAAGGTCACTAAGGACCTAATAATGCCTCCTAATCTAACTCAACACAACGTAGGACCCAAATAGTCCCATTATTCCAATAGTGGTTTGGCTAAGACCACTACAAGCTAAAAATCAAACAAGAAGCCCTAGGTTACCATCTAGCGTTACCTAGGTGCTCCTGCACCAATCACCTTCAGTTATGTCATTTATTGTGATATCTAGATGATTAAGATTAGTCAATAGTTCAGGTATTCTATCCAATACATTATCAACTGCTACATCATCAATATTTATTGGTTTTGTGCTCATTTGATGTCCCTTAGTGTTGACTATAGATGCAATGTCCTTTGCTTCCTCGGTTTCACCTGTTTGACATAGTAGATATTTCCAAATCCTGGTGCTTTCTTCATCAACTTCCTTCAAATTTCCTTGGAGTATATTCAATGTTCATGCTTTCTTAGGAAATTTATTGGCATACTATTGCATAATACCATTAATTTTTTCTACAGTGCAATCAACCTTAAGTAGAGTGAGAGTTGCCTCTCTCATCTATTTCTTGGTGTTGAGTGCATAAGTCCATATGGCTGAGATTTTATCATATAATTCTTGTGGAATGTAAGTAGAAAATTCAATAGGGACTTGTTTGAAATTGATCATCATACCTATGATAGCTTCTTCAAGTTTATCCTTATTCTGGGTAGTCAGATTTGCATAAGTGTGTATCTTAGGATGTCCTAACCGTCTGGTTGTTCTAATTTCTTCAACAATTTCACCAATAGTCTTCGGTGCTTTGTTATTCACAACCTTAAATTGATTAGTATTTTTATCAGAATCATCCTTGTCATCCTTATTCCTTACATATTTCTTTCTCTATCTCGGTGAGCTGTGGTCTTCTGTTTCCTTATCTGATAAGTAAATTTTGATGATAGCCTTGTAATCTTAGCAACTCCCTTCTTCAAAGGTGGTGAATCTGGTGTCACCAATTGTGATCTTGTCCTTGGTGGAGACTCAGTATTTATGAATTTTCCATTTTTGGCCTTAGGTGCCTTAACGTGTACTTCATCAGACTCGGTGGCATCAACATCTTGTTCAGGTTCTTCATCTTTTCTGACTGAATTCTTCTCCTTGATATCATCAACTGACTTATCCAGTTCTTCATCAGTGATAGTAAATTTGCATTTCAGGGTCTTAACAATCTTGGTCTTCTTCCGAATTATATTTTCAACTTGTAATCCAATTGATATTTTGGTCTTAGCTTCCTCAAATGTGCCAAATCTCATGGTAGATTTGTCAACTGGCTCATTTAGTAACTTCTCTCTAGATTTGGAAGCTAAATCAATATCTAGTTCATATTCCATCAGAGGTAGCCATGCTATCCTTGGTTGTACTACCTTGATAAGAGTAATTTTAGTGTCAAATACAAAACAAATTTCATTCTTGTATTTCTCTACCAACTACATTGGTATTCTGGATCTATTTTCCATCCTTGCTTTGAACTTTACAAAATATTCATTCACAATAGGTTCAAAGTTTTTCTCTAGACTTGTAATAAAGTCACCGAGTTGTAGTGTAATCGGTTGGTTTCTCTTCCATTTCACATTACCGACAGATGGAAAAAATTTCTACAGATAGAAGAATGTACATAATAAGAGAGAACCAAACTTACACATATTATATTTGGCTGATCAGATTGTTCTCATGTTCTCTTCAAGTTGTCTCTACAACAACTCAGCTAGGTCAAGTTGTAAACCCTTCCTTAAAATCTGGTATGCTATGTCAACAACTCCACATGCAACACGGTTAGGTCTTGTTGACTGGAATATCTTGTATCTAATAATATACACACAAAACCTAAGTTCAGGATCACCGATGGAGTTGATCCGTAGACCTATACCATCCCACTCACCTCCTGTAAGATTTTTGATCTCAATTTTAGGTGGGTACCTTAGGGATTTTGATTTATCCATTGTAGGATACCCGGTTATTTCATGTATTACATCCTTTCTGATATTTTTTGGTTCATCTAGCCAAAGATTTTCATTGTGAACTCGGCTCAGTACAATGTGGATCCATTCAGTTTTGAATTCCTTCAATAAATTTAGGGTATTGGTTAACCCTTTGACCTCCAGATGCTTATGATCATATTTTAGTTTACCATCTGTGCAAAGTGACTGGTATGTCAATATAAGCTCAAAATCCCTTATTTCACCGATCTTGCAGTGAATGTATGCTCGAACATTTTGAACTAACAAAACCCTATGCGGTATCATAGAGAACGTGCCTTTGTCATCAGGTTGGGCTGCAACCTGATGATGTATCTTATAATTTGGTTCAGTGCAAGTACAATTCTTTACAAGAACTACCTTTTTCTCTTTATCCATCTTTTCCTTCATAGTTCACGATGAGGATGTCATTGATTTCGATTTAGGGCTTCCACAAAAGTACTCAAAGTAACTCAGTAAGTGCAAATGTGTACTGCTCTAGCCTTTAACTGCTTGAAATATACTTAGAATCTCTGCAAAAATCCTTTGAAATGCTCTGCTATATATTCTCTCTTAGTTTCTCTGCTCTGCTCTATGATCGTTGTGTGAACAATTGAGTTCACCTCAATTGAATTTATACTAAATGCTTTTAGTTAGCGCAATAAATGCTCATCACCAATCACTCGGTAGACAAACACAGTACTCAGTTAATACTAATGATACTTCAGCTCAGTGAGTATACCAAATGCTTGATTGCCTTAGAAACATGGTTCTCTCACACATATTTACCGACTAGCATTACTAACTCGGTATAGATTAACCGACTCAACTAGATCAAAGTAATCAAAAATATAATACCATAGTGCATCTTAATTCATGCTAATTTGGCATTTGTACAATGAATATAGGAACTAATGTAAGATATATCATTGCAAAACATAGTTCCATACCTGCTTGTATTGCTCAGGTGGAGACGGTGGAACCACCTAATCTATCGGATGAGGTGTCACTGACTTTAGTTCTTTGTCCAGAATTATCATTTGTTTCTCTCCTCCACATTTTATTTTTTTATCCTTATGATTTCTTTGATTGTATTTCCCTTTCCATAAGTATTTATTATGTCTGCACAATCTTTGCTTAAATGACCGACCTTGTGGCATTGTGAGAAAGCCATATAGAGTTTGACCAATTCCTATACCTAGTTCTCCATTGTCTCATATATTTTTATGCTATATGTCCATATTTACCACATGATGTGAAACTACCCCAAGTGTTGTAATCCCAAGCATAAGCATTACCTTTTCTTCTCAGTTGATTTTCTTTTTCTTCTCCTTTAGGTTTCTAGATTTGCTTTGGATTAGTCCTACATGCTTGTGATGTGTGACCATACATGTTGCAAGTTCAAAAATATTTATCCATGTAGGGTTTCTTCTGTGGTTTGTTCCACTTGGCTCTACATTTATGTTCTTGATGTCCATGCTTATTACAGTTATAGCGATTTCCATTGAATTTAGGAGAGTTTATAGAAATACCTTTTTATTTTCTTCTGCAAACATTTGATGTGTGTTCTAGTTTTTCATAGTGATGGAAAGAGGGTTTCTTAGGCTTTGGATTTGAATTTACATTCCTTTGTTAATATTTATTTGATGATTCACCTTTCTTGATATACCCTCTATGATAGTTTAGAAATTCATCCATTCTCTTAAGCACCTCATTATGTTGTTGTAGAATCTTCATTTCATTTCTTAGTTTTTCATTCTCTTATTTAAATACACCAATGTCTTCTAGTTTTCTAGCAAGCTCAATATTCACTTGGTTTTCCTCATGACTCATAGAAACCACTTGATTCGTGATCTCAAAGTAATGTTAAGAAAGTATCATTATTTTAGATTCTTTTTCTTGTAAATTTTCAGTCATTTTCCTTCTGTCATCAACAACCATGTTTCTATCTTATTCAGCTTTCTTTGCATCGTTCAAGAATTCAACCATTCTAACCATTTGTGTATCTTGACCGATCTGTAGTGCTGTCACTTGTTCAGTAAGTTGTTGATTTCTCTTAGATGGCTTTGATATTATTCCTTTAGATGTATCTGATATGCTACCAGATTCAGATCCAGATGTGTCAAATGGTTCATTAATCTCTTCTTCCTGATAATCAGTCTCACGAAAGAGAAGTGCCATGTCCTTTCTCTTAATTTACATCCCCCTAAAATTCTCCTTGGCTTCTTTTTATTGTTCAACATAGATATGCAACTGTAACTTCTGATTTTTCAATAGTTTTATCAAGTGTATATCTTTCCATTGTAAGATCTTTTCTCTTTAGTGAGTAATCTTTCCAAATAGGAGAAATAGCTCTGATACCAATTGTCAGGATAATAGAAAGGTGTGTACTGAGAGGGGAGAGGTGAATTAGTACCCTTAAAAACTTTCAAACAAATCTTTGTAACCAAATGTTTTGTTATAACTAACTGAGTAGATAACACTCACCAAACATATAATGCCACTGTTGAAATATAAATGCATGTAATGTAAACAATAAACATACATGAAATTTAAGTACACATGATACTAGTATTTTGGTATCACAAAAAACCCCTGTTAGAAGGTAAACATTGTGGTGGGGATGAAACCCACAAAAATTCACTACTATAGTAAATGAAGTCACCTGTTAAAGCTTACAAAGATTGATCACTTCTGGTGACCTTAACCTATTGGGAGTAACAATAAGATCGATTAGATCTACCTTGTGTTAGGATTTAGCAACACAAAGTATGTGTGCACTCTGTTAAGAGATTTATACAAAGACAGTTAAGTCTACTTTGTTAAGAGATTTTGGGGTCTATTACAATTATTAGAGAGTAACAAAATTGTGATCTGAACAAATACAATTTGAATATTGTTAATATAGATCCTTTAAGTGCATATAAATCTATCACCTTACTGTGAATGATAATAACCTTTGCTCTAATCGGTAGCCTTGCCTATGTTCTAAAAACTTAATGCTTCAATGTAGTCATTGTCTTAAAACTATGTTTGATCTCTGATGTCCATAGTATGGTGGCTACTTGACCATTACTTTATCAATATACATTACAAATGACATCTTTACATTACATATATCAAAATTCTTTACCTAATTAGGGTTTTACAATATCTTACATAACCTAAGGTCAACGGTGTACAACATTTATCTTGATCATCTAAACATAGGAGATATAAACAATTAATGTTGTGAATCCATAATTAATGTTCTCCTCGATCATTGTAAACCGTTATCTAGCTTAGGAAATTTTTTTTACCTAGATTGATGTGCCATTATAAAATTTTATGTGACCACTGGTTTACTTGGTAAACACTGTCTCTCGGTGCTTGGTGTTCTCTGTGTATATTGGTGCATACTATGTGCTTAGTGTACACTGCTGCTCAGTAAGGTGTGTCTTCTTGATAATCACTACACTTGGTTAACTCTGCACATGATCAGTGCACTCAGTTAACTCTGCATGTGATTAGTGCACTCACTACACTCGGTTAACTATGCACATGATCAGTGCACTCAGTTAACTCTGCACTTCAGTGATCATATCGACTGATCTGTCTGTGACTCTTGTTACCGAATGGGTATTTGAATGCCTGAATACTAATGAAAATATTCAAAGCTCTTTTGGAGTAACAAGACTATGTACTGTAATGTTGTAATAAGCTCCTAACATGACTAAATCTTTTAACATGGATACTATAATCTTAGTACATCATTTGTGGGTGCTAATTCCCATTGGGTTTTTACCTTTAATAGGGTTTCCTCTACAACAAAGAATTTTGTTATTGTGTTGGAATTTACTGTGTTATCATTTGAATTGTAATTTTGGTTTATAAAGTTTAATGTTTAATAATCTATCTCACAACTGATTCACCCCCCTCTCAATTGTGCTTGTGGGATGTTATTCCTAAAAATTGGTATCAGAGCTACTGGTCCTTAGAGAGAAAGCTTAACAGCTTGAGGTGATCTTGAAGATGATTTACTATAGGAAGGATAGTCTAAAATTTGATCTTGAAACTTTGATAGTTGGAAGAACAAGATGAGAACATATTTTCTATGTTTGGGAATTGACTACTGGATGATCATGAAAAGAAAGGAAAATATAAAGACTGGGGATGAATTGGATAAATCTAGTGAAGATGAAAATAAGTCATTTTCATGTAACATGGTCACAAGGGAATCATTGATCAGTGGACTTTTTGAAGGTGAATTCATAGAAGTAAAAGATTTAGATTCTGCACATGAAATTTGGACAAGATTGGAAGCACTGGATGAAAGAGATAAGTTTACAAAATAGGTGAAGCTACAAAATTGGAAGACAAAGATGGAATCATTGAAAATGAAAGATGATGAGAACATTAGGGCATATGCACAGAGAATTACTAAAGTGGTTACTGGCATAAAAAAATCTAGAGGTACTTATAGTGAGGAAGAAGTGATTGTGAAGATTCTCAGATCTTTGACACCTACATACAAAACTAAAGTACAGGCTATAGACAAGATTATACCTTTGAATTTGAACTTAAATAGAGAGATGTTGATTGGAAAGATAACTACTTTTGAGGCCACAGAATTGAGAGATTATTTACCTAAAGTTGAGTCAGCATTCAAGGCAACTGTGCATAGAAACAAAAATACCTTATCTGGAATTGCGAGCACCAACAATAGTGACTTGAGAGAAGAACTTGGAGACTATGCTGATGAATGAAAACAAATATAGGAAGAATAAAAAAGCTAGATGAAGTGCTATCCCTGATCACTAGAAGAGAAAAGATAGGTAAGGGAAAATTTGAAGGCAAGTTACCTTTGAAATATTTCTCATGTAACAAGATTGGTCATTTTGCATCTTGATGTCCTACAAGGGTTCCAAAACACCAACCTAAGTTTTACAAATCAAAGTATTCAAAAGACAAGGAATGTTATTATTCTAGTGAAGGTGTTTCTGATGATGATACTGTTGACTATAATGAAATTGTATTTATTACTATTAAGGATGATGAACCTATACATGAAGAAAAGCCTTAGTATCTCGTGTTGAAAAGAAATCTGAATGGGTTATAGATAGTGGTTGTTCACATCATATGACTGGAGATATAAACAAGTATGTTAGTCTAAAAATATATGATGGTGGTGTTGTTAGATTTGGTGAAAATACTCCTAAGCTTATCATTGGAGTTGGATCTATTTCTCTGGATGGAAATACTAATACTGACAATGTTCTTCTTGTTGATGGACTTAAGCATAATCTGTTGAGTGTTGGAAAGCTAGTGGACAAAGGTTATCAACTGAAACTCATTGATGGGAAATTATCTATCAGAAGTAAATAAGGAGACTTAATCACATCTGATACTAAATCTAAAGGTAATTTATTTGATTTGAATACATCTGAGGCTTCTTTTTTTATTGCAAAGGTTGATGAAAGTTGGTTATGGCATAGAAGATTTTGTGATGTTAACTTTGATAATATTGTGAAGACGAGTATGACTAATGTTGTAAGAGATCTACCTAAGATTGTGAAACCATCTAACACTATGTGTAGAGAGTGTGTTATGGTGAAGCAAACTAGAAGCAATTCTTATTCAGCAAAAGGGAAGTTGGATCTAGTACATACAGATCTTTGTGGTCCTACAAGAGAAAGATCTTATTATGGTGAAAGGTATTTTATAATTTTTGTTGATGACTTTTCTAGAATTACGTGGGTTACATATTTAAGAGAGAAGTCTGAGGCATTTGACAAATTCAAGATATTCAAAGAAAAATTTGAGAATGAACAAGGTTTCAAGATAAAATGTATGAGATCAGATAGAGATGATGAGTTTACTTTAGATTTATTTAATACCTACTATGAAGAGCATGAAATATTCAGACAAACATCTGCTCCTAGGACACCACAACAAAATGGGATAGCAGAGTGAAGAAACAAAACAATATTAGATGTTGCAAGAACTATGTTGCTGGAAGGAATTGTATCATATGTTCATTAGAGAGAAGCTGTTGGTACTTTAGTGTACACCTTGAACATAATTTAGATCAGAGAAGGTACAAGTAAGACTCCTTATGAATTATGGTTTGATCATACTCCTAATATAAAATATTTTAGAATATTTGGAAGTAAATGTTATATCAAAAGAGATGATGAGATAGGGAAGTTTGATGCTAGAAATGATGAAGGTATCTTATTTGATTATTATACTAAGAGAAAAGAATATAAATGTTTCAATCTAAGATTGAGGAAGTTGATTGAAAGTGCTAATGTGAGGATAGATGAAAAGTTTTAGGTTCAGGAAAGAATGTATGACTATGGACAGATTGCAGAGATAAAAGAGGCCACTGCTGATCCTACAGAACCTTTGGAGATTGATGATGAGATCGAAGATGAATCAATTGATCTTACTAAGACTTTGAGGTATGTTAAGAAGAACCATCCTGAAAATCAAATCATTGGTAATGCAAGTAAAGGAATGATGACAAGATCAAAATTAAGAGATGAAATTTGTTTGATTTCTCAAGTTGAACCGAAAACTATTGATGAAGCATGTAGAGATGAATCTTGGACTAAAGCTATGCAGGAAGAACTAGAACAGATAAAGAAAAACAATACTTGGGAATTGGTTCCAAGACCTAAAACCAAATATGTCATAGGAACTAAATGGGTTTTTAGAAAAAAAATTGATGAGGAAGGAACAATGGTAAGAAATAAGGCTAGACTAGTTTGTAAAGGCTACTCGCAACAAGAAGGCATAGACTTTGAACAAACATTTTCTCCTATTACTAGGTTGGAAGTTGTGAGATTATTTCTTGCTTATGCTGCACACAAATTGACTTTAAAGTATATCAAATGGATGTGAAATCTACATTCTTGAATGAAGATTTGGAAGAAGAAGTATACATAGAGCAACCTGATGGATTTCCTTTGACAGAAGATGAAGACATGGTTTGTAAGTTGAAGAAAGAATTCTATGGACTGAAACAAGCACTGAGAGCATGGTATGCAAGACTTGACAAGTATCTAAATCATCTTGGTTTCAGAAAAGGTAATTCAGATAATAATTTATATTTAAGAACTGGTGAAGATGGAATCTTAATCATAGAAGTTTTTGTTGATGATTTCATTTTTGTAGGTACTGATAAAATGAGTACAAAGTTCTCTAAAGAAATGGAAGATGAATTTGAAATGTCAATGATTGGTGAGATGAAATTTTGTTTTGGTTTGCAAATTAATCAGAATAAGAATGGTATTTTTATATCTCAGACCAAGTACCTTAAGGAAATGTTGAAGAAGTTTGGAATGAAAGATTGTAAACCTGTTAGAACAACCATGGTGACTAGTTATAAACCTACTAGTAATGATGAAACTCAGTATTTTTTAGACAAAGTACAGATATATGATTGGAGGTCTACAATATCTATCTCACACCAGACCAAATATTTCCAATGTAGTTGGAATTGTGGAAAGATATCAGGTAGATCCTAAAGAGACACACCTTGCTGCTGTGAAAAGAATTTTCAGATACTTGAAAGGAACATTAGAATATGGATTATGGTATGAAAAACCATATGACTTTATTTTACAGGCTTATATTAATGCTGATTGGGAAGGTAATGTGGATGATAGAAAGAGTACAAGTGGTGGAGCATTTTTCCTTGGGAAAAGGCTGGTTTCATGGTTAAGTAAGAAGCAGGACTGTATTGCTCAGTCTACTACTAAATCTGAGTATGTTGTTGTTGCTATAAATTGTACACAAGTTGTTTGGATGAAACAAATGTTGAAGGACATTGGAATAATTTTTGAAGAGCCAGTGGTTATCCATTATGATAACACTATCATAGTGAATATGTCAAAGCATCCTATAATGCATTCAAAGAATAAACATATTCTATTAAGTATCATTTCTTGAGAGATAAGGTAGTAGAGAAAGAGATTAGACTGGAGTATATTAGCACAAAGGAACATATAGAAGATATATTTACAAAAACTTTTCCAAAGATTCTTTTGAGTATCTCTGAAGCATTCTTGGGGTAAGAGCCCCTCCTTGTGGTAATTAGTTGATATAGACATGCATCATTCTAGTGGATTTTAGAGCTATATCATTTTTTGGGCTTGATGTATGGATCTACTCCTCAAGGGGAGTGATCGCAGGAACACTATAGAGCACATTTGGGTATTTTGCACGTGGCTGTTAGACATGAAGATTTGAAAAAGATACACCTTACAGAAGATTGAAGATGAGTTATGACACCCTTTTCCATTGTTACCAAAGGGGGAAAGATTTCTTGTGAAAATCCCTACTGCTTTAGGGAGATTTGTGTTGAGGATATTGAGAAGATTGTATTGAGAGAGAATACTTTTGGGTTGATGGATTTTTCCATATGTTTCCATCAATGCCAAAGGGGGATATTGTTGGATGATATCAGAATTGGGTACTATTGATGCTGTTGGCATTCATGTTTTGTTACCGATGTCAACATATGTTTTTGTGGAGTGAACAAACTGGTTATTACTATTGTATGATGAATGATAGAAGTATATGGACACTGTACAGATGAATCAGAATGAAGATGAGGATATGAAGAAGGATGAGTGTTGACCTTATTCCTAAGGTCACTTGGCTTAATATTTCATATTGGGGATGTTACAAATGTTTTAGTGAAGACTGGTTTCTAGAGTGTGACTGTGATGCTTGATAAAGCGAGTCTATAAGTTTTAGGGATATCTTACAGGTGATGATGATTCAAGCTATGTGAGATTAAGAGATGAAAGAAGGCATATTGAGGAATTTTTTTTGTTGATCACAAGTCATGTGATTGTTGGTGACGTCAGTTGTGGCGTGTATTCTGGAGAAGACCTATTTGGGGCCAAGTTCAAAGATGTAGCGTGCATTATGGATTGCGATCGTGGATTGAGGATCTTGGCTTATATATGATGTATTGTAATTGATGTTTATTTGTTTTAGGTACCTTGTGTATCTAAGCAAGGAGTTAAATAATTATTTGTATATTGGGAAAGCTTAATTGGCCGACCTAATCAATTATTGTAATAGGGAATATATGAGAGATATTTTCTTTTGAAAATATGTGATAGTGAAATAATGAGAAGGTAATTGAAAAGACAGAGAAGTGTGGAAGCTGCAAAGCTTGACTGGCTGTTAGATGTAGAGAAGAGTTTGTGATTGTAATACTTCATTAGAACTGACCAAGCAAAGATAGTTTCTATTAGACAGTTCACTGGATTGTATATTTCTTATATATACTTGTTCAGATTTTTAATCCTTGAGGGTGGCTTTAACCTTCTTTGGGCAGTGAGCATAGTGTTACTCTTGACTCCTAACAGGGTATGTCCTTTAATAAGGACTATGTAATATAAAGTTTAAATAAGCTCCTAACAGTGCTAAATATTTTAATAGGGGTACTATACTCTTAGTACATCATTTTGTGGGTGCTAATTCCCACCGGGGTTTTACCTTTTACAGGGTTTCCTTGAGAACAAAGGATTGTGTTGGCATTTACTGTGTTATCATTTAAATTGCAGTTTTGGTTTATAAAGTTTAATGTTTAATAATCTATCTCACAACTGATTCACCCCCCCCCCCCTCTTAGTTGTGCTTGTGGACTATTATTCCTAACATATCTTTGGTACTATTTTGTTTCACTTATTAGTGACATGCCTCTCAAAGCTATGAACTTAAGAAGTTTGTCCCTTGGAGGCAACTATATTCACATGGATGCTTGTTACACACTACCCCAAAAGCAATCATCATTGTTTCATTCACCCAAGAATAATGTTGGTAGAATTTGATAAGGGTGTCATATGGACTTAGGGATTTTAAATCTTAAATCTTATTAGTTAATTCCTTCTCCAAATCCTAGAGTGCATGAGGTTATGAAAGAGAGAATTTTAATGATGCACAAAGTAATGGAAGTCAATCTATATGTTAAATTTATAGAAAGACCATATAAAGAGGAAATGAATAACTTGAGGCTTCTCCTTTAACTTGTAAATATAGGATATTTATTAATTAGAAAAAGAAATAGTCCATATGAAATTAAAAGAGATACAATATTATTGCAACATGATATTAAGTGATTGTAAAAATCTGAAAATTTAATTTATACAATAATAAAAAAATAATCATACAAAATTCTAATTATAGGTATTTTATCTTATGCTTAATTATACAAACTTATATATATAATAATTTTATGAAAATCTCAAGTAGAATAATTTCATAGGACTAAATTTAACTCTTAATTATAAAAACTTTTAACATCAACAATTATATGAAAGAATATATAACATACAATTCCCCATTAAAGAAAATCAAGCCACATTGCAAGACTTGGTTGGGAGATATAATAGAAGCATTGAAACCGGGTACAAACTTCCATCAAACACATGATGAAGGTGTGATCCCTTCATAAAAAAATTCTCTCTCTCTCTCTCTCTCTCTCTCTCTCTCTCTCTCTCTCTCTCTCTCTCTCTCTCTCTCNATAAAAAAACTCTCTCTCTCTCTCTCTCTCTCTCTCTCTCTCTCTCTCTCTCTCTCTCTCTCTCTCTCTCTCTCTCTCTCCCTCTCTCTCAAACATAATGCGAGCTTGCTGGTGATGGAGTTGAACTATCTTCTTGATATAGAGAGGAGAAAGAGAATATTTTCTTGAACTATCTTTCTTTACTTAAACCATATCATAATAACGCATCTCATATACTTGATTGGGTTCCATTGCAAGTTCAAGATCCAAGGGTGGTGCTAGTGGAGCCCACCTGCATTATTGAACAGTGTACTATCTAGTTGCACAATAGAGATATTTTACAGTGCAAGGTCCAATGGAACCAATTCTTTGTTGACAGTGTCACCTAGAAGTATGCAGAGAATATGGAGAGATCTTTTCCTTGGCTAATTTCCTAGACTCTTATATGTTGTCTCAGCTTTGTATATATTTATGTTTGTGATGTGACTATTTTTATGGGTTTCGTATGACATTGGGTCAATGTCTCTTCCTATTGGGAAATAATATAACAGTTTGACCTTGCACCTCCAACTTATATGGATCTTGAGTATCATTTATACTTGTATTGACTTGGTATTTAGTCACAGGCTTTCAGTCAATTACTCATATCTATCTTTTTGATTGTGATTCAACGTGGTACCACTTTATCAAATGATTTACTCAAGAAATGTGAACTTATGTTTTGATGTTTTGACTTGTTTATGAGGATGTTATACATGAAGTTTAATATTTTCTTGAAATGGATAATGTGCTAATTAATGTGTATCTTTTATTATTGAAGCATAAGAAGAGATGCTTTAATATTTGTTTACAAAGTTTACGATAATTGCATAGAAAAATGTTACATTTGATTTTCAATTATTGTTTTATGGTTAGTAACTTATTAATATGGTTTTTATTGTTTGAGTGGATGAGAGGGTTCGAGGTGAGAGTGTTTCCCAGGTAGAGGAGTCTAGCCTCTCGATAGTGGTAGGCTCAGATCTTTTGGCTCACACCACTTAAACATGATTATGCATATGCATTTATTTATTAGATTAGAGAGTTTTGTTTCTAACCTTAACCTCAACAGTCAAATGTGACAAATATAATTCATATCTATATCATGCTATATTGGGAAATGAATTTTAAATTCTATGGCTTGGATTCACATGCACAGGAAATGGTTATAGGAGAAGAGTGGACAATAAATAAGGGGGAGAATTCTTGAAAAGGTATGGAGAAGGAGATTCTGAAAAAAAATACAGTTTTTATTCCATGAAAAAAAGATTCAGGAAGCAAGCAATGATACTTGAAAAGAAAAAGACAGGAGAAAAACATTGGAAGGGAGACCAACGAACTCTTCTGGAAGGGAGACCAATGAACTCTTCTGAAAGAGAAATCAACATTTCCAGCAAAATACCAGGTTCCTCATTAAATTATGAATATGATAGTTCTTTTGATATGGGAAATTTGAAATATAAATACATAAGATGTTGTCTAAATTATTTCCCTTACTGGAGTAGAAATTTTAAAAAAATATTATTTCTTCTATTTCATTATAGTATCAAGTATTGTGTTTCCCTCCAGTGGTTGATTTATTCCTTCTCATAGATGATCTAGGTTTTGTATTGATTTGTTTATCCTTGACATTTACATAAATGTGCTTGTGTTCAACGTATGTTCTATAGACTAAATGGTACTCTAATAGGTAAGAGAACATAGATTCAAACATCATTACAAGATGTAGTAGGAACAAGCAGGGAACTTAAATTCATAGACACAGACTAACTTTAGTAAATTTTTATTGCATTTTAGAAATTATAGAAGTGATATAATTATTTGCATAACCAGTGGTTGTGGATATTATGCACAAATCTTTTGTAGAATACAAACCCAGAACAACCAACATATGAATGAAAAAAATATCTTGACTTCTGTTATAAAAATAAAACTTTAGCATCAATTTCTTTTTATATTCATTTGATGTGATTGAACCCCAATAGTTTCACCTTTGCATTTTCATCAAGAGGGATCTTTGTAATGTCCCCGTTATTAAATAAATAAAATAAGCTTGTATTTGGGTTCAGGTTGATTTAGCCTATTACAGATCCATCTTTTATTTTAGCATAGGTGTTAGGTGCCGTGTCGGCCTTATTTGTACACCTCGGGAGTTTGTCTGACGAGTATTTATGATTGGTGTGTAGGATGTATTTCTCATGTTGAGTTTTGATATTTTATTGTAATTGTGAATTCCTGTTGGAATTCTGTGGTCTGCCATTTTGGAGGTGAAAGACCCTCCCTAGTTGGTATTTGCAGTTTCAGTGGGGATTCAACCCTCACCCTACTCTGTTTGTTCTCTGTTCGGATCTGGAAAATCTAAAATACTATCAATTGATTATTATTATCTTTCCTCACAAGTATTGATTTGATCTATCATTGTGGATTATATTGGTTTGTCTTGGTTCCTTAATTCATTTTGGCCCGAAGGCACACTCCTTACTCCACAAGCACCTCCCAAACACCATGCTTCCTCCCATCACCATACAACCTTCCAGCCAGCAACCATACGCCTCCACCCAACAACCGTATGACCTCCAGCCAGCACCATATTGCCTCCAGCCAGAAACTATATGACCTCTAGCTATAAATCCTATGGCCTTACAACCTCCACTGTATGACCACATTTCAGCCACCCTACGGACCTTCTTCCAATCGCATGGCTTGCAGTCTCTTCTCGCCAAGAGTCAGGATCTTTGATTCTGTGTGCTAGGAGCTCAGAAAATTACAGTGGTATCAGAGCTGGTGATTCTTCCAGCTCGTGGGTTTGAATGCAAGTATATGCTGGAGATTTTAATCTGTGCAAATAATTGATTGTATGTTTGTCATTGATGACAACATATAATATACAGCAGTGTTCCATATGCAATTATTAGTACAGATGTTCTAGAGCTATGCATGCTCATTTTCATTGTGTATACATGTTCTAGATGCTATGAGAATTCACACTGAGTTAGATATGAAGTTTCAATTGAGTTATGTTAATCAGTTATGACAGTTACAAATATTGAAGACTATCTATGAAGAGCCGACGTAATTACATTATTTCTTGAGTTGCGCCTATCTTTGGGATATGGGTGTTTGTATTCATGTTTAGTTATGAGTTAAAGATAATTATCTAAAGGGGCCAAACATGTTTTTTCAGAATCATGAAGTTGGAGTTAATTTGGTGGAGCCAACTTTGTGAAGCATCCCGTCTATTCAGTCTAAGTTGTGTGCTCCTAAATAGGTTGCATGGTTGATGTAGCCAACTAAATAAGTATTTAAGGGACTCCTAGATCTGACGAAGATCACATCCTTTGGATAAGAAACTTATAGTAGTTCATTTGATGAATGCCAAGTGTGAATGAGAAGAATAAAGACAGAACAAGTGCAGGACAAAATGTCTGTTGTTTTGGGACAGTAGAGACATTTCATTCATCAATAAAATATCTATGTGAAGAAGAAGTGGAAATATACAACACACTGGAACTGATCAAGACAATAGGTCTACTCTAATAGTTCATCTATTAGATATAGTGTATATCTATTCTACTGAAGGTTGTAGCCTTTATCATTTCAATAGTGAGCTTTTGGACAGTGAGTCCTCACCCCTAATAGGGTTACTTGTAAAAGACTCCTAACAGGGTCTGACCTTTAACCAATTCTCTATACTTATTGCATTATAAATTAAAAATCCTAACAGGGTTGCAAGATCTCCTAATAGGGATAATTATACTAAAGTACATTTCTTTGTGGGTGCTAATTTCCACTGGGGTTTTTACCTATTTGGTTTCCCCGTAACCAAAATTTTTGTGTTCTCTATTGTGTTATTTGAATGTGCATTTACTTTATGTTAATTGATATCTAAGTAAAGAAAAGAATTAAAGTAACTGATAACTAATTCACCCCCACCCTCTTAGTTATCCATTGGGACTATTCTAACAATTGGTATTATAGCCAAGTGCCTTGGAGAGAAAGCCTAACAGCTTAAGGTAGATCAGATGACATACTTCAGGAAAGAGAGTGCTAATTTTGATGGAGAAAACTATCTTGACTGGAAGAACAAAATGATAACACATCTTCAGTGCATTGGATTTGAGATCTATGAGATTACCACTCAAGAAATTAAAGTTCCCACCTTGAAAGACCTTGCAGAAGATGACTCTATAGTCAAACAAAAGGAAGTATTCACTAATAATGCAATCGCCAAAGAAGTCCTAATCAGTGCCCTATCCGACAGTGAATTTTTTGAGATCAAGAAGACAGATAAAGAATACTCTATTTGGAAATACTTAGAAGATATGTTTGAAGGAGACATTCAAGAAAAGAATGCACGCAGAAAGACATGGAAGAAAAGGTACAACAACTTAGAGATGCTACTTGAAGAAAACATCAGACCCTACAATCAAAGAATTAATGAAGCAATTTCAGGTATGAGGAACAAGGGTGGAGAAATTTCAGAGGAAGATATAATGGACAAACTAATGACTACACTAACAATAGACTATGAGAGAAAGATCAATATCTTATATGAGACTATGCAATTTTCAAAAGACTTCAAGAGAGAGACTTTCATCAGCAAAATATCTGCATTTGAGATATCAAGATTAAAGACTAAACCCAAAAGTGAGACAACTTTCAAAGTTTCAATCCACAGCAAGAAATCCATAAGAAGCTCTAGTAATAATGAAGAAGTGTATATAGAACTAGAAGAAATCATTATTATAATTGCCAAGAAAGAAAGGAAAGGTAAAGGGAAATATGAAGGAAAACTACCATTCAAATGTTTTTCATGCAACAAAGTTGGTCACTTTGCATCCAAGTGTCCTACAAGAGTCAAAAAGTTTAGATCAGATTACAAGCCCAAGTACACTAAGGAATGTTATCATGCTAAAGATGGTGTAACTGATGATGTTTTAGGAGAAGATGAAATTGGTTTTGTTTCCATTAAAGATATTGAAAAGATGCTTGAAGAAATGGACAAAGAAGATGAAGAAAACGAACACGAGTTAGCATTAGTTTCAAAAGCTGACATCAGAACTGATTGGATCATTGATAGTAGATGTTCACACCACATGACAAGAGACAAAGATAGATTTGTACATTTGGACAAATATAAAGGTGGCAGTGTTAGATTTGGAGATAACACTCCCAAACCTATCATAGGCAGAGGTTCTATCACCGTAGATGGAAAGAACAAGACAGATGATGTTCTTTATGTTGATGGTTTACATCATAACTTAATAAGTGTTGGATAGTTGCTTGATAAAGGATATCAGTTGGAATTCAAAAACAACCAGTGCATCATTAACAAAAAACAAGGAGACATGATTGCATCTCAAAGACCAAAGGTAATGTTTTTCAGCCCAAGTCAGAAGTAAGTTTTTTTTGTTACAAAAGTAGATGATAGTTGGCTATGGCACAAGAGACTCTGTCATATCAATTTTGACAACATAGTCAAGATAAGTAATGTAAAGGAAATAAGAGACCTTCCAAGTATTGAAAGACCAGTTGACACCTTGTGCAGGGAATGTGTGATGGGGAAGCATGTGAGGACATCATTTAGGAGCAAACAAGAATTTTCAGAAAATAAATTAGATCTAATACATACAGACCTATGTGGACCTACTCAAACAAGATCTTACTACGGAGAAAGGTATTTCATTTTGTTTGTTGATGATTTATCAAGGATGATGTGGGTTGTGTTCTTAAAAGAGAAATCTAAAGCTTTTGAGAAGTTCAAAGTGTTCAAAGCTAAAGTTGAGAATGAATCTAGATTAAAGATAAAATGTTTGAGATCTGATAGAGGAGGAGAATTCACCTCTAACCAGTTTTATGATTACTGTGAAGAACATGGAATCAAAAGACAGTTAAGTACACCTAGAACCCCTCAGTAGAATGGGATTTCAGAAAGAAGGAATAGAATAATACTTGACACAACGTGCACTATCATGATTCAAGGAAAGGTTGCTCATACTTATTAGAGAGAAGCGGTCAATACAACAATCTATACTATCAATAGAATACAATTAAGGCCAGACGCAGACAAGACACCCTATGAACATTGGTTTGGTAATGTAACCACTATAAAATACTTCAAAATCTTTGGAAGCAAGTGCTACATTAAGAGAGATGATAGCATTGGCAAGTTTAATGCTAGAAGCGATGAAGGTATTTTTCTTGGTTACTCTACTAAAAGCAAAGCCTATAGATGTTTTAATCTAAGATTAAAGAAGATCATTGAAAGTAATCATGTGAAGATTGATGAGAAGTTTATGATTCAAGAAATATATTATGACTATGCTCCCATGATTGAAGATGAGCCCAGACCCATCAATAAGGATAGTTATTGAAGAAATTTTTGACTGTATTGATGTTTCATGTAACAATCCTGAACCAAGTGAAGAAGCATCATAGATTACAGATGAAAGTATCACTCCTAAGAACTCAAGATACACATCCAAATACCACTCTAAGGAAGATATCATTGGAGATCAGAGCGCAAAAGTCTTGACAAGATCTAGAGAAAAAGGTTCAACTGCTGATGAAGAGGTATGCTTACTTTCATAGATTGAACCCTTAAGTGTTGAAGATGCGTGCAAATATTTAGATTGGAAAAGTGCCATGCAAGAAGAATTAGACCAAATAATCAAGAATGAAACATGGGAACTGGTCCCTAGACCTCATGACAAGAACGTGATTAGAATAAAGTGGATATTCAGGAACAAAATGAATGAAGAAGGAACAGTGGTGAGGAACAAAGCAAGATTAGTATGTAAAGGATATGCACAGAGAGAAGGAATAGAATAAACTGATACATTTTCCCTTGTGAGCAGACTTGAAGCTATCAAGTTATTTTTGGCCTATACAACATTCAAGAACTTCAAGGTATACCAAATGGATGTCAAGTCAACTTTTCTGAATGGTGACTTGAAGGAAGAAGTCTACATAGAGAAACCTAAAGGATTCAAACTTTCAGATAAACCAGACATGGTATGTAGATTAAAGAAAGCACTTTATGGACTTAAACAGGCCCCAAGAGTGTGGTATGAGAGACTTGATGGTTACTTAAAAAAGATAGGATTCAAAAAAGGAGCAGCAGACTGTAATTTTTCATAAGAGAGACAAATGAAGGAATACTACTCATTGTTATTTTTGTTGATGACATTATCTTTGGAGGAAATGATAAACTTAGTGCAGAATTTGCCAAAGAAATGAAAAGTGAATTTGAAATGAGCATGATTGGACCTATCCAATAATTTCTTGGATTGAATGTAAAACAAATAGACAAAGGCATATTCACAAATTAGTCTAAGTATGTGAAAGAGATATTGAAGACTTTCAAGATGGAAGATTGCAAACCAGTAAGCACCCCCATGATAACAGGAAGAAATATTTCTAAAGATGATGACTCCATATTAGTTGACAAGACCCTATACAAGTATATGATCAGAAAAATCATATATCTTACTCAATCTAGACCTGATATTTCTAATGCAGTTGGCATTGTTGGAAGATTTGCAGCTGAACCCAAGCAAAATCACCTAATGGAAATAAAAAGAATATTTAGATACTTAAAAGGGACTATTGACTATGGTTTATGGTATCCTAACTCAGAGAATATACAACTTCATGTGTAC